>VWYO01013259.1:137313-160812 GCA_013400275.1 Rhadina sibilatrix
TTTTTTTCAGTTTTTCACTGTTTTGTTTGTGCTTCTGCTGTCACAAAGCACCATAAACTAATGAAAAAATTAGCAACTGTGAAACACAGCTTAAATTGGTTGGGAACCAGAAAGATGAGGAAAATTCAAGTGAAAAAATTTGAATATAAATGGAAGAAATGGCCATCTTTTTCATCATTGCACTTTATAGTTTAGTTATTATAGTCATTAATATATGGTAGTTAGAGGTATATATTAATAATAAATTATTATATTATTATAGTTATTATAACAGAAAGCAATGTTGTAGCATGGGAGTTGCTGTGACTTATATATGGTTTCGTAAAAGTGACAGAAAGTTGAGGATTGTGTGGCCTCTTAAACAAATAAGAAATTGAACTGCCTCAGTAACATTTGGAAATTCGAGATAAAGCCAAAGACCCATATCTTGGCTCCTAACACAGGCCTGCACAGCCTTTTGTACAATTAGTGACAAATTTGGGGCCTGTGACATATTTAGTGCATGGAAAATAGAACTAGTCTGTGTGATGGATGATGACTGTGTAATGATTGTAAGTAATGGTCTATTTGTACATCTGAACAAAGCAGAGAAAGCAATTAGCCCTTCCTGTAAGCCCTCCATCACTGACAGGCTGTCATGCCTCTTCAGCTTCCCTGGGATAGAGGAGGGAACAGGAGGAGCTGGGAAAAATGACAGAAGGTAGAAAGGAAGGAGAGCAGAGTAGGTTGTTCCTGAAACCCAGTCTGGGTGACTTAGGTGCCCTTTTTTTTTTGTGTGTCTCAGTGGAGCCTTTTTGCCATCCAGGTTCATCACTGGACATGCTGTCTATCCACTAGTCCTTTCCCTGGCTCCTTGGCAGTCAGCATGTCTGATCCATGTCTCACCCTAGGCAATCTCATTCCAGCACTTCTTTCTCCCTCCTGACCCTTCTGCACTTGCTCATGCCCAGTGTCATAGATAATTGTGTGGAAAAAGCAGCTCAGTGCTGAGGAGCCAGCCTTTTCTTCCCTCCACCCCTCCCCACCACTCTCCCACCAAAAAAAAAAAAAAAAATCTGGAAAAAAAAAGAAAAAAAGTTGAATTGTTAGAAAAGAAATAGGGAAAAGAGCAAAGGATTTTGTTATGGTAAAACACAGATCAACGCTGCACATTTGAGTAGACTACAAAACTTTTCTAGAAAGTGGAAAATGTTCAAAGGGAAGGAAAATTTGATTTGAGGAAATGAACAGCTGCTAAGGAGATTAGTGTTCAAACTGCAAGGGTAGAAGAAACAGTGAAGGGGGAACAATGGAAGATCTATAAAATTATGAGTCCCAGTGAGTTGGTGATGAAAGAAAAATTATTTGCAGTCCCTGCCAGTTGACAGCCAGAGGCTATCAAATAAATCAGCTGGCAAGTCCACACCAAAGCAATCAAAGCAAGATATTTCTTCAGACAATGTACTCATCTGGGAAACTCCCCACTCCTGCCATCTCCCTATCTAACTTTCCTTTTTCATTGTCCCATATAATTCAGGAAATATTATTTTCTCTTTCAACTCCACACCTCTGCACATCAGAAATCCTCTCCACAATATTGTCCTCATGCGCATCCACTGGAGCTCCCAATATCATCACTGCAGCTAGCTGGTTTTTACTCTCCTACTAATTGGCCCTAATGAAAGGCAGTATCCATGAAGGCTCTCCCTTCCATCCTGAAAGCCAAATCCATGAGCTGTGTCATTCCCTACACATTGTAGATGCAGAAGATAGTGACCTACAGACAGCAGCTGACACGAGATTTGTATCAGTTCTCCCCATCTGCTCAGCTTGGGAGGGGAGGTTGCAGACTGGTTGATGAGAGCTTCCCTCTGAACTGAGCGTGGCTGCAGATCAGGAAGCGCCGGACCGGGATTTGGGTATTCCGAGCATCTTGTCTCTCATCCTGCTCTGCTGTCTCCGAGTATATCAGCAACTTTCTCAGGGTCACTGGGATGTCATCACAGCCCATTAATTCTGCAAATGTGCTCATCTTCCTCAGTATACAAAGGGACAGAAACTCCAGTTTCTGGCATTCTTTCCTCCTGAAAGAGAAGGCAGCACAGAGAGTGAGACTGGCACAGGAATGTACTAGAGGTATTTGAAGATATTCATGCTCCTGTCCCTCAAAACAACACGAAAAACAACCTTCTTTAGTCTTCAGTACAGAGCAAACTGGATGAGGACTTCACAGGGAAATGCAAAATACTGAAGGATATAATGGAAACAATGATACATTTGACCCCAGGTCAAACAGAAGAGAGAAAGAATGAGCTACAGATAAGAAAGCTGCAGGTAGGAGGGAGTGAGGGGAAAGCAGAGGGCCAGGGGAAACAAACAAGAAAAATACTTTCTTTGTTCTTGAGCTTTAGCTTCTGCACGCCTGGTTGAACTTTTGTATGAAAGTTGTTGTACATGGTTTAGATTTGGGTGGGTCTTGCTGTGTTTTTGTTTGTTTCAAGGAAGAAATCCACTTCTGTAAAGTGGTTTGTGAACAGGGGAGTTTTTTTGAGTATATCTAATACCTATTTGAATAATGAACGGGGAAATTCCTTGAATTTATATGCAATAAACAACATGTTATGTAAAGCTGCTGTGGATTACAACAATTTAGCATTATTTCACTAGAGAAATGGCCATTCAGCTCCTTCAGATGCTTTAACATCTGTGCATAAGATGTTTTAAAATTTTACTTTTTGTCAATCAAAACATTTTCAATTCTGAGATTATCCCACCTGCCATACAATGCATTTCCCACCTGCCAATTATTATCTCACCTGCCGATACAATATATTTGGCAGTATGATATCTATTAAGTTTTGTTTAAAGGAACTGAAAGACTCAAAAAATAGTTTAATTATAATCATTTATGAATCATCAAGTTGATTTTCCTCCCTAGTACAGTGAAAGAATTGGTTATCGCAAAATCTGCCTGCAAGAATCTTTGTCAAATCTTGACATCTTTTTGGGTGGCTGGGGTCAGCAGCTGGAGGTGGCATTGACACAGACCCTGGGTGACACAGCTGGGTTGGGCCAGGGATGGACTTGGCAGCAGCCACAGGTAGGAATGAGCTTGTTGAAAGGTGATGATGATTCTGTTCCCACTGAGGGCTGGGGTCCCCCTCTCAGGGAGACACAAGGTTCTGGTGGCAGGATTGTCTGCATATGGCTTCTGAGAGAGATTCTACTGCCTTCCTTAGAGCTTTTGATACCACTTTAACCTCTAATCTGAGAAAAAATCCGCAATCCACACATTGCCCCTGCCAGCCCACTTTCTTCCCTCAACTGAGGGTGTCCTTGATCACCCTCACCGTACTCAGCTGGCTCAGTGTAGAAAGCACTGGGCAAAAAAGCCTCATAATCAGGTTTGCAGTTCAGTGAGGTTACTCTAATGGTCCATCCTGGCCTTTGTGTTTGTGATTCTTTGAACATCCACCCCTGCTGTCATGAGCAAACAGGTCCAGACCTGTTGAAAACCAGGAGAACCTCCATTCCATTCAGCTCACAGACCATGGAGTCAGCCTTTTCTCACTATTTACATAATGGTAGAATCATATTTAATCTATTTTTCAGACTAGGAATGGAAAGTCCTGCTGGAGTCTTTCATCAGTTTATTCTTCCTTTCAGCTTTGTCCAGCTCTTTATGCTCAAGCCTATTAGGTGATTCTAGTGAACTAAAGCCCAGAGAAGCTGAAATCCTTGTCTCAGAAAACGAAGTCTTTCTGTTGCCCTTTTTCCATTTTCAATAGCAATTAAAGGAAAAAAAAATGTCCCATTATTATATCCCATCACCTGCTGAATCATGAGTCGATATCCTGACTTACAGTGGGAGGCTTTTAAAAAATACTAAACTCATTATTCCCTGACCTGGTGATTTATATTGTGATCCTTTGCGGGAAGAAAATGCACCAAGGTTGCAAAGTGGGAGAACGAAATCAAGAGCACGTTGTAATAAATTGAGCAAATGGTGCCCTAAATGATAAAATCTGCAGTCAGGAGGAAGGAAAATATCAGGGCTGTGCGAAATATGCCAAATTAAGTTTTCATGATTCTGACAGATCAAAACCTATGAGCTTTTATGTGCGGTAGGTTTGCTTTCTCAGAGATCTCACTGAAGCCATAGCATCTGACAGAGCCCATGTACAGCTGAAAAGAGAAGAGAAATGGTGATCTTGCCAGATGCATCTATTTACTGCTGAGACTCACCAAACATTCTCAGCAAGTCCTAAGATGCTCTTGATTGAACTTTCTGGAGCTGAATAACATCCAGTGGTTCTTTCTTCTAAAGGTTTCAGGTGACAAGCAGTCTCACTCATCCATCTGAAGGCACCTGCTTCAGACTGATCATTCGTTCCAGCATGGCCTTTCTATCTACCACACATTCAGCAACACAGATTTTGGCAATCTTCCTCCAAGTTCTGCCCATGGTGGGTACTACTGAAGATCAGAGGCAGTCTGAGGAAAATAAATAGTCCAGCATTAATGTCCTCCTTTAACCTGTTCAGTGGGTGTGGACCTGGTGCTGTGCTTTCCAAACTGGAAACTCTTCAACATTCTTGTGGTATAATGGTGAGTAACTAAAATACCTGGATGCTCCTTACACACAGTGTGTCTGCCAGAGGGCCCTCAAAGAGGCAATTTACCCCTCCATAGCAGCAGGCTGGCCTCAGACACAGTCAGCATTGGGAAAGGAAAGCTCTTCTGAGCAATGAAACACAGAATACCTAACAGTGCCTAACAGTGCCTGTCTTTACTGCATTTCACACAAACCAGGCTGATGTGACTTCAAAGACCGAAAAAAATACCCTGAGGTGCAATGTATTTATCAGGTGTTTCACAGGGTAAGTCTCTTCTCTCAACTCTTTGGAGTTTTCCTGGCATGAGATAATACTAGAACAAAACCCATCTTGCCTATGCATGTTCAGTTAAGGTCAGCTAAATTAATTTCTCTTAGTTAAGACAGTCATTACTTTGCCATTTGCCTCTGGATTTTTGCATCCTGTAAAACCCAACTGCAACATGTAGTGCAGTTCTGTGCATACAAGAAATATCAGCTGCTTAAAATAGGTAGGAAACCTCTGTGGAAATAGGTCTCACATTTTTCCACAACAGTTTATCCAATATTACTTCTGGTAAATCTTCAGGGGAATATTTGTTTTCATTTTCAGCTTTTTTAGAAGGAAAGTTTTAGCTGTTTCCACTTTCATTCATTCTTAGTTAATCTTATTGTAAGAGAAATAGCAAAGTTCATGCTCAGGCTGAGACCAATCCAGGGAATGTCCTACTGACCTCCAGAGGGACTGAATGTCTCAGCTTGTGCATGCAGTTAAATGCACTGCTGCTGGGGAGCTTCTGATCTCTAAATCTGAAAATGTGACCAGAGAATATATTGCAGGTGGGTGCAGGAGAAAGGAAAGCATTGCATCATCTCAGGGGAGTTGTGGGCACTCAGCTGCAGAGATCCAGACACCAACATGAGGGCTCTGAGAGGTGACTCCCATGGAAGCATCTGTGACACCAGCAAATGCAAGTGCCTGACCCTGTGCCCTGCCTCCCCACGGGACACTGCAGCAGAGAGAGCAGAGGCTTAGGAATATCTGCAAAGTCCAGAATATCTGTACCAAGCCAGAGTCACCAGAGGACTGAGATAATACACAGGTCATGAGAGGCAGACATGCAGCCTCTTCCCAAGACCCTCCACTGTAGGAGGGCAAGACAACACCAGCCCTGGGTATGGCAGAATGCTCTGCAGCTCTGTGCTAAGGTGTGAGGCTGCCAGAGCCCCTTGGCAGCTGACAGTGTCAGCACAGGGAGCTGTGATGGTTGGAGGCTGCCACACAGAGCAGCCTGGCTTCTCTGGGGCTCGGGAGGTACAGTGCACTTTTGTTATGTAACCAAAGCTTTTTTATGCAACTGCTCCTCCAGCGCTGCCCAGCGAGATCCGATTATTATGGGGGATGAAAAACATTGTTATTTTTAACAGCTGGATCAAGGCTCAATGGGCTTAAAAGGATATTCAGGAGCAGCTGCTTCCATGAGGCTTTCAAGTCAGTGGTGACCACTGCAAAAACTATTTGCCTCTGTTCTGGACACTGCTTTTCCCTGGCATTTGTGTTGCCTTGCAGCTGTAAATGAAAGGATGAGTCCTTTCTCCATGAATGTTGTAAACTACTTGTTGCTGCTCATCCAGGCAGTGGAGCAACAGCCTTCCAAAAGGTTCCTTTCCATGAGATTAGGAAACATAATATAATACCAGTGCTTCTGGAAGGTAATGTCTCAAACCATAGCTTACTTTTCACACAGGACATCTATCCCTAGACACCTATTTGTAATAGCTCATATATTGTGCAATATTAGAATCCTTTATTCCACACTCAAATCATTCTAGATTTCCAAGGTTTCAAAGTACTGCTCTGTTAAAAGAAGTCAGAGGTAAGACTATTCCAGTGTGGCATACCTGATGCTCACCTCTGTGGTTTGACAATGGTAAATATACTGCAAGCCATTACAATCCACAGTTTGAGCAGAAGGTGTCTGGGCTTTTGAAGAAAGATAAAAGGAAGAAAGTGGTTTGTTCCTCTCATCCCCAAACAAAGGCAGACTTTTTATCATAATTTAGTTATTCAATTTCCTGTCTTCTCAAAACAAACAAACAACCAACCAACCAAACACAAAAGCCCACCCCCCAAAAAAAACCAAGAAAAAAACCCAAAAACCCCCACAACAACGACAATAACAAAACCCCACAAACAAACAAAAAAACACACCTGAAATGATCAGGTAAACTTTCTTTTTTGTTCTGATGCAGATGCACCAAACTCAGACCTCAAACTTCCTGAAGTTTTCAGGGCTGGAATAGCAGTTTGTTTCACTCCAAAGGCAAGTATAGGCTCTGGTTGAGATCTCCCATGCCTTGGATGTCCACAATGTTAGAGAGTGGACAGTCTTTCTTCTCTGGTGCTAGATCAGATAGAACAGGGCAGGAGGGATCTTATTTTTTAGATCAGTCATTTTAAGCATTCTAAATCTCAAACTATTCAAGTTTACTATGCAGATTGTTTATAGCCTCACAGGCTGAAGTTCCATTGATTTTCTGTACCTTCTCAGGCCAGCAGAAGGTGTCTGACAAGTGTTGGACAGTCAGAACATGTTGTGGGTCGTTATGGTTCACTGAGCATTTGGAAATTGTTCCAGCTGTGTTTCTGTAAAAAGTTCTTCTGCAACCTGAACTAACAAAGATTCAACTGACTGCAGTAAGCAAATCTAGGTTCTTTTACTGCCAGTGGCAAAAACCCATGATTTTCATCAGAGGATGATTTCTTTCACCTCAAACATCTATTTCAGAACAGAGCAGCTAATCAGAGATGTGATTTATTGTAGTGACCATATCCAGTTGGCAAAAAAGAGGTACAAATTTAATTCTCAATTGCTGAAGAAAATTAAAATCAACCTTACCTTGCAAATGAAAAAAAGCTCTAGAGGATTTTAAACAAGTAGAAAAATGCATAAAAATCAAATTTTGTCCTTTGTTGCATGTTGTATTAGATTGAAATGGAGTGCACTAAGTGAGCTGAAAGATGATCAAGAAACAAAGCATGTCTCCTTGGCAGGATTAACTTGATGTTGATCACACAGCTCTGTTAGTCAGGGTGTGCAGCATTGTGATAGGAAGACTAAGAGTGGTGGAAATGGAAGATGGCTGGGTGTGGAGGCACCAGCAGCAGCACAAAGCAGGGACAGGGCTCTCAGAATATTTAGGGCACACAGCAGTCAGCAAGACTCCAGGGCATTGCCTCCACCGTGCAAACACACCCAGCCCAGGAGATAAAGAATGACCTGATGATTCACAGAGGTGGGACAGAATGGAGACACTGATCACTGCCAGATCCAAAAGAATACAAAAATACATATTGGAAACCTAGACACCCTGAAAGAACTGTGAGAGACACAAGAAAGGCGTAACAGATGGTGTTACAGACCCTGGATCTCAGTTCAACAGAAGCGTTGCTATTCCCGGCTGCCAAGCTGATGCTGGTCACCACAAACATGCTGCTGCTCACCAACATCAGACTGGGAGCATGAGGCAGTGAAAACATTTTTTTCTTTCAATCTGAATTTTAAGAAAAATCAGCTTTTCTTACTGTAAGGTCATGAGGGCCAGACCTCTATGTGGCATGAATATTTTCAGCACATGTTGATAAAACGTTGTGACAGTATTCATGTATCTGTAGACTGCATGCCAGTTGTCAGTGTAGAGCAGGGCTTATTTCTTCTTCAAAGAAGCTTGATGCATGCTCTGTTTCTGTGATCTCAGAAGTATCACTTTGCTGTGGTATAACCACAGCTGGCAGCTCGGCCCCACACAGACGCTTGCTCAGCCTGCCCTGGTGGGATGAGGGAGAGAATTGCAAGGGTAAATGTGACAAAACTCGTGGGTTGAAATAAATTCAGTTTAATAGGTAAAGCAAAAGCCGTGCACAGAAGCAAAGCAGATCCAGGAATTCACTCAGTACTTCCCATGGACGGGCTGTTGCTCAGCCACCCCCAAGACAGCAGGCCTCCATCATGTGTAATTGAGATTAGGGGAGAATAATGCCATTGCTCTGAACATCCCCCCTTGCTTCTTCTTCCCCAGCTTTATACAGTAAGCATGACATCATATGGTGTGGCCTGTCCCTTGGGCCAGCTGGGGTCAGCTGTCCTGGCTGTGCCTCCTCCCAATGCCTTGTGCACCTCCAGCCTCCTCACTGGTGGGGTGGAGTGAGGAGCAGGAAAGGCCTCGGCTTCGTGTAAGCACTGCCCAACAGCAAGAAGCATTTTTGTCTTATCTCAGAAGTATAGATACAATGCCTGGAAATGACTGATGCAAGCTGTTATTAAGGGAGATATATTCATGCATTTCAGCAGAGTTAGATGATGATGAAGTTGAAGCTAATTCAATCTTGTAACAGCAGATAGCTCTTGTTTCAGGAACAGTATCACCCGAAAGATCTGGACTGTATCATCTTGATGTTTACAAATAAACAGTGAAGTGGAAATTAAACTCTGGCTAAAATGAAATTAGAAGAAGTCACCTCCTGTGGTGCAGTAAACACACAGCACTGATCATCAGCAAATGATTTCTACTTTGGTAGCTTTGCTCAAATAAGTTGCTCCAAAATAGCACCGAGCCTTATTTGTACATTGCAGATCATTTCATTGTACAATATTGTGTTCTTCAAGCTGCAAACAAAACTGAGTCACATGCTTAAAATAGTAAAATTACCCTTAAAGCAATGACATTTCATTCAGGAGTTATCAAAACCGGTTTTTAATCTGAATGTTACACCCCATCTTACTGTTTTTTGCTGTTGTGGAATGTAAAGATGATGCTATGAAAAATGCTGGTATTTGAAATTTTTTCCTTTTTTTTTTAGCAGCATTGTCTGCCATTTCCTCTAGCCTGTAAATTTATTTGTTTGTAAAAAGAAGCACTATAGGAGAACATGATGCATAATATTTTTATGGTTTTAAAAGACTGATACCAGCTAACACCAGCTCAAGATGCATTCTTGGATAGGCTCGGATGAAATCTTCCACATCTCTAACATCTTTCACATTTGAACCAGAAATAAGGTTCAAGAAAAAAAATATTCTGTATATTTGGTCAGGTTCCAGACAACTGGAGCCAGAGTAACAAACTGTGAGTTACCTTGCTTCCATACTTCATGACTTCTGTGGCTGTGTAAGAATCACACTTTCTGAAGGATTTATTGTGGTGAGAATGCCCTCACAATGTACTGAGGGCTATCAATCTCAACTTCCACATGAAACCTTCTATTGTAACTGCTTCTCCTCCTATTTTTAGTTTAAATCCTGAGAAACATAAAATCAGACACCAGTGTCCTCAAATTCATTTTCTTTTGACTACAGCTTCCTTCAAATCTGCATAGTCCAGTTGAATCGATTTCTGTGAGATTTCCTGTAGGGCTTAGAGTAACTGGGAAACATTTTGGCTGAAATTCCTCTATGATGCTCCCAGAGTGCAAAGCAAGAAAAAACTAACTTACCCACATGGAAGGAAAGCCCTTAAACAGAAGATGATCACCAAGCTGTGGCACTATCTCCCTTAACTAAAACTCACCACTTCTGCCTAACCTGGTTATTCAGTAGTGCCCAGTGAAGATCCAGCAACTATTGTACAGATAGTTGAAGGTACAATTGCTTTTTTTCCTAAAGCTGAGAGCCAAAACAAGGCAGAGGAATCAATATCCCAAAAGTACTGACTATAAAGACAGCTCAAGCTGCCCATCTCAAATGAATAAACCTACAGTGGAGATGTGTAAAGGAAGATAAGCTAAATGCCAGCTGTGGCATTATGGATTAATGAACCCCCATTCCCGATTTTTGTTGCCTTTGGAGGTGGAAATTGAAAGGAAGAGCACAGGACTGAATTCCTCTTGGGCACTGTACAGCTGACAAGGAGAGAATCTGCTTGCTTCAAAGCCTAGATGTGATTTATCTAAGGCAGAGAAAAATCAGGAAGAATAAACAAAGAAGTGGAGAGACAAAGCAATTATCCCAACAGTTTGTGAGCTCCTCTGCCAATGCACTAATGGTAGAATATGACCTGTGGAATTAAAACTTGTTTAATTTCTATGTTTGCTTAGCAGTGATGTGCTTGATGTTGGTGTCTTAAACTTTATGAAGTGCCAAGCATTTCAGGCTGGCACAATAAAAGTCAAATTAAAAATAAACAGATTTTGCCCATTGTGGCTGCTCATCTTGATGCTGTATCCTGGAAAAGCTGTGAAGAAGCTTGCGCATTCATCCCCAGTATGCATTTAAATAAGGAAGCTGTCATATACCTATTTTTCATTTCATATTATACCCAAGTCCAAAATACAATTCATGAAGGAGTCACAGATTTACCCACAAAACATGAGGATTGTAGTTTGGTGACATAAACATAATTTATCTTTATTCTCCTAGATAGTGAAGCCTAAGGACACGAGTAGTCATAAAATATGACTTTCCAAGAGGAGGAACTGTGTAACTGTTTGATTTGTTGTGTGAAGTGTGCAGAACACAATGCTTCAAGAATATTACAATGTAAAGAGGGTCAAGGTCAATGTCAGCAGATGTTAATGTCTTCTCCTAGAAAAGGAAGAGTAAGGCATCCTAGATGGCATAGATCTTACAAGGAAGAACTGCAAGAACAAGAGGTTGTCAGTGAGCATTATTTCACCAAAATCAGAAATACTAATGAGAAGGGAAAGTGGCTTTTCCTTTCTTGTGGAGCTGTATCCTGTATTCCAAGTGGTTTGTTAATATATTCAAAAAATTATTTTTGCTTTTTGTGATGGCTGAAAACTCACTGGCATTTTAGACTTGGCATCATGAGCTAAAGATAATGCTTGGGAAAACTGGGAGACGCAGCAACATAAGGCTCCTCTTAGGCCTGACAGCAAGTGATCTGGTCTGCATTCATTCCAACATCCCACAATAACACAGATTACATCTGTCCCAAAGGATTTAGCTTCATGGGTGCTGGTTTTTTCAAGGAACTAAATATTCAAATGCCTTTGAGGATCTGGACTGTTCTGAACATTTAGCAATTTCTAACTGACACTGTGCATTCATGACATTTAAATTTCATTAGCATTCACACAAGTCACATCTTGTCTACAGGGGTTATGCAGGAAGACTTTAAAGACTGCCATCAAACACTTTCAGCTGCAGGTCAGGTTAAAGTCAAATGGTCTAAATGACACCTTTGTGCTCAATCAGAAGAGTGAATGTGGTCACTGCTCGCTAGGATTGAGTGAGAGCATCAAGGTGCCATCCCACAGCACTGGTGAGCCACTCTGAACTGCAGAATCTGAGCTGAGGGTGCCTGAGGTGCCCCAGGGGGGCTGCCCTCAGTGTCTGCTGGCTTTGCTGAGAGAAGGAGGGAAGAACCATCACAAAACTGGCAGATAGTGTAGCACTGAGTAGGAGAGGCTGGGCTGCTCTGGGGCATTAAATTCAGTGGGAGGGTTGGCTTCAACTGCTGTAACAAGAAAACTCTCTCTGCTGATTCCTGCTCTGTTCAGGGTACCAGCATGATGCTGGTATATTTAGGTTGTCTCTCTAGGCTCTGTGCTTAACCAGTAAACAGTGGAAGCTTCCTCCAGGACAAATTTCAGTGCAGGGACTTAACAGAGCTGCGCTGGTGACTTCCCTCAGTCTTTAATCTGGGAAAAACCTCAGGCTACTATTTTCAGGCTCCCACTGTTCCCAGCTTAGCATAACTCCATTTCCTGCACCATGAAAGCTGAAGCAGTGATATTTCTCTCTCTCAAGCAGTGTCTGCTTTATTAATGCTTTGGAGGTGCAGGTACTATGGTAACGAGCACTACAGCCAGTGCCTAAAGAGGAATTTACATCGCCAGAGATGCTGTCTTTGAACAGCTTGACACATCTGTTCATGAGCAGCAATCTGATTCTGTGTCAGCCCACAGGAAAACTCAGCTGAGCTGCAGCTGGATCAGACAATGCAGTTGTGTAGGGATTTCAGAGGTAATCTAAGGCAGAGCCATGTAAAATGCAAGCGTGAATGAGAAAATACCCAGAGGTTTTAGGAGGCAGCAATATTTATTAGCAGCCTGAAGTTATCTATTCTAAGCAAAGCACTAGGAAAAGCAGAACTTGTGTAGCACATAAGCAGCAATAAAGGCTCACTCCAAATCGAGAGGATTAATGCTCCCCTAATCCTGTCACTCTTCAAGGAATTCTGAAATATTGGCAACTTCCGATAATTGAATTTTCCCAAGAAACAAAAACAAACAAACAAACAAAACCACTAAACCCTGCCTAGTTTTAGACAACATTAAGTATGCCAGGAAGAAATGATAAAATCAAATTAAACTTTGGAATAAGCTGTCTGAAACTTGCAAGTCTGCCTTGAATCGACTGTAACTGCTGAAATCTCTTTGACACATATAGTCATAAAACTTCACATAGTTTTCTTTTTTTAGTAAGTTCCACTGGTTTTAACTCGTGTGTTTTCTATAAGAAAATGAAAATTTCAAAGCTATGACAAAACATTCTTTGACACAATTCCAGTAAAGAGAGAAAAAGCCAGAGAAAATGCAAAAAAAGAAAACAAAACAATAGTAATTGAAAAGAAATAAGAAGCAAAGATATTGAAGGAATAAAATAAGCAGATAAACAAAAAAGAGGGAAAAAATGGAAACAGAGGGAGGAGAAAAAACATATTTTCAAAATCAAAAGATCCAGAAAAGCAATTAACAAAATGCATCTAAGCAAGAAGCAGAAAATCTGTTATATCACTTGGCAAAAAGAAAAGGTACTCTAAGCTAGTGTTCTGCTGCAATTAGGGAAAAAATACTAGGAAAGTATGAAAACAATCTGTAATTTGATTTTTACATTAAAAACCTAATGTAAAAATATGGAGGGAAACATTCTTATTTCAAATATTTGCACTAAAGAGATCTATTTCACAGAAAAGCAACTGCTCACATATGGAGAATTAGAAACATAAAGACTTGTGCTAGCTAAAATAAGGAGAACCAAAAAATGAAACTGAGATACAAAAAGAAGCAGAACCACATGGTTAACTTTTCCATCCAGATATTCTTAGTGGTGATGCATAGACAATATGGTAATGTGGCTTTTATTGCAGTCCCAGTGGATAAGAGCTCTGTGCAGGGAGGAGGGTGCTGTGGATGCTCAGCTGGTGTGCCACCTGTGCAGCCCCTCAGGTTTAACAGATGGAGTTGGGGGAATTCTGATGATTAAACTGGGAAAGGGGTAATATGCATTTCTTAAAGTATTGCCAAATCCCAGCTTGGAGAATTGCAATGAGTGAAATGTAAATAAAAAATAAAATAGTAACAGTGACAAATTCTCATTTTGAATGGTTAAAGAGCATCCTAGGAAAACCCCTATTAAGCTCTTAATATGTGATCAAGAGTCATTACCAATAAAGAAATTTTGCAAGTACACTTAAAATTTATCAGATCCCAGTATTTTTATATCATGTAATTATATTACTGACTTCCTCCACACAATGAAAATTTATCAATCCAGTGAGTGGTAGAATTTAAATATTTGGAATGTTAAGTGGTCTAATATGCTTCTCTCTACAACCAATTGTATTTAGAGATAGAAAGAATAGGAATTAATATGAAACATTATTTAGATGGATGGAATGGCCTGGCACCAGTTTAGGGTACACAGGACACATCATCTGAAGTTTCTGGCTGCCTTTAATCAGTCATGGTCTCACCCTGTTCCTGCTCTAGGCAACAGAAAGAAAGCAGCATTTTCCCAAGGCAATTCAGCAGCCTGAAGATCTCAGCTACCCTCTGGAGATACCTGTCCCTTTTCATTCACCAGAGGGGTAGTTTGGAGCAACAATAGGAAAAAAAGCATGCATGGACAAATTTGAGCTTTGAGCAGAAGGAGAAAAACTCCTTCTCTGTGGTTGCTGCAAAGTCTGTGTGGTCCCTGGATGTTGGATCATGACAAATGGGAAGCCTGACATATTTAGAATGAGTTGGCAATCAACCTTTGTGCATATAACTTCTCACTAGGCATGCAGCTGTAGGGAATGCTCAGGATAAATAATGACACATTTGTGGGTGCAGCGCCCTAGGGGGCTCTAAATTGACCTAAGGGCAACTTCTAATTGGGATGAACCCATTCCTCCTTTGTCTTGAAACAAAGACTCTGTTTTTCTTCTCTGAGGCCCTCACACTCTTACATTCTGTAGTTTAACAATAGCCCTTACTGTTGAGGGGTTTACTATGTCATAATTTGGTCGTGGTAAAAACTGGAATGCATAATCCACTACAGTCAGTTATTTCACTCTACAGTGCCAAAAGAAAGCTTGGATTGTGGTCAGGGTAAAGACTCAGACCTGGATAAGTTCTCAGACCTGAATAAGTGCCCATGTCAGGAAACAGGAGATATGAACTTAGCACTTTGGAAATCTGGGGCAGAGGGCAGAAGAGAAAATTGACTTATTTTGTGTTCTCCTTGATCATTACTTTCTCTGTTTCTTCTTGTTTTGTTTGTCTTTCCATATGTTTTGGCATAAGAGTGAATCAATTTATCTTCCTAGGCCCTCAAAAGGGAACATGTTCTCCCTGACAAAGGGAACCAACTCAGCCTGGACATATGCCAGCAAATTCCAATTAATGTTGAAGTTCCAATTAATGTTGGAATTCCAATTAACATTTCCAGATGGAGATAAGGGATCTGAATAAATACGTGAACATGTTGCTTTTCATTGCAACTCACAATTAAGCTTCTTAATAATGTTCATGAATAAACTTTGGTGTGAGTGGAAGAGAGTCAAATAGTACCTGTTAGAAATAGGAAATTGGCTGCAGAATGGAGTGCAATGCTCTGTTCAAAATAGATCTCATTTTGCCAAAGCCATTTTTCATTTTTTCATATCAATTCCTGCCTTTCACCACTCATTTTCCCTCTATTTCTAATGAAAAATTATGGCAATAGAGTCAGACCAATGCATATGATTTTTCTTTGATGGTTTCAAAGGCAAAACAAGAACATGAACATTTTGAAATGACACTCTGCTGTGACTAAAGGATTTGTCATCTGCTAGGGGTGCTAATTAGAGGTAATTTTATTAAGATTTACCTGCCAATGTATTTTGTCTTCCAAAATATTACATTTGCTTACTTTGGGAATCTCACAACTTTGTGGATCTAGAGACACTGGGAATGAGGGTAAGATGTGGCAGCTCTCTGCTCAGGATGGTACTATCAGTAACACCTGCCTTTGTCACTTATTTTTGAACAGGACTGTGAAAATTCTAAAAGCTTTTCAGTAGTTCTAAAAAATAAAAATGGAAAGAAAGCAAGGCCAAGAAAAACAAATTATTTGAATATCTGAGCAGAGTAGACTGTGGAAATTCTAAGGCATGGTCAAATTACATCACTATTAACTGTGGCAGGATCCCAGAAGAAATAAAACCAACCAGACGAAGTTCAGTAAATTCAATCAAAGGGAAGACATTAGGTGGTCACAAAACATGGTTTGCATTCATTGATATTTGAGCATAGGTATCTCCATATGTTAAAAAGACTACAGCATTACTTCCAGCTCCTGCATTTTTGATATTTCTCTAAAGGAATTCAATCCCATGCAACGTTGGAAAAGAAGCTTACCAAGCACACTGAGACAAAATGTTCACAGCAAGGAAATAGCAAGGCTTTGTCACAGCACAGAGGGATAAATAAACAAGGCTGAAACCAAGAAGCTGTGTATTTCACACAGATCACCATCATGGCACTGCACTTCTTCATAGCTTCCACCTCATGGAATTCACATGGCTCCATTAGACTAGTAGGCTGTCACTGTAGATCAGGAAAAATCAAACATCTTAGAGTGAGATCCATCAGATCTATCCTGTAAAGTGCTTCAGTTTTCCAGGAGGATATGTTCATTCCTCCTAACTTGTCTCAAACCAAGAAGCATCACAGCTCTCCAAATCAAAGTGTTTATCTTGGGTCTTCAGGGAGGGACTCTCAGAGACTAACACTGCCAAGAATCTTACACAGTCACTCTCCACCTTTTCCCTAAAGTACAGGAGAATGTGGAGTCCATCTTCCTTTATCCAAAATGAGACTTTATCCACGAGACTGAAAAAACAGCAGTCTCGTTGTACACTCCCTGTTCTACAAAAAAAATAAAATGGAGGGATGAGAAACTGAATTGAGAGTGTTCCACTCTAGAAGGCAATCTGGACCCAGTCTCTCCTTTGTACCCCTGCTGTGTGGATTCATCTCCTGCTCACTAGATGGTGGATGTCATCACTGGACTCTAGTGACATTTTGGATATGAGATTCTTCTACCTTTGTGTGGATGTTTAGAAAAACAAAAGGGACCTAGACAGCCCAAGCTCCCATTAGAGAACAGAGTAGTGAATCTCATGTTCCACCTCATCTTAAGGTGGATGCATAAAACAGATTCACTAAAATCACATCCTGAAAAACCCAATTTCTTTCAACTGAGGATGACCCTAATGAGCTCTGATGGATGCATTCATATGAGTACATACAATACCTCTAAGGCATCACAGTTTTTACTGTAGACCCATAATTTCACAAGAAACATTCTCGAGAATTGACCTCAGACTTGCAGAGAGTGAAACTTTCTCAAGTCTGTTTTTTATTCTCCCACACAAGAAGGTATTTTTGTAAGGAACTGATTATGTGAATTTGATAATTTCTGAATAAATAGTTCACAGTTTGTTATTTTGGAGACAGTTAATCTCACCAAGAGAACTGTTTATTGCTCGTTCATAATAGCAGGTTGGGAGACTTTCCTATCCAAAGACTCAGTGCACTCTACACCATTTAAAATATGCATGTATCCTATGGAAGAAGAGAACAGTACTCATATTTTAATTGTAAAGTGTGTGAAACAGAAAACAGTTATAAGATTTAAACAAGGTCAGTGTCAGTAATGAGTGAGCAGAGATAAGCAGGCACTAGAACCCTCTGGCATTTATGAACTCAAAACTTCTTCCTCCTGTTGATCAAGGAGGCCGGGGGTTTTTATCATTGTAACTGAGCTCTTTTAAATGCTTTGCAAGTCAGGAACAGAGAGACAATTCCTTAGAAACATTACTCTATTTCTCTTCTGTTATGAAAAATCTACCCACATTCTTCAGAAGCAGGACAACTTGTCCAATAGTGTTTGCATCACCATGAAGTGCTTGGCAGCCATCAGCACTTTGGAAGCACCTCAGCAATGTACATTTGGGAACACTTTCCACCACAAGTTTTCTCTTTCATGTACATCCTTGTCATTTGATATATACTGGAACATCAAAATATGTGAAATAAGTCATCCAAAGATGATACTGCTACCTATAATTTATCCTTTACACTGAATCCCAGAAGAGCAACTTGAAGAAAAAATGTGGAGATGTCAGGTTATTAAACTGTATTGTCTTTTAAACTGTTTTTCCTCTCGTTTGCAATTTGCAAATCCTTTTCATAAAGGAAGTATTAAAAGCAATCAGCCTGATTTCCTGAAGAGTACAGTATTAATTATTCAGATCAAACTCCTTGAAGAACAGATGAGGTCAGATAGCAACAAGTGCAAGGGGAAGAGGAATAAAACGTGTGCAGACAATGTGCAGAACATGAGGATGTCTGTGTTTCTGAAGGCAAATGGAACAGTGATGTCTTCAGTAGGAGGTGGGACAATGACCCCACAAATGCCTTCCCTGCCCTACACCCAGGTTATCTGAAGAGCTTTCTTGCCTGGAATCTTGGGAAGTGACACATGTAATACACATTGAATTCCTCTATGCTCCTGCTTTATGTACCAAGCCTATTTGAAGTAATTTGATACATGCCATCAACTCTAATAGCCCAAGGAATCTGGGTTTCATTGTCCTATAAGTGTTCTTTGCCTTTTCTACCTCTTTTTATGATGCTTCTTTTTAAAGCACCTCAAATAGTCTATGAATTAAGCAAACTCATCTCATTAGAAGAGTCTCCAGGGTGCCTTCAGTACTTCAGCTTCTAACTTCAGACCCTGGACACAATCAATGAATGAATCAATAATAATCAATGCACAGAGCATTTCAGCAGGATTAATGACTGGCTGGGAGGTGCTGATGGGCAGAAATTAAGTCAAGGGCCATTAATCCCAGCTGGTCATTTGCCTCCAGGCAGCGCTTTATGCCAAGGTCATTACTGCTATTCTAAGAAAAAAATAAAAGGAAGCTGACGTCGGCACAGGGATATTTTTAACCTGGCTTTTGCAGAGTCAGTGGCTCCACATGACTCTTTCTATTAAATGTGAACCCCTTTCCAACAGGCACTTCCATTGCAGATGTCCCAGCAGCATTTTCTCCATTTAGTGAATCAGCAGGTGTTTTCAACCACCTACAGGCTGCATAGAGATGTGCCAGGGTTTATGGAGCCTGCAGTGTGGATTTACCCACTCCCTCTCTACACTCAGCTGTGGGTAGGATAACACTCCTGCATGGACCAAATTCTAAGGATTATGTCAGCCACATATCCTGTTTACTTGGCCCTCAGAAAATCCTGTCAGCTCAAGTCAGAGAGAAATCACAGAAGGAAAAGGACTTCTAAAGTTCTTCTTGGATAAGCCCCAGGATGTTCATCTATCCACACAGATACATACACTCAAACAGATAGGGTGGTATTAGAACTATAAACCTAGAATCATAGAACAGTTTGGGTTGGAAGAGACAAAAGGTCACTGAGTCCCAACCTTCCTGCCATGGCCAGGGATACCTTCTGCTAGACCAGGTTGCTCAAAAGCCCCATCCAACCTGGCCTTGAATATTTCCAGAGATGGGGCTCTGATAAACCTGTTTCAGTTCCTCACCACCCTCAAAGTAAAAAAAAAACAAACAAAAAAACAAACAAACAAACAAAAAACCAACAAACTTTCTTCCTAACTTCTAATCCAAACCTACCCTCTTTCAGTTCAAAGCCATTACCCCTTGTTCTATCATTAAATGCCCTTGTTAAAAGTCCCTCTCTAGCTCTCTTGCAGCCCCTTTAGGTGCTGCAAAGTTCTCATAAACAGTATCTAACTTTACAAAAGTATCCTAAGTATTACCAACCCATGATGTATGGCAGGCATACTGTACCTGCACAAAACCTGTAAGATCAAACGTTAAGGTCACGACCATGCTTGTTGATCAGCTATGCCAACTGCTAGAAGGTTGTCAGACGGAGTTTGGCAAGCCCACCTGCTGTACCCCAGAACACCTTGTTCTCCAAAGCATTCCAAAACCCTCCAGTGTGTATCCTGAGTGTGCATTCCTGAGGCTCAAAGCCTGTCCCTTACTCCCTGTGCTTGCAGACTGGAGCTGTAACAAGATCAACAATGAGTCCAAGTCAGGTTCCTTCACATCAGGATGCAGCTGTTTCCTTTTACAAGGCACACATATTATGGATGGCTCTATCTTGCTCTTGTTGGTTGCAGTGAGAAAGGAGCTTGGCAGTCCTAGTCATGCTAAATCATGATGTTACAGGGGCCAGGAGATTGCCTTGCTTTACTTGCTGTAAAATGCACTGAGGTGCATTCGAAGCACCGCTCGAAATTTCTCTCTGTTTCAGGCTTTTATGTCCTTCAAACAGGAAATCAATTACACTGAAGTGCCCCTCTGTTCCATGCAAAGCAACATGCAGCTAAATATGATAGTCTGAGCCTCTCCATGTACTGCAAAACCCCACAGGTGGACTAATTTTCCTGTCAAAATGCAAATATGAAAAATCTAAAAAATGTTTTGAATTGACATGGACCTTTTGAAGGTAAAGATACTAGATGGAAATACCTGAGACAGCAAGTTCTGCTTTCTAATAATTGGGGAAGTTTTCCAGAGGTGTTACTTGCTTTCCAGGAATTTTGGGATTCTGTTGTATCCCAGGGAACATAGTCCATTAAAAAAAGAAAGAGCAGAGAGCATTTGGCTCAAGAGACAATGTGAACAATCCCATGAGGAGAGGAATTTTTGTTTGTTTCACTTGGGCAGAAGAAGAAAAAAGCAGACAAAGCTTGTATTCAGTGCAAACATAATGTCAGTAGCAGTAGTCCACAGACTGGAATCCCTGCATGTGCTGTGTGAACAGTAGTTACTTTCCGTGTGCTATTTGATGAAATCCAGTTTTTGCTAAACAAAAACCACCCGGAATAACTGGTTCCTGTTCACCTTCTATAGGCATTTAATGATTTATAGATATTGCCTACATCCCTCTTATGGTCTGTCATAGGATGGGTGTCAGAAAGAACTATATACATGTGTATTTTTCCCTATAGCAAAGCAAATTTTCTGTTGAAACATTAACAAGGCAAGCTGTGTGTTGCAAGAGAGGCTGATCAGGTGCTATTTGAATGCTTGAAAAAATTAATGCTTGGCAAATAAAGCAGTTTTCTGCACACAGTTTGTGTCATACTGTTTAATGAAACTAAGAGGAAAAAAAATAATGGCTCACTTAATGGCTTTAAATCCTGAGGAAATCATGCAGAACTAGATAGAAATCTGGATATTGTGGGCTGGAAAATGTAACCTCTGTAGCTTCAAGAGAAGCAATGACAGTCTAGTGTTGGCCTAATTACCTTCACTGATAACTGAATCATTCTCAGCCTATGGCTACAGACATACTGTAAGATGTTTCTGGTGTGATTTAGAAGTTGGTGTTAACACCATTCAATTAGCAAATTGCTACCTCACCCTCTACAGGCCCATACTTGGGTACAAAGTGTAACTGCAGTGGTACCCTGGGTTTACTCTCAGCTTCACATCCAGGGTTAAGCCCAAGGTGTATATATAGGCAGGCATATTCAATGAGATGTGGTGTTTGGGGGCTTTCTGGAGTGCCAGCTGCACTGCAGGTCCCTCTGTTGTTGGTCCTGTCAGCTCACACAAACCCAGCCAGTACTGCAAGCAGCATCCTGTTCCAGAGGAAATCCAGTGTGTTTCCTGGGGATATGTGTCTGAAGCCAGAGAGAGACTGTGGAGAAGCTAAATGAGAAAGGAACCCCAAGAAAGTGGTGCAGGGGTGACTCTGCAGCTGCCATCTGAGGAGTCCCAGTGGTGAATTCTGTGCCAGTGTTGTCATTTACCTCAGCTGTGACATTTGTGGTTGTGCTGTCTGGCTTCTTTCATTCCTACTGCATTTACAGGCTGTTGAGCTGCTCCTGCCTGTCAATTCACTTCAACCCAGGGCTCAGAAAGCTTTGGTCCATGATGGGAGCAATGCCCATGCCCAAGCTTCCTTTCCACTGCAGCAGTGGCTCCTGGGACCTGGGGTGCTCCTTCACCAGGCTGCAGAGGGTGGAAGGAGAAGTGGCAAGTGGCCAAGCTAGACTAGATGGCATGGAAGCAGGGCTTGGCAGCAAGGAAGGAAAAGCTGAAGCATCCAGACAGGAAGCAAAGTCTAGCAGCTCAAAGTGCAATTAAAACATCAGCCTGGAATGATTTCTTACCTCAAAAATATTTGAAATTGCTTCCCAGGAGGGCAGATATGAGATATCTTATGTTGTTTTCTACGAGAGAGGAACTCTGTTCCTGGTTGAATAAACTATGTTTGCTTAGAGAGAGAGAGAGAGAAAAGAGACTTTTAAATCCAAAGCTGTAATTAAGTGTGCAGCAATTCTGAGAGTACTCATACTGGTAAATGTTATTGACATTTCCTTTCTGCTTTTTCCAGCGGAAACAAATTATTAATACCTTATTGTTGCAATAACGAGTTCTTGATAGACACAGAATTTATTTTTTCTTGTGCTGCTTTAGCCCTGAATCAGTTCTCAAAAGTGAAAAATAGAGATCATTTGTTTTGGCATCACTGGCAGTGATAGAAAAAGGAGTACAACATGGGAACAACATGAAACGTTCGGAAAAGCTGTTCTGGAATCAAGGAATACAGGACACCTGTGCCAGTTGCCACCTTCCAGTCACTGGAATGGGATGATCTGGATAAGCTGTGGAGACAGTAACTGAAAACCTGACCCAAACCACTAACGGTATAGAAACCTGATTTTAAAATGTTTTCTTTCCTGCTCCAGGTAGTTGGTTAGACTTGGAGCTCCAGTTGCTAAGTTGGAGTTCCTGGGTCTACTGCCTCTGTGGTGCTTGGTATCTGAGCTGTTCTGCAAGCAACTACTACACCAGTCCCCTGAGCAATTGCAGGCTTGTTTTCTCCTTTATTTTAAGATTATTTGGTTTTGTTTTTTTTTCCTTTTTTTTTTCTTTTTTTTCTTTTTTTTTCTTTTTTTTTTTTTTTTAATTTTCTAGGTATGGATACTTTAGAACATTTAGCAAAGGTCTCTAGAAATCTGGATAACTACTAAATTATACTGCTTATCCTCTTTCCAGTTTACCACTAATTAAATGTCCTTAGGATGCACTGGCACAATTATAATAATTGATGGGTTTTCAAAAGGAGCTGAGTTGAAAACACTTTTCTGCTGGAACATGCGTCATTGTGGAGCTGGAAAATGAAAGGAAGTAATGTGATAATATTTTGTCATACAAGAATATAGAAAATAAAAATGTCTCAAATAAAAACCACAAAATTCAGCAGTTTGATCTAAGCAGCACAAATCATACCAGTAATGAAATGGCTTCTTTTTTTTTTGTTGTTTTGAAAATTATTTCATTTTATGGACAAGCACCACTTGTAGAGAGAATTAATGTCTTTTATTACATAGGATGATGCAGGTGGAAAGAAATACTCTCGTATGCATACAGTCCTTCTTTTCTTATAAAAATTCTAACATAGCTAAAGAAATGTTATGTCAAAATCCAAACAGATTCTTTCCGTTTTTTTGGAAACAAGACATTCAAAACCAGCTGAATTCTCCTTTAGGCCCATTGCCTTTCTTGCTGCTTTGGAATGGAAATAACTGTTACCTGGGGAAAAAAAAAAAAAAAAAAAAAAAAAAAAAAAAAAAAAAAAAAAAAAAAAAAAC
>VWYO01013259.1:168466-196574 GCA_013400275.1 Rhadina sibilatrix
AAGGGAGGGGGTGATAAAAAATACTGGTAATTAGGAAGACTGAAGGGGAATATGTCATTTGATATAAATCAGAAATGACAGTTCACAAATAATTCAGTGCTTCCATTATTACACTTTAAGGGTTTTGTAGGGCGCACAGTGCTGCTTGCTACGAAATACTTCCACCCCAAATGCAGTTATTTGGGATAGCAGATGTGGAGTTTCTGTATTGATTTGGTACAGGATGACAGCAGCTATTTAGAAGCAATAAAAGATCTGTGAAGTGACTTGTGCTCCAAATTGACTGTATTTTTTGATGGGTATCTTGAGACACCTTTGGAGGGACATGGGCTTTAAGGATTCACCATGCTCAGTGCTCTCTCAAGTGTGTCTGATAAAAGAAGTTGTGTACCCAGAATTACTAATGAAGCTTTGAAGATTTGGAATAGAAATGTGCATATTAATCCTTAAAAGGACTCCATTTTTAAGTCTACCTTTGCTGCCTCCTTCTAGAAAAACATCAATTTCTCAGCCTGAAAAATCATGTCATGATTTTTTCATCATTCATGTTCTTTGAAGAAGTAAATTAAGCACTTAGATCCCAGTGTCATTCAGGGGTTAGAACTGTCTTTTAAGTCATTCTTTAAAAATTTGGATCCTGGTTTATTTTGGGCAGCCACTGAAGCAATGAACATGTACAGGAAGGAATTGAACTCCCCTCATTGAACTCCAGGGGGATTCCTTCCATGAAATCCTGCTGCCCAGCACATGGAAAGGATGCATAAATGAGACTTTATCACAGGGGAAGAGAAATATTTGTAAAATGTCACTGAGATGACAATATTTGGGAGCTACATGCTGGCTGTGGATGAGTTACTGGCATCACACTCAGTATAGTAATGATCTCTGGTTAAACAGGGCTTTGCACCATCTGTCAGGGTTGCACCTACAGATTCCTGGGCAAAGCAGGGCACTGAGAAGGGACTTGAACATATTGCTTCCTTAAACAGATGTAGTGGAACCAACTGCCCTGTTTTTGCTGCCCATGCACTTTTATCCATCAGTCTTACACTCCAGTTAAAAACTGACAATCCAGTAGAAAATCCAGAATTCTTGGGTATATTTGTCTATGTGTGTGTTGTTCCTTTTCCTTTCATGTATATTTTTCTTCTCTTTAAAATGTTAATAATATCCCATTGAAGCCATATCTTAAAGATAACTTTGTGTTCGTCATTGCTACTGCTGAGGAAGTCCAGGGTTTGAAGTGATTTTTAGTTCTCCTGTGTAAAAGATGACCCATCTGGCATTTAATCTAAAATCAAAAATTTTATGAGCCTTTATGAGTCAGGGGAGTAAGAAAGAGGGAAACAGATACATACACACAGTGGCTTGTAGCATGTGATATGGGTTGGAGTCAGGCGGGTGGAACGTCCTGACCTCATTGACGTGAGGCCACACAATTTAACCTATGAAATGGCTAAGATGAAAATGAAAAAGAGAAGAAGAAGAAGAAAAAAAAAAAAAAAAAAAAAAAAAAAAAAAAAAAAAAAAAAAAAAAAAGGAAAAAAATAAAAAGGAAGAAGAATAAAAAGGAAGGAAAAAAAGAAAAATAGAAAAAAGAAGAAGAAGACTCCCAAACACTTCCCTTCTGAGAAGTGGGGACAGGAAACTGCTGGGTAAAATTTCACCTTTCACTGTAGCAGATGCAGCCTTACTGAAGATAGTGAAGACAGTGAAACTGCACTGTGTGCATGAAAAGCAATATGTGCCACTTGGTGCAGTGTAAATTAAGGCATAAGGGAGAGGTAAGTGAAGGGGAGAGAAGAAAACAGAAATACAATTCCCATATCTCTTGAAATAACAATTTTTAAAGTTTCTTTTGAATAACAACATTAAAAAAAATCACCCTAAATGTTCCAAACTGAGTCAAAAGAGCAAGACTCAGCTTTTTCTGCAAGGAGATTAAAGAACCATCTCCAAGAAGGCAGAGTTGTTGTTTTTGGCCTCCCACAGAGTGTGAAGCAACTCTTCAACACTGGCACAAGCAAAGCCCAACCCATCTGGTCTGAGAATCTGCCCCTGCTCCCACCGAGGATCTGGACAACCTTCCATCCAAGTTCACACTAAATCCCAGGCAGACCTGAGCCTGCCCCCATGGCAAGCAGTGGGCATGAAAATTCCAAAGATCTCAGTTGGCTCTGCTGTGTGTCTATGCCAGCTGGAGATCATATCTCCATAGCTTCCTGATCCAGAAATATTCAAGTTTGTAACTTCTTGAAATCCCCCTCTTCCAGCTGAAATATGGCATTTTAAAAACCATTTCCTTTATCTGGAGACCTCTGTGGGTTTTGAAAATGTGCCATGGGTTTAAAATATTTCTTTTATTGGTTATTCCTTTTTTTACTGAAACAAATGTCAATTTTCACAAAACCACAAATGTCTGTGGTCACTCAGGCTTACTAATATTTTCCACAAATATCTCAGATAGTAGTTAAAAAAAAGGAATTTATTTTCAATCCTGGCGCCTGAAAACAGCTGCTGTGACTCTTTGAATATTTTCATTAATTGTTTGGGAAAAAAGAAATTGGATGCACTCTTTTGCAGTATTTCTTGATGGTTCCATCAGCCTACCAAGTGATAGCAGGTTAATAATTGTGGAAAATTCAGTGCAAATTGACAGACAAAATTTAATTGTCTCAGAAGGTCACCTCCTAGAGTCAGATATCAAATGAATACATTGTTTATACTACCTGAGCAGGACAATGAATGAATGCTTGTTGCTTTGCTGGTAAACAAATGTCATTTCTGGGATGAAAAAGCAAAAATCTCTACGTGGAATGGGGTGGGCTGTGCAACAAAGGATGCTGGCACAGCCCAGCCCTGCTGAGCAGGCAGGAGGACAGTGAGCATCAGTCCAGGCACTGAGGGAAGTGTGGTGGGGGCAGAGGACATTCCCAGAGGTTTCATCTGAGAGCCTGTGGTGAAGCCCACATGGATTCTCCTTCACCCCAGCTGCCTTAGGGAGCAGGGAAATGCACTTCCCAAGAAAAGCAGGGCTTGACACAGGTGATTGACTCTGGGCTGTAAATCCTAGGAATCCTGCACTGCTCTGTTGCTTCAGCTCGAGCATTAACCTAAAAATTCAAGTGATTTATGGCAGTTTCCTGCACAAGGCAGAGACCAGGGTCTGAGGAGCCCCTCTGAAAGGAAGCTGGGCTGAATGCAAAGCTGCTGGGGGTGCTGACTTGTTCAGTACAGATGTTCATAATGCTCTCTCACAGCATTACTGATCCTCGAGCTTTTCTTTGCACATCGTGCGGTCTTCGTGACGTTTTTACTTTGTGTTATCCCTTCCTGGAAAACTGAGCTCTAAAAGACTCTCTTGTTGTAACCAGCTGCCCTGGGTTACTGTGGGCAAAGAACAACACATGATCTCTACTCTGGGCAGATGTGAAGGTCCCAAATCTGTGCCTGTTGCCACCACAGCTGTGCTGCAGCTGCCACCACCAGCATCCAGCTCTGCTGTCTCCAGCATACCAAGAGGGACTCATCAGGCAGGATAGAGTGAGGATTGATTTGAGCTTACAGCAACATCTTGGACAGGCCGAGAGGGTGCTTTGCTTCAAAAATTCCTGATTCCTGTTGAAGAAACTTGCTATTCCCTTCACTACAGGTGCAATCAATTCTTGTGCTTCTATTTCCAGCAGGCAGCTCCCCACTGTCAGCCCAGCACTGCTGAGCAGAGCCTGTCACTCCACAGAAGCAGTGCTGCAAAGTCTGTCACTCAGAAGAGGAGCCAAGGCCTGGCTGGCCATGAAAACGGAATTGTTTCATCATGCCTGAAGCATGGAGGGGTCCCTCAAAGACACGGTGTGAGGAAGAAGGTCTCTGCCTCTGGGAACCTCAGGCTGCTTCCTATTCTTAAAGATTTTTTTTTTTTTTTAATTTTTTTAAAAAGAAAAAATGTATAGAGCAGCATATGCATTTCTTCAGTCTATATCACAGAACCATAGAAAAGCTGAGGTTGTAGGGGACTTCAGGAGGTCTTCCAGCCCAAACTTCTTGCTCAGGCAGGGCCACCTACAGACAGTTCCTGAGGACCATGTCCAGATGACTCTTGAATATCTCCAGTGAGGAAAACTGCCCAATCTGCCTGGATAATCTGTGTCAGCATTCAGGCAGCCTTGTAGCAAGGAAGTGTCTCTTGGTGTTCCTCTGTTTCCATCTTTGCCCACTGCCTCTGGTCCTAGCATCACAGAAAAGAATATGGTTCTATCTAATTTGCACCCTACCTCCAGATATTTATCTGTATTGATAAGATCCTTTTGAGCCTTCTCTTCTCTCGGCTGAATAGACCCAGTTCTCTCAGCCTTTCTGCATATCAAAAATGCTGCATTGCTTTAATTGTCTTCATGGCCCTTTGCTGGAATCTCTCTCGAATATGTCCATGTTTGGCAGCTCAGCTCTGGATACAACATTGCAGATGTGTCTCAGCCAGCGGTGAGTAGAAAAGAGGAGTCACATCCTTCATCCTGCTGGCACTGCTCTGCCTGATTAGGGCCAGGACACCACTGTCCTCTCTGTTGCAAGCACAAGTTGCTGGCTCACGTTCAACTTGCTGCCCACAGGACCCCCCTGCATTGCACAGATGATTTCCATCTGTGGTCTCCATGGTGTTTTCCACCATGCACTGGTGCATGAGGTTATTCCTTCCCAGGTACAGGAATCTTTCCTTCCTTTTGTAGAACAACTGATCCCATCTTTTAGAAATAAATCCTTTAAGTGACTTTAAAACAGAGAAGAAATTCAACAAGAGGCAGAATGAAGTGCTGATGTATGGGAATAAACGGAGCATCACTAAAGGCATTCCTGTTGGGGAACTGAGAGAGCAAAGAGCACAGAGGAAGAGGGGCTGTGTCCTTTTCCCTGCTCTGCCTGGGTTCTGTCCAGTGTGCTGTGTTAAGGCTGCAGCCAGACCACACCCTCACAAGAAATGGCATGAGGTTTGCTCCAGGACAAAAAACTTGAACATATGAAAGTTGTTGAGCACCCTTCCACTGCTTGCTGGGATTTTCAGGGAGAGAGCTGCCACCAGGCATGCAGCCAGATGGAAAAATCCAGGGAG
Source organism: Rhadina sibilatrix (assembly GCA_013400275.1). Lineage (NCBI taxonomy): Eukaryota > Metazoa > Chordata > Aves > Passeriformes > Phylloscopidae > Rhadina > Rhadina sibilatrix. The sequence continues at coordinate 173,571 of VWYO01013259.1, forward strand.
AGCCATTGATACTGTCATGGCTATTTCTGCTTAGGAAAGTCCCCCTTGAAGCTGATTCTGGAGGAGTTGTGACAGAACAACTTCCCTGGCAGAAAAGGCATTGCTTTTCCAATAAAAAACTGCTTTCACAAGTGGTCATCAGTTTAACATATTACCAAATTTGAAGACATTTTTAATGTGAGACAAATTGAAACAACTTTCAGCTTTCCAGTACTTACTCACAGAATGTTGACAGATTAGAAGAGTTTATGTCATATTTTATTGTGCTGTGTATGTGTTAGAGCAATATTGCAGTAATCTGGGCTACCAACCCTTTGCTTTATCTTGTTTAATGTCCTGCATCTTTGGGACTAGAACTGTCCTTTTAGCCCAGTCAGAACATTTCCCATTAGTCTCAGTACATCCTCTGGGAATATTAAATGGAGTCAAGAGAGGGAAAAGAGCACAGACCCAGTTATAAATATAGGACATTCTTTTTTCTTTAACTTCAAACTTTCACACAATAAATGATGTCTTCTGAGTCTGATGTGGTTTATATTGGGCACATATATTGTCAGTAAGAGGAACTGAGGAGTTTTCTGCAGGGAATTCTTCTGCTTTTATTAAGATTAAAAAGAATTCACTTATAACTATGCTTAATTGCCTGCTGTCTTGACATAACCTTTGAGAAGAGTGAGGGTTCCTCTTGCTTTCCAATAGCAGGGCATACCCAGAGACCCTACTTCCAAGTTTTCCTTCATCTGCAGAGGTGCACTGAAAATTGAGGATAAGAGCTCTTAGTGTCAAGCTATGCTATAAAGAAGTAGAAAGCTGAAGACTAATGAGGCTTAGGGAGAACACCCTGTGCCTTGGTCCATAGATCTGAAGGGCTAAAAAGACCTAAATTTCTTCACTAAGGGGGAAAATTATGCCTGACCAATCTAGTGACATTATATGATGGAGTGACTGCAGCAGGCAATAGGGGAAGACTGATTGATGCCTTCTGCCTAGAGTTCTGTAAGGTCTTTGACAGAGCATGACATGATTATCTCCAAATGGAGAGAGATGGGCTTGAGGAAGAAGTAATTGTCTGGATGGAGGCAGCCAGAGAGTTGTGGTCAGTGGCTTCTAGTCCAGGTAGAGTCTGGTGATGAGTGGTGTCCCTCAGGCTGTGTCTTGGGACTCTTCCATACCTTCCATACCTCCATCAGTGACATGGAAAGGGAAACAGAGTGTACCTTCAGCAAATCTGCAGATGACACCAAGCTGAGCAGTTGACACAACAGAAGAATGAGATGCCATCCAGAGACACCTGGACAAACTTGAGATGTGGGGCCATGAAAACCTCATGGAGTTCAACCAGTCCAAGTGCAAAGTGCTGCAACTCTGATGGGGCAATCCCAGACACAAGTACAGCCTGGGAAGAGAACTCATTGAGAGAGTCCTACAGAGATGTTTTGGGGTTCCTTTTGGATGAAAAGCTGGACGTGACCTGGCAATGTGTGTTGGCAGTCCAGAAAGCCAACCACATCTTGGGCTGCATCCAAAGCAGCATGGACAGCAGGCCAAGGGAGGGGATTCTGCCCCTCTGCTCTTCTCTCGTGAGACCTCCCTCTGGACCTGCTCTGGTGTTCTCAGCACAAGACACAGACCTGTCAGAGCAGGCCCAGAGGGGGGCTGCAGCGCCTCTCCTGTGAAGACAGGCTGAGGGAGCTGGGGTTATTCAGCCTGGAGAAGGATCAAGGGAGACCTTTTGGTGGTTTTCCAGTACCTAAAGAAAAGGCATTTTAAGAATATATTTTTTATAGCATTCCTAAAATATGTTCAAAAATATTTTAGGAATACTAAAAAAAGATGGAGAGAATTGCTTTACATGGGCAGATAGAGACATGACAAGGGGAAACAGTTTTAAACTTAAAAAGGGGAGATTTTGATTAGATGTTAGGAAAAAAATTGTTTACAGTGAGGCTGATGAGACACCGGATCAGGTTACCCAGAGAAGTGGGCATCCCTGGAAGTGTTTAAGACCAGGAAGGGGCCCTGAACAACCTGGTGTAGTGGACTGTGTCCTTGCCTTTGGCAAAGAGGCTGGAAGGAGCTGATCTTTAAGTTTTCTTCCAACCCAAACCATTCTGATTGTAGCTGAGTAGACAGATGAGACTCACCTGGAGAGGCAGTGGGCCAAGGGATGCCTGAGAGACAAAAGGAGTTGCAATTTTGTCAGTTTTCCTCCAATCTAGTAACTGCATTGCCTCGGTGTCTTTCTGTGAATGTTGTACCATTTGGTCTCCTGCAGAGACTTCTCCCCAAAGCTCTCTGCCTGTGCATACCCTTCATTTAAGGCCACACTGTGAAAATATCAATTTTCCAGGACACCTGCTGCTCAGGAAAGCACTTTGCCATGCCCAGATGATCTTCTGCAGCATGCCCCTTTCAGGTGAGTGTCCTCATGGAGAGCCAGGCAGACTAAAACTCCCTTCAGAAGTCTCCTTTTCCTCCTGATGATCCAGGTGTAGAAGGAAGTAGGTTGGTCCCACCCACATCTCACAGGAAAAGAGAGAACAGGCTAAAAAATCTGAAGCTATAGATCAGACAAGGAGAACTGCAGTAGTTAACTGGATACCTCTGGTGACAGCTTAAGTGACCCAGAGAGACAAATCTCCAGAGGCAATTGAAGTGTCTGCTGTCATAAGTGAAACATCTAAGTCTTAAGATGTCTCTTGCTTCAAATTTGGATCTCTGGTTCCTGCCAGAGAAGTTGCAGCAGCAGGCAGTGATCTGCACCAGGGGAGGCTGGGAACAGTGAACAAAGAAGGAAGCAGTGAAGGAGACTGTGCAGAAGACAAAGTTGATAAAGAGACATGGAAGATCAAAGTGGGAGGACAGAGGGAGGAGGACAGCAAACCAGGCAGGGCAAGAGACAAAAGGGCAGATTGGGAGAAAATGGGAGGAGACTGAAATAACTGAAAGAAGATAGAAACTGAGGCAAGAGAGAGGGGTAGGGAAATAAATTGGAAAAAGAGCATGAAAAAGTGCTACCTGAAAAAGGAGATGGAGAAAGGAGCAGAACACAATGGACTAGAGAAGAAAACAAGCAATACTTTCAGAATAGCAAATGTTTCCATAGAAGTAAGATGTAATTGTAGAGGAGTATGGACCCTTACTTCTCCCCAGATTGAAGTAATATAAAGATATGCCCTCCTCAGCAACAGTCCATCAGCAACAAATACATATTGTGAACCAAATCATCATGAATGCTTCTCTTGTGCTGTAGGAGAGGCACTGCCTCTTCTGGGAACAAAATAGTCAAAGCTATCTCTTTGAGACTTGAGAATACATTTCAGCCTCATATTTCCAAGGATCTGAGAAGGAAGGAAGGAAGGAAGGAAGGAAGGAAGGAAGGAAGGAAATGAAAACCTCCTCTGCCCTCAGCAGGAGCTAACAGACAGTTTTTCCTCTAGGGGCTTTGTTTCCTTCTATCTCTTGCACCCAGCTGGCATCATAGTGACAGCAGGATGAATACAGTTGATTGAACCCATTGATATTCTGTGTCAGAGATGATTTCAGATCCTGCAATCATTTTACTCAGCACAGTTAGGAGGTGAATTATTCCAAGGTGGGATTCCTTGATAGCTTCAGCAGTTTGAGTTTTAGTAAGAACCTCTCTTCCCTATGACAGATGGTATTTCTGTTCTTTCTTCTTGTGAGCAAACCTTTGCCACCTTCTTACCCCTCCCCTTTCTCTGTAGTCCTGGTCAGGAAGTTGAAGTAAAAACCTTCCCCTCCATCTCTAGTTGCATTTCTCCAGTCCTTCCATGCTCCTGTCAAAAGATACAGCATCCCAAAGCTTGTTTCTCTCTGTCTAACAAATCTCACACATCAGTGAAGTGTGACAGCCTCCCATCTCCATTTCTTGTTGGCTTTTTGCCTTTTTGCTCTTGTTCCCTTTGAACTTTGCTGCCAAGTACAGGAACCAAGTCATGACTGGTACCAACAGCTTGGGGCCCAAAGCTTGCCAGATGCCTCTGTCTTCTTCCCTGTGGTGCTCTGTGGCAGAACACATCACCGCAGCAGAAGTCAAGAAACATCCTCCACTGTTGATTATCTGGTTAGTACTACACAGTACCAAGAAGTAGAGCAGTGATGGCTACTCAGTTCAGAGTCTCCCATACCAATTCTTTTTCAGGCAATCTAATTACATGGTGTTTTCAATTTTCTGAGTTCATTCCCTTCACCCCAAGACTGCAGTAGCAGCCTGAGACACACATGAGCTAAGCACCACGTAATTTCCCAGTAGAAGTAATTCCTCAGCTCTATTATTCTCTTTCATACTGCATCATTGTAGTCCAGAAATCCACCTTGTTGACTGTCTCTCCACAGATATCACCCAACAGAGTAGATCTTATAGAAAAAATGTCAGTCTGTCATTTCAGTAGTTGAGGAATCAATTTAAATTTGGATGGCAGCTTGAAGTAGCAAAGAGCACTGCTCAAAACTCCACCTGCAAACAAGGCTGAGCTAGAGCATGCCCTACGAGTTATATGGTTTATCTCAGGCTTGTACAGCAAATGTAGGATGCATAAACATACTGCAGAGCAATAAAGTCTTTAGTCTCAAATGCTATTGTCAAGAAAGATGGCAACGTAGCAAGGCTGCAAAGAAGGAGGTAATTCCAGGATTAAGAATGGGACTACAATGAGCTACTGCTTTCTTTCTTACTCCCCCAGGTCAGTTAAAACCACCAAGCAGAAATGTCTACTTGCACAAACACCCTGGCCATTAGGTGTAGTTTTTCAACCCACCTCTCTTGTTTTCTGGATTTGGTTGCAGACACTGACAATTTCTCAGTCATGTTTTCCCTCACCATCTGTATAATTATTCAGGCTACTAGGTGCCTGTGGTATAAATATACCTAGTCTTGTAATTGTTATAATAATTAAACATATTCTCTTCACTATTCCTATTTTTTTCTTTCTGCAAAGGGATTTATATTACATATTGTATATTACATATACAAGTTTTTGAAATTTGAATTTGCCATTAGTTTAGATTCAGGTGCTGTAAGATGAAGTCTTATATACATTGAAGATTCAACTACAGCTATGAGGAATGGAGAGGAATTCACATGCATCCTGGAACATGCAACGACAACAGAAATTACATCAAATACATCTCAAAATAGGTAATTCAGGAAGTGGCCATTATTTTGTTTTAAACAATCAATCAGACAAACACCCCTGCTCTACCAAAGGCAAATCAACAACAGCCACACCAAAAATCAAAATACAACTAAAAAAACCCTAAACAACTAAAAAGTGCAGATCCTAAACAGAATTACTTGTTTTGCTGGCAGTTCAGAGTAGCAGGGTGGCAGTAACCAGTGCACNTACAAGTTTTTGAAATTTGAATTTGCCATTAGTTTAGATTCAGGTGCTGTAAGATGAAGTCTTATATACATTGAAGATTCAACTACAGCTATGAGGAATGGAGAGGAATTCACATGCATCCTGGAACATGCAACGACAACAGAAATTACATCAAATACATCTCAAAATAGGTAATTCAGGAAGTGGCCATTATTTTGTTTTAAACAATCAATCAGACAAACACCCCTGCTCTACCAAAGGCAAATCAACAACAGCCACACCAAAAATCAAAATACAACTAAAAAAACCCTAAACAACTAAAAAGTGCAGATCCTAAACAGAATTACTTGTTTTGCTGGCAGTTCAGAGTAGCAGGGTGGCAGTAACCAGTGCACCCAGCTTGCTGCAGCCTACAAGACTAGACCCATTTTCTAGGTGAGAACACTGAAGAATACATCAGATTTATAGTGCTTTGAAAGCACACACAGAAGACTTTTCATTACCCAGGCCCCAAAGGAGATATAATTGGTTTCAGAATTTATGTGCAATAAATCCTTCTGCTTGGTTATTTGTTAATAAGTGCTGTTGATAATACTTTGCAGTGCCCTAAGTGTCTCCTCTGTGTGTTATGGCAATGGAAGTTCAAGTATTGTGTGTTGGACAGTTGGGGCATTAGTAACCCTGCAAACTTAGGTATGAGAAGGTTAATACCTCGTGCTGAGGGCAGAAGATAGTGGTCAGGGGAGGTCAGAGAAAAGGTCATGCATCTCTGCACCTTGCTGCTTGCTGTGCCATGGTGGTCTGTACAAATGGTGAGGCAAAGGATAAGGTGTTTCCTATTTTGGGAAGGCACATGAGTAGGCAGTGCTAGAAACATCCAGCTGTAGGAGGAATGGCCTGTTTTTCTACTAGTTTTTTGCTAGTATTTCTACTGACTAGCAAAGTGGATCTGTAAAGCAATCCCATTTTTGCACCCCTATATGTTCCACCATTCGGTCTCCATGAACTTCTCCAAGTAAGTCCATCTCAGGAGCAACAGCTCTCCATGAACTCTTGTGAGTCCATCCCACAGGCAACAGTGGGTACCTTAAGTGTCTTAACACCTTGGTGTCTCCCAGACATTGTTAGTGTGTCCAAGCACACCTGTCCCCTCCCAAAGACACTCTGAACCCCAGGAGAACAAACAGTGATGTTCACATGTCACTGGGCCCTGCCCCCCAAGGTGGAATGGAGAGCACCCTACATTCTCTGGCTGCTCTCTCTGTAAGAGTTAGACAGAGCCACTATCAGAACAAAACCATAGCAATCACAGGTAATTTCCAGGTGAAGAATACTGTGGCTCATCATCATCATTGCATCAGCAGGGAACCCCCTTGGGGATCAGATGTGAGCAAAACATAATTAGATGACAAGGAAATCCTTTACCCAAACAAGAGTTTTTAGGGTTGGTTTAAAAAAGATGCAATGGTTAAGGTTACATTCAAGAATGTTTGCCTGAAAGCTGATTCCACAGAGGATTTGATTATTGTCTGTTACCAAATTACTTCTTATTTGTAACCTTTTATGCCTAGAGCATGCACTTGCCAAATTTAGACTAGAAGATCACTTATATTTTATAAGAAGATATGACAGAGCAGGCAAAAATTGGATTTCTATGGTAAGTTAGAGGATTAAAACACTGGAAAATAAATGGATGGTATAACCCTACCACTGTACATCTATCACTGACACTCATCCTAGGAAAAAGATCATACTGCCTTGACATTGTTCCCTGAAGCCTCTTTCTCTGAAAAACTCCATGTGCAACAGGAACCATACTCACTGATAAACAGCAAGAATTTGACTTTTCAGGATCTAATTTATGGCTGCCAGTAGTGCTCTTTCACTAGTGATTTTTTTTGTTTAACCTATGTTGGAAAAGGGGGAAAAAAAATCACCAAAANAGCAGAAATTTCATCTTTGCAGAAGGTATATTAGGGAAATAGTCTCTCCAAATAAGACCTATGAGACCTTATTGGGTTATTATGAAGGACATGCTCTCTCTCACTGCCCAACTGTGTCAGGTCCCTTAGTCTCCTTTGCTGTCCATTCATTTTTAAAAGTGACATAATGGCAGCAGTCACAGACTCTCCTCCAGTATCAAACACTGTTTTTCCTTTGGTCCTAGAGACATGTATTTTGAATTTGCTTCCCATGTATAACTGAAATGACTGAAATGTCATCTGTCACTTCAGTGTGAATTGGGCTGGAAAGACAACCTTCAATCACACCAGTGCCAATGAAAAGGGAAGGAGGAAATGCACAAGGCTCCCATTACAAGACTCTCATACCATTTCCTGAAGTGCAGCTTTGTAATACATTTGGAGGTGAGCTGGATATGAGACAGAAAGATCCTCACAGGATCTCTCTTCAGCCCAGAGAAGAGATGGTCTCAGAGACCTGTTTCTGAGCTGGTAACAAGAGAGCCTTGTTGTCGTCAGTATGAACATTAGCAATGGCAAAGGCTCACAAGGGCCTAAGCCAGATCCAGTGATCTGTTTCAGTGATTGTTCAGCTGTATCAGCTGACTTCTTCAGCTTCTTCAAACAAACCTAAGCCATCTCCAATACTTGGTCGAAAGAGGGCACAGGAAGAAGATAAAATGAATCTTGCTTAAGTAAAGAAGTAGAATGTTAAGTAAACAAACCCTGAAGGTTTAATCAAACAAAAAGGAGAGAGGTTTTCCCTGGACAGTTGTCAGATCCTGATCCTCTTTCATATCTACAGCAGCAAAGGAATTGCCAGGTGCTCTGACCTGTGCCCTGAACCACATCAGTGGGCACCGCTCGCAGTGTGTTCCTCCAGCACCTGGACCAAGCAGATCTGCAGGAAGGTGAAGCTTAATCCTCTGTCTAATGAGCTGAAAGAGCAGAGTGCTCCATTTCCTTCAGCCATAATCCAATTTCCACATATGGAATAATCCACTTCACCTTCATTTAACTTTATCCATTAAGGGTGAAAGAGTGAAGCAGATTATCACTTTACTGAATGAAGCAACCTATTGCTCCCTAAAAAAACCCCTTGTCCACATGTGGCTCTAGCTGTTGGCTGCTAGCAGAGAAAGACTTTTCCTCACTGTTCCTGTCCTTTAATGCATGCCTGTTTTCCTGCTCCACTGTGATGTCATTGTCACTATTTCCCAGACTCTCTTTTAATTTTACTGTCAGGAAAGAAACATGATCACAACCCCTTAAAGTAGATTTTGGCTCCTCACTCAACAGAGCTCAAGATGTTGCTTTATCTGGTTTTGCTCAAGACACCTGGCAGAACTTTGTTTACATATTGGCTAAGAAGCTCAGAAACCCCCCCGGATGTCTGAGGTTAGAGATGGAGTGAGTCAGTGCTCACAACTAACAACATTATTTTATCCACCTGCTGTTCCCAAGGTGCAGACAATGAGGAGACCAGATTGCTGTGTGTCCTAGAGTTTATCTACTGCTGTTGTATAGAATGTGCACTGTGCATCAGAGATTGCTAAGAACAAAACAGAGGCACTCATACCCTCCCTTTGCAGAGCAGGATATGTCACCGGGGGTGGGGAGAGATCCAGGATCTTCCCCTTCACAGAGTGACAATGATTTGCAACTTCAAAGAACTGTCTCCAAGAGGCTTTGCTACAATTTCTACATCAATTAAGACAAGAGGCTGCACCACAATTTTCTTCTTGAGAAAAAACATGAACACATTTGTGGGGTATGCTTTAAGGTGTCCAGGGAGAACTACATCTAGGCTAGCTCAGGCATTGTTTCTAGTTATCTGGATGTATACCATGGTTTTAAAATCCCTGCAATAATTTTCCTTTGTGTATAACATGATTGCAAGAAACAGGTCACTGAATTTTGATTAAAAGAGAGCATAAAACATATTAAACTTGGTTTGGGGAGCTTTGGCATGAAATTCTGTCACACAGTTGTTCAGATTCTTGCACCAAGTCGCAGCTGTTGATCAGAAATTCACTGTGTTATTTTAAAACAGGTAATCTATGTCCTTTGAAGAAAGGGAATGACTCATAAACTTGGTCTGGGCTCTGTTGCTACCTAGCATGATTTTTTTTTTAACATTGAAATGACCCATAAGTTCTAGACAGGATGGTTGGAGATTGAATCATGAACAGATATACAGAGATATGAGCTGCACATATGTACATGTACTGGTACTTTTCTTCCATAATGCTCATTACTTCAGTATCAAAGCATGCATTTGCTTAGCAGCAATTCAAAGACCTGGAAGACCTTTGAAGGAAGCAGGGAAGAGGAGATTTAAGCAACTCCATTGCTGGAGGACATGGAGGGAGTTGGTAACAGCCACCTACACTTCTCATAGGAAGGAGCATGAGGAGCATCATCTTAATAATGAATCTACTATAGTTTGCATTTTATATTAGTAAAATTACACTGCAGTTGGCGTACCTTAACCCTGTCCTGATGCAGTGTTGGTATGTATGAGCAGGGGGGCACACCAACTTAAATAACAAGTGAGAAACTTCCTCCTGACTCCACGTGCCTTTTCCGTTTCACACAGGAACCTGATCCACACCAAGTCAGCTGGTCCCAAAGCAGCACTGGAGGAAGCCCTGGCAAGAGTTGCGAGAGGAAGATTAGATTTAATTGAGCGACATTTTGATTCGTAAAGATCACACAGATGGAGAAGCCTGATTTAAAGGAAAGCTAAAGGTCATGCACTACTTAGGCAGGAGTGGAATTTGTCCATCCTGCTAACTCTAAAAATAAACTTTTAAGAATGTAATAAAATTGGACTTAGGACTAGAGGCATTTTGCATATTTTGAAACGCTTATGTATGAGCTGTGTGGTGCACATGTGCCTAATGAAGGGAACAGGGAATTTGCATAGTGATTAAAAACATGGGCATGAGCACCGTAAGTCTGCAAGATGGAGACCACATTGTTGTCCCAAGTTCGCCTGTAAACTAAAACAATGATTTCACTGTCCCTGATTTGAGACCTCTCAGCACCAGCTCAGCAGCAACGTCTGTAACCTTTGAGCAGTGGATGCATATGATCCAATCACTGAGACTGGGAGGGGTTATAGGACCTCATCCATTGAGTTCAGAGGGCTTAGGAAAAACCATCTTCAGCTTGTGTATGAATTTTTTCTTTCCTAATTAAATTAGGAAAGACTTGGGATAATGGAAAAACTTAGTCTTCCACCCCCAAAGGATGATCTACGACCTCACATGTACATCAGTTTCAGTTATTGTTACCAGGAAAGGCAAGCCCTTCTGAAAAACTGGCTCAGGAGTACTGATTTCTCTATAGTGGGTAATGACCATGAAAGAACTCAGAGCTTACAAAATTAAAACAGCTCTTTTTCTGAGAAAAAATATTTACAAAGTTCCTACAGCTTTTAAGCCATGCATGCATTGAGTGATAGCATGGATATCTCTGTTTCTCATGCCTACTAATCTTGCTTGCCTCCTTCTGAGCCCCAAGATTATTACAAAGGCACCAATGACACAAGATTTGGTGGGAGAGTTGCCTGAGCCACCAGTGCAGGAGACACATAAGTGCCACCTACCTCCTTGTAGGTCCTATAGAGGATGAAAAAGTAGGAGAGCTTAAAACAATTCTTACTGTCATGATAAAATACGAAGCAGTCATCACATGCAGTACAATCCTTCCTTGAAGGTCATCAATCCTATGTGATATTTTGAGAAGACCAGCTGCTGCAGAGAAACATTTGATATATTATATCATCAGAACAGGCTTCCACCCTAAGGGAGGCATATTGTTACCAGTTGTTTGAGGAAAGAATAGCTTAATGCAAAAATAAATACTCTAAGGCCTTTTAATATACAAGCATGAAATGAGGCTTCATCCTACAATACTCCAAGTAAACACCAAACTGTTTTCATTCCCTGTGCCCTCCAGTGAGAGCTGAGGGTCTCAATTTCCTTGAGGAGCTTAGTGTGCATACAGGGGAATGTTGCCAGTGTGAGGATGGACATGTGTTTGAAACTGAATTTTGTTTCTCAGAAGCAGAAGAACTTTTCCTACACAAGTAGGATTTACTTTGATTATGATTTGAAACCCACAAAGCAAATGCCAGTGAGATAAACTGGGAAGTGCTGTCTTTCAGTGGGACTTGCACACATCACTGTAGGAAGAAGGGTGATATTTTGAGTGGCATAAAACTGCCTACAGACCTCAAATATACTTCTTTTTCATTGCATTATAATTTGTCTAGAGCTGTTCAATTCAAGGGCTCACTTCACCATGACTGAGAACAGAGTGGTGTAAAACAGGTTGATTCAGGAGCAGGTCTGATGGGAAACTATGCTTGAGATCTGGGCAACAGGCAAGATGGCTTCTTGAAACAATTGCAAATACTTAGAAACTATCCAAAAAAGAAAATTTACACTGGTGAGTACAGGTTTGCTGCATAACAGTCTTACTGCAGGTCTTTCAGTGCAGAGCCCAGGCCTTCAGTGAAGTGCAGATGTACATGAAAACATCTGGCATCTGAGAAGAAACCTGCACTAATCCAAGGCAGGGGGCTCAGCCCAGTGGGTCTTCTCTACATCCCTGTGAATCTGAACACACAAAACTCCCTTTCACTGCATCTGATCTTTGGTGTGAACCTCACAAGAACATCAGTCTGCTGGCAAGCAAGAGACTGGCTTCCAATTTCAGAAATCATGGTCTTAATCCCGGCAGGAGCCAAACACAGTAAAAGCAATCCCCAAGAAATTATAGCCAACAGGAAATTCCTATCATCCTTTGGCTATATCTATCAGTTCCTCAGGGTCATAACCCAGACCTTTGTGTGTATGTAACAGCTCTAGTTGTCATCTTCCAAATAATTAACACAGACAGGATTTATGTGTTTTGCCAGTTTATGGGGACTTGCATTCATGATAAGCCTTTTGTAAGCTCTTAGACCTCTAACTAGCGAGTTCAGAACTGAAGTTAATTCAAGACTGATTGTTTTAGGGTCTGTATGTCTGATTTTAATACAAATTATTCCCTTTGGATTTTGCTCTCAGTGAGACTTTTAGCACCAGATTTACAAGAGAATCTAAGAGATTCAGAGGGTGAACTCCTCAGTCTGTTGCTCTGTTAATAGTGTCCCTACAAACACACAAAAGGAATGTAGAATGGAAAAGTAAGATGTATTCATTAATGCTGCTTTGGGGTGAGAATAGCGTCTCACTTGTGCTATGCCAGAGCAAGATGTGAGGCAATTACCAAAAGAAAGATCTTCTTTTAAAACAGGGCCATCCCATCTCCTTGCTAACAGCTCCCCAAAAATCTCTTCCCCTGGTTCCATTGCTTGGGAACATGTTCTGCATACAAGCACACCAGCTGGCAACCTATTTACTTGAGACTGGCCATTCAGTCCCTTTTTCCTTCTGTTTTCCCACCTTTGTTCCCTTAAACCAGTTTTAGCCTTCCCTTTCCCTGTCTTTGGCTTTGCCCCCAGCCTATCCCATACCAGGTCCTGTAGAATCCCCAGCTGCTCTTCCTCCACATCCTATCATGTGTCCCATGCCCAGGCAGGGATGCCCCCCTAGCTGTGAGGTGAGCTGAGGAGCTGTTTCCCCTGGGAAGGGTGTTACCTCCTGCCCATGAAGCTGAGGCTCTCCTGGAACAGCCCCAGCACAGTTTGGAATCTTGTGTCTCTGACTGGGATATTATGGTTCCATGGCTTGTCCTTCTGCCTCTGCGTGTGTGTAGATGAGCCTTTAATCACACAACCTAATACAGTTCTTCCAAAATACATCACATCAGATGGAAGAAGACCCCGAGGACAACCCTCTGGCTCTGCATCTGTGTCTTGCAGCTCTTCTGTATAGCTTTGGATAAAACACTTTTCAGTCCATGGGACATAACACACTGGGTGAAGAGGAGGAGGGTGATGATGTTGGGCACTTTTTTAATGGTTGTGAGATATTGCCAAAGACTTGGTTGAGACAAGGTTTAAAGAAGGGAACGCAGAGGGCTGTGTGTTCATCCAGACTATGTTAAAAGCAAAATGGGAAGAGAGAAACATAACTGTTCTGAGGGAAGGATACTTTGTGGACACTTGGGACATCCATATTCATTTAAAGAGCATTGAAAAATCTTGGCTGCATGGAAGTGATCTGCACTCTCTGCACTATGGAATAAGCCTTCATGGGGACATGGGACAAGAGAAAAACAGAACTCTGGACCTGTGCTACCTTGTGCTACTACACATCCTTTATCCCATACTGCACAGCTTCCAATACCAGCCTTCCTGCCCTAGGGGGCTATAGTCTGCCCATCTTCCTCATTTGGGGCATTAAATGCAGGTACTGATGCTTGTTTCTTCTCCCTTGAGGCCAAGGTAAAGCACTACTACACTTGCTGAATTCATCACTTTGTGCAAACTACATTTATATGACAGCAAATCTATATCATTTTCCCGTGTCCATTTACTCTGTTGTTCAGCTGTCAAGAACAGGCAGCCCATCAGGTCCTTGCCAAAGGGCACAGTAACTACCTCTTTCTCCTGGCTCAGTAGGTTCCTGTGCCCCACATGAGGCCAGACACCAGAGCAGAAGCCTCCTTGGGATTTTTTTTCTCAAAGATGCAAAAAAAACCCCAAAAACAAAAACAAAAAAAACCCAAACAAACAAACCCACACACATAAAACAAACACAAAAACAAACAAACATAAACCAAAGCCCCAGATCTCTATTCTAATAAATGATTGGGGTTTTTCCTCTCAGTAATTCATCTTTAACTTTTGACAATCAGTCTGGTTTCCCTTTACATTTCCTGTTTTCCATAAACCATAAACATGCATAAACCAGGGAAATCAAAGGAATGGAAGAGGAAGATAAGTCCCAAGAACAGGTACCAATGTGAGGGAGAGAAAATCTTGGTCTACTTGTGCCTTGTTATCAGTCATGAGATGATGACAAAACATCACTGTGAAAACAGGCTTTGAGTCTAATGTAGTCTTTATAGGGCAATGGAAACAAAAGTTGCCCCAGAACAGAAATCTAAGATTGCCCGATAGGTCTAGATTGAAAAGAGGTCTGGTGGATCTCATATTAGACACCAGACACTCCTGTTCCTAGGAGATTCACAATACCCTAGAAGATTTTCTAATTTCTGTAGTTGTTGGTGACTTTGGTCTTTCCATACCATAACAGAAACTTCAGAAGGATATGGCTTAGTGTTTTAAGACAATAAAGATGATGCAGTTTGCAGAACTGACTTTTGTTAGAAAATACTGATTTGAAATATCCATGGGAATTTATTCATTGCAGTAATCTTCCATTAAATTCTAAACTAGCATGGTACTTTGAGTTTAGAAGCCATAGGGGGACCCAAGGCTCTCCACTCTACTATTAGGTATAAGGATAACCAAGTATCACTTCCCAAGTCATCCCAAATCCTTAAAAACTTCATCTTGGGTTTTGGTAACAGTCTTAGTTCCATCATAAAAGCTTGGAAATCATGGGCACCCCAGGCTTACAGAGGATTTTCAGACCTCCTGTGTTATCTGAGGTGGATGGAGGAATCTCTAAACTGACAATATTCCAAAGGGAAAGATCAGCAGCAAAATCCAACCAGGCTGGAGTTGATTAACCTGAGCATTACCCTAATATTTATATTTTTATGAGGCATAACATTGCTGGACCTTACATTGCTCAGTCCATCCTATGCACAGATTAGAGTTATTTGAAACAGTTAATTTTAATTATAATTCAGTAAGCATATCTTCACAATTTTTCTAGCACTGCTTTAAGGGAGAAGATGTTGGCAGGACAGTAGATGTTTGGTTGTGGAGTGAAAACTAACAGATGTGACCCAGCAGGCTGCTGATCCCTTTTTCTGCTCCCTGTTATCTTGCCCATGTCTCACAGCTCAGCAAAGAAATCCCACATGGATGAAATGAGGCAGAATTTTACTGGTGGCCAAATCTCTTCTTATGCAATGAAGAAGACTCAGAGATAGCTGTTTAAAGTCATTTTCTTTCAGTGCAAGTTTAATATCTAAACATCCTGAAAATTTGTCCTAAGCTAGTGTGAAAAATGAGCCTTAGTCAACCCAAGTGTTAACTTTGGCTTGCTGCAGCATATAAGGGAATAACTGTAGGCTCCAGTTTTAAGCAAAACAATACAGGAGATCCCAAACCTCAGCTCTGCTCAGTGTCCTCTTTACTCCTGGGTTTCCCATTCCACCCATTTTCAGGATTAATTTTCTCCACTCACCTCACAGCAGCAACACTGTCAGGTGCTGGGAGGAAGCACATTTGCACAAAGGCTACACAGCACTGAAGGATGAGAGTCTTTGTCATCTGAGACCAAACAGGAGTGTGGAGGCTGAATAGGTTAGGACAGCCAGACCCTTCCCTAAAGCCCTTATGATTAATGAAAAAATTTTAGAAGTGTGCAAGCATGGTTTTTGTTGTTGCTGTTATTTTCATTTGNGGTTTTGGTTATTCATACTTCATCTTGGGTTTGCCATTATGATGACCCATGACCAATGCATAAACACCATGCTAGGACACTCCAAGTGGGGGTTCCCCAATACCCCAATCAGAGGCACAAACACCTGCCAGGGCTGTCCAAAAGGAGTTTTGGCTCCATGGAGTGGCACCCCTGCTGTGGGCAGCAGCTCTCTGGGTCTCCACATTGACTGAGGAGGATTTCTGCATGAGGATGCATGGGAGCAATATCTTTGGACTTTACAAGGCTTGTTAAGGGGTGGTGAGGGGAGTAACCAAAGGCAGGGAAAGGAAAACGTTAGCAAGGATTAGGGAGGAACAAGCATTGGAAAATAGAGGGATAAGGGGATAAAGTGGCTGGTCAAGTGTAAAGATGTTGCTGGACACTATGCTCTGTGCCTCATGAATGATATCTGTCCTGTCTTCTCAATAAACACCATTTCAAACCTCATTTCAACCCCCTTGCCTGTGTGAGACTCTCTGCATGTATACGGGGACAGCTCCAAGTGGCTGGAACACAACCAGGAGCCGTGGGATCCCAGTGTCTGTGGTGCAGTGGTCAGTCTGTGGTCACCAGTGAAGCTGGAGCTGGACCAGCCAGGCAATAGGTGACATGGCCTAGGAGCAAAGGGGTCAGCAAGCCTCTGAAATAAAGACCAAAGGAGGCTGGAGAGACAGGGAGGGTCCCAGAGAGCTCTCTGTGTCAGGGGTTGGTCTGTAATAATGATAACAACAGAACCAGGGCTGATCCCAGGGACTGGCATCTCCAAGTGCCAGCACTGGTGCTTACTGTGTTCATGTGTGCTCTCTGTGTGTCTGTGACCTGAGTGTCCAGGATTTATGTAGGTGTGTAAATATGTGGTGTGTAGGTGTGTGTGCGTGTGCCTGCAGGGAATGCGTGCTCAGCCTGGAACCTGGGGCATGGAGCTGCTCCAGGCTCTCCTCCCCCTGACTGCTGGATCCAGCCTCCCCCAACAGCAGCCACTGCCATGACACCTCTAAGGCACAGATGGGAAAGGATTTCCATCTCTGTCAGCCCCACATCACTGCCTTGGCAGAAAAGGCCAAGGAAAGAAGGAAAGGGAGAACACAGCTATAAACCCCAGGATGTGGTAGCAGCTGTATCCATCAGTCATGAGTCTGTCTGATCTGTGGATTCCATAGCCCCTCTTCCCTTCCTATCTCCTCCATTTGCATCCCACCAATCCCCTCTCTGCTGTAAATGTGTAATTACTCCTCAAATCTAACCAACGCATTACTGCCTCCCTCCTTCCTGCCTTCTCAAACCTAATCTGTGATCAAATCCACCCACCAAAGTCAAATGTCTTTCCAGGGATGAACTTTCACACAATCTTGGGAGCAGTTTTCTAGTTTTGTGGTTGGTGAGAATAAAAAATTGATGTGTTTTTTTAATGTGTAGGAGCATCAGTCACGCATTGTGTGTACACTAAATTCACAGGGTCATAGAAATTAGAGACTGTAGAGCCCAGGGGAGAGAACTGCTCCAGCTAAGGAGCTGTGCAAAATTGTTCTCTGCATGGCATTAAGGCAAGAAAGGTCTTTGAGCATTCCTGAACTGTCATGTTGTTGTTGTTTTCTTGTCACCTTCTTCCTGAAACACAGGTGTTGGCATTGTCTTTCCCAGAGAAAGCAACTTATTAATTTTAATGAGCAAGGAAGATGTGTGCTGTTGAGGAACAAACTCAAATTAAAATATTATTATTATGTAATCAAATATGGGCCTTTCACAGTGACATTTAAAGAGCCATGCCCTTATTTTTGGTTAAAACCTGCACTGAGCTGCCTTATGATCCATCAACATCCCTGTCTGAGGATCTGACCCGTATTAGATTTATTTGATTCTATTCTCAAGCTATTATACACTCTCTCATTATGGATTGAGTCTTAATGCCAATCAAATGGCATTGGAAAACCTCCAAATGGTTTCAGCTGAGTGGGAATGGCCCTGTTCAGACCATGTGCTTAAGGTCAGTGTCTGCTCTCAGGTATAAATCCAGCAGAATGTCACTGAAATCAATTGAGATATAGCTGATTTATAGAGATGACATTGGCAGTAGCAATTGACTGCCTCCAAGAACCTGTCTGTGGCCTCAGCTCAGCCCTGAGCTCTCAGGATCCTCACACAGATGCTGAAGTCCATGCACTAGAGGATCTGCTATCTAGTTATCTTCTGACTCTTGTTTGAGCTTTTTATTTTTGCTTAGTTTTCTGAAAAAAGCAGACATTGGGTGCACTGATTCTGGGGTGGAACATCATGATGTGACTGAAAAATGTCAGGTTTGCTGTAAATTCTTTGTCATATGTTCACCTATCCCTGTGCAAATGGGAGCAACAAGAAGGAAGTGTCCTCCTTTCCTCTGCCACCTCAGCTGAGGGGCAGCTGAAAAATCCCTGAATTTCTCTGTGGAAACCAGGACTTGCCCCGTGCTGTGCTGCTCCCACCATCCCACATCCTCATTCAGCCCCTGCAGAGATCCTGAACATGCCCTCAGAAATCCCCTCTCCTGCATGACTCCAGACTTCCCAGAGTGGAGAATGACTTTGCTGCTCACCTTGTTCACGTCCTCAATTCACCCCCTGCCTTGTGGATGTAAAAGTTCAGCACAAGGGCATGCAAAGATTTAGAGGGTTCCTAAGATACTGCTGCAACAAATCTTTTACTCCCACTCCAAGCAAGGGAGGTCTGGACATGAGAAGAAATGCACAAGGAGGAAGCAAAAACCATTTTCGTTAGCAGTGACTTGCTGACGTTGTGGTTTCTCTGTCAAAACCTGTGACCTGAATTATCACTGCCTGTGCTGCCGGAGGGTTTATTGGAAAATGGATAGCTTTGCAGGGAAAAGAAATCAGACTGGTGGACATGACATTTTTTTCAAATAAAAGGAAACAAACCCACTTCCTTACATTGCGTATAAGCAAAGAGGACATGATCAGAATACTCTTGGTGGTGAATCAGGCTGCAGCGTTCATCCAGTCCAAGCGAATCACAGGTCAGGGATGTTCCAAACCACCTTCATGCCCTGTGCAGCTAAATCACCCCAAAATGCATTCTCCAACCTGTAGTAATTTAGATGTTGTTTGAGTTTCCAGTAAGTTGAAAAAACCTCCCAACCAACACTCACAGAAACATCATGGCTGAGGGTTGTCCTCACACCATCTCCCATTTTGTATGAACATCATCCCAGTGGAGTTCTGCAGCCAGTAGAGCCTTAAGGCTTCTGGCAGCTGGAGCCTTCATTCAGATGATGTTCCTTAGTCACTGTCAAAATACCAGGGGTGGAAGAGCTTCTTGGGCAGCATGATAGGTGTATCCTGCCCCACTTCTGGATGAATGCATTGCCAGGAGGACAGTGAACATGCTCAGATATACAATCCCTTTGGTGGTCTGAAGGACAGATTTGCGTAAGCTCCTGGACAAACTCAAACACAAAAACACAACAGCACATGGTGGCCAACAAGGCCAAGTGCAAGGTCCTGCACATGAGTCGAGGCAATCACAAGCACAAACACAGGCTGGGATAAGCATGGATTGAGAGCAGCCCTGAGGAGAAGGGCTTGGGTGTGTTGATTGTTGGAAAGCTTGATGTGACCTGGCAATGTGCTGCAGCAGCCCAGGAAACCAACTGTGCCCTGGTCTGCATCCCAGGCAGTGTGGGCAACAGGTAGAGGGAGATGATTTTCTCCTTCTGTTCTGCTCTGCTGAGACCCCATCTGCAGTGCTGCATCCAACTTTGTGGTCCCCAGCAGAAGAAGGGTGTGGACTTCTTGGAGCAAGTCCTGAGGGTGAAGATCAGGGGCTGGAGCAACTCTGCTGTGAATAAAGGCTGGTATAGTTGGGGCTGCTCAGCCTAGATATGAGAAGGGTCTCAAGGGACCTTAAAACACCTACCAGTAACTAAAGGAGGCCTACAAGAGAGCTGGAGAGGAACTTTTCCATGGATAGATGGAGACAGGACAAGTAGCAATGTCTTTAATTAAAGGAGAGTAGGTTAAATCAGACAGTATGAAGAAATTCTTCCCTGTGAGGGTGGTAAGGCTCTGGAATAAGTTGTCCAGAGAAGTTGTGGATGCCCCATATCTGGAACCTCCACCATCTTCAGAATATTTATTATTGATGCCAATACTTCTGTTCATCTTAATTCTTTACAAGGCTGTGGTGGGGTGACCTTGGCTGAACACCAGGCATCCATCAAGCCACCCTATCACTCCCCCTTCTCAGCAGATTGAAAATAAGATAGAAAATTACTTACAGTTTGAGATAAAGTAATTTACTTAAGCAAAAGCAAAAGTTAACATGCACTGAAGCAAAGAGAAAGAAATAATTGTATTCTCTACTTCCCATCAGCAAGTGATGTTCAGCCACTTCCCAGAAAGCCAGATTTCAGCATGTGTAGCAGACTTTTCAGACAGCAAATACTGTAAATAACAAAAACACACTGTTTGTCCTCCTTTTCTTAGCTTTTATTTCAGAGCTTGTACAGTATGGAACATCCCTCAGGTTAATTTGGGCCAGCTGGCCTGCTTGTGCCCCTTCCCGGGATCTTGCCCACTCTTAGCCCCTTGATGGAGGAATTCTGAGGAGACAGTGCTGATGCTGTGCCAGCTCTGCTTTGCAGGAGTCAGACACTGCTGTGTTACCAACACCTTTCCAGCTGTCAATACCCAGCAGAGCACTGTGAGGGCTGCCATGGGAAAATGAACTCAGTCTCAGACAGACCCAAAAAAAATGCTTTGTTTCCTTCTGACTCCAGAGTTCCTGGCTTAGTCAGATTCTCCTTTTTTATAACACTTCTCCAAATATGTGACTAAAGGGGAAGTCAACACCCTGCAGACACAGATGAGTTTAGGCAGTCAGAGGGGCCAACAAGATGTGCTTGACTGTTCCCCTTGCAGACAGGCTGTCTTTAAGTCATGGATGAACCAGAACTTCGTACCTGTGTTTGCTCCTGGTGAGTATTTTTGTTTGTTTGTTTGTTTCATTTTTTAAAGAATAGTAGATGGGCTTTTTGGCAACAAAATGTGGATCCCAGCCCACCTTAGGTCAGTTCTTGCTTTCGTCATAAAGAACAATTCATCCCCTCTTTATCAATATGTAAAAGCTCCTAAACAAACATCACCAATCAGCAGGAGAATACTCAAACCCACTAAGTTTTTCTATAGCAACCTCAGTTTTTGAAAATGTGCACATTACTGTAGAAGCTTTGTCGTACTTCTGGTTGGTCCTACATGGCTCAGTGTAGTGCTGCGTGTATATACCCAAGTCATGTCTGAGAACACCATGTCAAATATAGAAAGCAGGCTAATAAGATTCATATTAATGGAATCTTCTTGTCAGACAATCAGTCCTCCTGAAAAGCAGGATAAAGAAGCCAGGAAAGCCTGGCTGCCTCATTCAGGACTGTTGCAGTTTCTTTGTGTGCTCTTGCACTGCTCTGCATAAATATCCCTTGACTTACAAGCTTCATTTATTTGCTGAAATTAATGCAACAGCATGCAGTTACTATGGTAATGTGGGATCCCTGACTATCTTAGGCTAAATCTATATCCATGTGTGAGCTGGTTCTTGCAGTGCCTGAAGTTTGCTGGCTCTGGAGTACAACCAGACTGGAAGCCAAGGTGTGGGAATGGCTGGGGGATCAGGGAATGGGGATGTCACTTACACAGAGACATTGGCTCTGCAGCAGCTTTGTTTGGGTGTCTCAATGTCCCTACATGCTCCATGCATGGAGGGGACAAGCACAGATGACCTTTAATCTTTATGAAGAAAGCAATGGCACAGTTCATGTCTCCCAGCCTTGTTGCTTGTGTACTCTGTATGATGCTTTCCTTTTGCCAGGCTCCTGCCTTTAGAGACAGGTGACAAGGATAGTTCTGCCTTATTTCCTTGACTGCAAAAGACAGGACTTCAAAAGTAGGTGGAATTCATGCAGTGACAAGGTCCTCAAAGTCTCTGAAATACCTTGAATGCTGTGACATCCTCTGTTTCCAGGGCTTCAGGGCATTTCACAGATCCACAGTTCTCTCTCTGGTCTTCTGCATAAAGGGCTCCTTTTGTAATTACTAGAAGGAAGTACGGAACTTCCAAGAGCTTTAACAATTTCTCTGCAGCTGGAAAAAGGGCTCACTTAATCAAAGCGATGGTTTGCTGTGAATTACCCGCTCAGCTGTTGATGGTGACTGGCTTTACCCTGCAGCTTGTTCATGTTCCCTGGAGCCTCAGATACCTCTATGCTGCCATGATGATTTTATCTTGTTCAACCTTTTCTTCAGGAATAAATCTGTGCCCAGTGGTGTCTCAGTCAGCAGGTTTGTCTGCCTGGTGCAGCTACCCATGGCACACAAAGTTGTGCTGTAGCATATTCTGGGAAAGAACAAAGTTGTTTAGATGTGCTGTAGCAAAGATGCTACACCCTGCTAGGGTGGCACAGAAATGTTTGCTCTGTTGAGAAATCAAAGACCATCTGCAGAGTTTTCTGCTGACAGGGATGTGTCACCTCACAGGGTTGTTTGCAGAAGTACCCTGTCATTACCCAAGCACCCTGTCTGCAGCTGTGTGGTGCCCAGGGAAGGAAAGAGGAGTGGGCTTATTGCATAATCTTCCTGGCAGATAACTTACCTGCTGCTTGGAGCACTATCAGTGTCAGAACAATATGGACTACCAGGCTGGAAACATGTTTATGGGTAGATTTTGCAGAGGGTCTGTAGATGCCGAATTTTGGCAAAATTTGGGAACAAAAAGAAACAAAGAAAAGGGGAAGAAAAAAAAAAAAAAAAGACTCGGGAATAAAGGGAATTTATTTGCCTGAGAAGCTGGGAATCTTAAAACTCCAATTTTCTTAAGGAACTTTAAAAACCACAACTGAGATCTGTGGTTGTATTTGAGCTCTCTATCTATGGAAGGTTATATCTTTGGAAGTTCTTTCAGTTCCAACTGAGTCTGAAGCTCTTCAGGTGGTGTCCAATACCTGACTCAGAGAGAAGAGAGGGACCTGAGCTGCAGAGATAGTTCTTCATGGAGACCTGTGAGGCTGACAAATTGCTCATCCGTGAGTATTGTGAAGAAGAATGAGTGTCTCAAGCTGTTTTGATGCCTTGAGAGGCTACTTAGAACAGAGGCTAGACAGTGTTAAAGGAATAAAGAAGGTATTTATTAAAAAGG
>VWYO01013259.1:197255-215107 GCA_013400275.1 Rhadina sibilatrix
ATAGGAAGCAGAAGACTGGACCTCAAAGCTAAAAAACATCCTGTGTAACCATGCAATGCCTCTCCCCTTATCTCTGCATGTCTCAATTATCTCCGTGTGATGTGCACAATCACCAGTCCACATCACCAACAGTGAATTGGGTAGCTGTGGATTTTTTTTTGTGTACACTGGCCAGCTCAACCCACACATGTCAGAGAAGAAAACAAAGAGGATTTGGTTATTCAAAACACCTCATAGCCATGACAGTCTGAAATTAAATGGAAATGCTCTTTTTTTAAGCTGTAGGAACTAGACTACAGCTAGCAAGCAAAGTAATTAAAACCCAGATCCAGGCAGTTGTAAGGCTTTTCACGGGTGCGATGCTTGAGAAACTAAGGTCAGAGGAATCCTGAGTCAGTGAAGGCTTAGATGCTAGCAGGCATTATGTAGGCCAAAAGAGGGTAAATTGTGGCTGTAAGGTCAGCAGGAGCCTTCGTGGTCGCCTCTGCTGCACTCCTGAATAATGTGCAGCACTGTTCCCTCAGTGCCTCCCACTGGCTCCTGCCTGGGCACAAGTCCCTTTAGAAGGGCAGACAGCCAGCCTAAACTCTCAGTCTTGGGTAAAGATATCAAGGAATGGATAACACCCCACTGCCCTCAAGAAGGAGATGTTAGAGGAGGAGCTTGGATTTGGCCTGGAAAACTTCTCATCCTACTTGTCTCGTGTCCTGGCTAGGACTAACACCCTCTAGGCCCAAAAATTGGCCTGGTTGCTGCCTCAGAGGGCAGATGTTAGGCCTTGAGCTTGTTCAGAAGTTAAGCTGTTGATGAGAGAAAAGGCTTCACACATGGAACAAACCCCAGCTGTAAGGAGTTAATCCTCTTGAGGTCCTCTTGNAATAAAGGGAATTTATTTGCCTGAGAAGCTGGGAATCTTAAAACTCCAATTTTCTTAAGGAACTTTAAAAACCACAACTGAGATCTGTGGTTGTATTTGAGCTCTCTATCTATGGAGGGTTATATCTTTGGAAGTTCTTTCAGTTCCAACTGAGTCTGAAGCTCTTCAGGTGGTGTCCAATACCTGACTCAGAGAGAAGAGAGGGACCTGAGCTGCAGAGATAGTTCTTCATGGAGACCTGTGAGGCTGACAAATTGCTCATCTGTGAGTATTGTGAAGAAGAATAAGTGTCTCAAGCTGTTTTGATGCCTTGAGAGGCTACTTAGAACAGAGGCTAGACAGTGTTAAAGGAATAAAGAAGGTATTTATTAAAAAGGCTTTCAAAGGATACACCTTGGACAGTACAAGAGCCTGGCCAAGGCTACACCCAAGATGGACAACAAATCACACATTTTCACACTTTGATAAGTTTTGGTCCATTTACAGATTGGGGTTAATTGTCCAATTACAGCCTCAGGTTATGAAGTCCCATCCTCCCAGATTGCTCTCCTCAATTCACTGTTGTTTATACTTTTGGGGCCTTAAGCTGCAATGATGTCCTTGGTTCTTGGGCTGGAAAAGGATTGTTTTGTCTAACTAAACTGAGAATAGAACTTGCTAACACTCTGTATGAAGTTCAGAGTTATATACTAATGCAGTAGAGAATCTGGAAAATATGAAAGCTAAGACTTAAGGCATCAGTTTCAAAGGTCTTTCCTGGAGATGGGAAAACCATGAGAAAGTGGAAAGACTGCAAAAAGAGAGGTTTCAACATATCAAGTTCTCTAGCAACATCAAGGCAACAGCTTTAGAATAAATTTGCAGATTGTTTTAACCAGTCTAAAGCAGCACAGCTATCATGCAACAACAAGCCTATTGCAACAGGCGTTGATGCATCTGAGCTTTCAGTTCTGTCATACCTCTGCATTTTGAAGAGAACTGTCTCCCATGAAACTTCCCTTTGCAGAGGACAGCACAGACCCAGCTGGTTAACATTTCATGTTCCCTCATACAGACTTTCCTCTTATTCTTCCTTCTTTTGTTTTCCTTGCAAGGAAGGAATTTATTTTAATGCCATTTAAGCTGAAGGAACCTGGCTGCTGTTACCATGCAATTCTGCTGCCCTTCTGGCACAGCGCAGCCCATCCTGCTCCATGGCAGCTAAAGGAAAAGGAGAGGGGAATGAGATCTGGGCTATACTGAGGGGATTATTTTTAAAACCTCATTGAGCAGTACATATGTCAACTGCCATTGAAATGGGAAAGGAATTTGCTCTTTTCTCCAGCATACAGCAGTGGGATTTGCCTCATTGAAGTGTAATCCAGGTAACTGCCCCATTCAGGATGTACTTCCAACCCTGCAGTTTGGGAGTTACAGCTCTGTTTGACTCCTTAGGTAAACAAAGACAATAAACTGTCCCCCTTCCCCACCCCCCCCNAGTGAAGGCTTAGATGCTAGCAGGCATTATGTAGGCCAAAAGAGGGTAAATTGTGGCTGTAAGGTCAGCAGGAGCCTTCGTGGTCGCCTCTGCTGCACTCCTGAATAATGTGCAGCACTGTTCCCTCAGTGCCTCCCACTGGCTCCTGCCTGGGCACAAGTCCCTTTAGAAGGGCAGACAGCCAGCCTAAACTCTCTAGTCTTGGGTAAAGATATCAAGGAATGGATAACACCCCACTGCCTTCAAGAAGATGTTAGAGGAGGAGCTTGGATTTGGCCTGGAAAACTTCTCATCCTACTTGTCTCGTGTCCTGGCTAGGACTAACACCCTCTAGGCCCAAAAATTGGCCTGGTTGCTGCCTCAGAGGGCAGATGTTAGGCCTTGAGCTTGTTCAGAAGTTAAGCTGTTGATGAGAGAAAAGGCTTCACACATGGAACAAACCCCAGCTGTAAGGAGTTAATCCTCTTGAGGAGCACGTTCCAGAGATGGTCTCTACCCCTCAGCATTGCAGAGGGGCAGCAGCTAATGGCCCTCTCACAGCTGCCAGGAGCTGAGTGTTTGTGTGGGTCACTGTCAGCATCAAAGGTGGGACAAACCTCCTTGGTGTTTACTTTGACCTTCTGGTGAAGCTTTGCTTTCCTTTTTCTGAAGTTTCCAAGCCTCACCAGGATGAGACCAAGTGTTAAAACCAGCATTGAAAGATGCGTAAGCACTGAGTGAAATATGAATCAGGACCCACCCTCTGTCCCAAAGGCAGGTTTAGCTGGAAACACACCTTCCTTGTTTGTGCTGCTTATTCATTGGCCTTGTGATGAACTTTCACTTTACAGATATATTTAGATTTTCCTTTCAGACACAGTCTCTCATTGGATAGAGTGAATCTGGAGTTGTACATAGGAAGTATAAGGCAAATTGTAACTCTAAAATACCCCGTACCTGCAAAAAGGTTGGTCAAAGGTGAATTCAAGAGCTCCAAGGCAAAATCTGTTTGGGCTGCAGATGCGTGAGGTGCTTAGAACCCTGTGCTTTGTCTGGTTTCTGCTTCTTGACTTCTAACTGAGCATCTGAAGCCTCTCCTTAGACCTTCAGCAAGCTGTGATCTGCAAGCACAGAACCCTGCCTGTTCCATGGGAGCTCCCTGCAGGGCTACCAGTCAGCCCACATGGCTCCCAAATGCACTCAAGAGATCCTCATTGATTTTCACAATAATGCAAAATTCAAAGCAGGTGAACTAGATCATCCCCAAATCTCCAAATCAATGTCAACATAGCATTCAATATTGTAATAAATTTTGGAAAGTTTTGGGTTTCATTCCGGTTTCTGAACTTTCAGGGCATATTCAGTACATGTTCCTAGCAAAATTAGAAATAGTGTATATATAAATTAAAATACAATTAATATCCATTTAAATTATATTTAAGTATTACTATATAAACATCTAAGTACATAAATGTTAATATAATTCATCAAAGATAGAAATATTATTTAGAAATATTATTTTTCTATATCATAAGATATTCCCATGTATATTTTTTTTCCTGTGATAGTGTTAATTTTCTTTATAGCAGCTCATATGGTGCTGCTGGGTTTTGGATTTGTGCTGAAAGCCAATGTGTTCATTACTGCTGAGCAGTGCTTACACAGAGTTGAGGGCTTTTCTGCTCCTCACCCCACTCCACCAGTGAGGAGGGGAGGGAACAAGGAGTTGGGAGGGGGCACAGCAGGGACAGCTGACCCCAACTGACCCAAGGGATATTCCAGAACATTTTAGGTCATGCTCAGTGTATAAGGCTGGGGGAGAAGAAGGAAGCAGGTACATTCAAAGTGATGGTGTTTGTCTTCCCAGGTAGGGAGATGGATCCCAGCTTTCCCAGGGATGGCTGAACACCTGCCTGCCCATGGGAAGTGGGGGATGAATTCCTTCTCTTGGGAATGCAGTTTTTGCTTTACCTGTTAAACTGTTTTTAACTCAACCCACAAATCTTCTCACTTTTACCCTTCCCCTTCTCTCCCTTATCCCATATGAGGAGATGAGCTGACTATCAGGGTTAAACCACAACACCCTCAAAAAAGCTATTTCCAGAAATGGGGGATTTCAGTGAAACAGCAACACTTCTGTGCACTGTGTTTGCTCAAATAGTGGCAGTGATTTTTCTCCCCTTCAGATTTTGTTAGAGGTGAAGCCTTAGCACAGATCAGTTCTAGAACTGTCACACAAATATTGCTTGTTACATCCGTAATTTGGATGCTGGGTATTCAAAAATGACAATTCAATTTTCTAAAACTGAGCACTGAAAAGTAAGAGCTATTTCCAAAAGCCCATGCATAACTTGATTATGCAATAACATCCACAAGTCCAATGTCAGAGTTAAACTTTGAATTCCACAAACTTTAACTTGCAGAAACACAGCCTCTGCATACACTACCTTGGGAGATGAAGATCCATCTGAAAAAGGCTATAAATTTGAAAAACAATTCTCATAAAAACTAATGTGATTTATGTAAGCACATTAAGGGGAAAATACCCTGAACAGTTGGTTTAAGTGCTTAGACTTCTTTAACTTAATATTTCCATATGGTTACATTGTAATTTTAGGTTTTTTTTGTTGCTTCATACTCTTCTCTGTTAAATTTGAGAAACAAATCAAGGTACTGGCACAAAGAAATTAAGCAACGAAGATGCCTGCAATGAGTGCTTGATTGTTCCCACAGGAAGCAATGATTCTTTCTACAAATTCCCCTAATCCTCAAGGAAACATTATTCCAATTGTCACAGGGTTGTTTGTATGATTGTGAACAGACAATCATAAAATTTTTGATTCAAAAAGCAGAAAATAAGTGAAGAAATGAACTATATTTATTAAAAAAAAAAAAAAAAAGCAGGATTACATTCGCTAAGTAAAGATTAGTTTCAAAATGCCAGACATGGTTTGAATTCTTAGTGAATTGTTTCATGTTTTTAACACTTTCACATTTATCCCACAAGATTTTCACTTTTGCCTTGGCTCTACTACCCCTGCAATGATCCACCACTAAAAATACTCAGTTTATCTGGAACTCTCAAAATGGCTTTTGTGCTGTTTTTTTTAGTACAGCCTCCAAAGATTATTGAAAATGATTATTTAAATCAGCACAACACATTGTGTGAACCTTCTCAAACCAATGCAAGCCCACATTATATTGATTTAACTGAAGTTGATTCCTACCAACTAAAACTAAATGGATACAAATCACTTTTAGAGCAATGTGGAGCTGCAGGGGAGTGGTGTGATCTCACCTGCACAGCTCAGCTCACTGACTGCAATATTTTACAGCAAAATTCAAAAAGAAAAATCATTTTTTTTTTTTTTGAGGAATTTCTTCTCTGCTGCAATTCGTTCTTCCTGTCCCAAAAGAACATGGTAAGAGCAAGTGAGAAGAACAAAGTAACAAATGCATAATAAATCTACTTTCATTATCTGTATTGGACCAGTTTATGTGTAAAGAGGAGGTTGATGTCCAGATGACAGAGCAAATTTCAGCTGAAACTTGATTCTCTGGCATGGACTGAACATCTCTGGGGGCACAGACAGAACTAATCAAAAATGGCAACATTTGTCCAAAAGTGCTGTTCATTTTCCTGAAAGCATCTGCAATCAGAGCTAGTAAGCACGATGAGGGGAAGAGGACAGGGATGGAGAAAGAATGGGCAAAACAGAGGGACGAGAGAGGTGTGGGGACAGGACTCACCTGAGCTGTTACTGCAGCCTGTGGTGGAAGACCTTCATAAGGAAGAGCAGGATTCTCTTGGGAAAACTCCTTATTTCTCCCAGCCAGAAAGACTGGAAGTTCCCCTCAGCCCTACCTGCCACATGCTACCCATGCAAGTAGGCAATATATAAATATATCAATCATATTTATCACATTCCAACCAGCCATTCTTAACAGAGGGATAAAATGCTGGACAGGAGAAAGGATTTTAATTATACTTCTTTCCTTCAGACCTAATAAGCCACAATGGTCAGCACCATTAACACTTTGTATGAATAAAGGGAGCCTGCTGAGATACACAGATCTTTTGGCATTTGTTGCAGAGAGTATGTCGTTCTTAGCATGTCTTCTTCAAGTGACAGAGGAAAAAAAAAAAGCTGTCAAGAATGGATTCAATGCTTTCTGCTTTATAACTTGACAGATGTAAGAATTTATTTAACAATAAAACACCTGGTAGCTGTCTGGCAGGGCTAGTGGCTGAGCCTGGTATAAGTGAATGGCTAATGCTGGAAACCAGGCTGAGTGGGAGGAGCTGAAACCTGTGATGCATCAATGCTTTTTAGTAACAGAAAAAGGGAAAACAGTTATGGAACAAAAATACCAAGATCAATAGTTACACAATCTCCTCTTTTTCCAAGGGACCATAATTATTAAGGCATTTTCTCATCTAAGCCACATGCAACTCATTAAAAAGGTAGAATCAATAACAAGCACAGACTGGACAGCATAAGTATTGAAATCCAACTCTATCTCCCCAACCAGATTTTCAGTGAACTGCCCCTGTGTGCACACCCAGCACTTGAGAGTGAGTCCTCTCATACATAGGCAATAACACTGTGCATCTGTTGGAGATCTGCAAAGCCTCATCAGTGTGATGTGCAGAGGAGGATGCCAAGGAAATGATTCAAACCTGGGAAAATGCCTTAGTCCAAAAGTCAGATTCATCTTGCCTAACTACAGAAGTCTATAACGTAGGCTGTGACATGAGAGGTAGCCAGCACCGGGTTCCTTGACTGTTGCTAGAGAGAAATGGGAATGCTGTGAGGGGCATTTATCTAGTCTGGTTTAAAGATTCCCCTTGGAATGAGATGAACTTCACTGTGAAAGGTCTCATTGCTCTGAGCTGACTCCAAGGGGATGGTGACTAGTGCTGTACAGCCATCTGTTGGGTAGAAGTGCACATCTGGCCAGATATACCCATGTGAGAGACTGAAAAAGTTCAATCTACTTAATTCTTCAGAAGCAGATCACAGTTGTAACATATCAAGGAGACCTTCATGTAAAGACAGTTTTGTTTCCAAT
Source organism: Rhadina sibilatrix (assembly GCA_013400275.1). NCBI lineage: Eukaryota > Metazoa > Chordata > Aves > Passeriformes > Phylloscopidae > Rhadina > Rhadina sibilatrix. The sequence continues at coordinate 204,662 of VWYO01013259.1, forward strand.
GGGCATTGTAAACAGCAGACAGAAACAGGAATTAACAGGTGTAGGCTGAAGCCAGATACGTGCAAAGAAAATACACAATGAAGGGTTTTGTACAATGAATGAAACAAGCCACTGCTCAACAGTAGAAGAGGTGGCTTCTTGATCTCTGGGTGCCTCCAATGTCTTTATGAAACATCAGTGCTCCAGTTCCACTTAATGTGGATTAAACTAATAAATCTATTAACCTGAATAAAATTGTGTTGCTCCATAAATCAGATCAGATCAGATTACTTCAGAACGTCTGGCTGGTCCCTGTCTTAGATTTGTTTTAAAACCTGCATAATTTTCTGTACCTAACAATCTTCTCCTCTGTTCTGCAGGGAAAATAAATAACCACATAGAAATACAGTAGGTTCTTTTGTCTTTAAAAAAGAGATAATCCTTTTTCAAAAACAACTGCGTTCTACACAGTCATGGCAGTGAGCACAAGGATTTCATCTGCACAGACAGGAACAATTGTGCAAGCCAAATAGAGCAAGCCATGTCACCTGAGCTGCTGCCCCTGGAATCAATGGTTCTTCAGTCTTGTACTTACTCCAAGTGACAAATGTAGGTTAGGAGGGGTGAGTTTGTTCAGCCCCCTCCAGGTGATATTCGTGTCCATGATCACCTGGTTTCTGAGATAACAAGAAATATTTGCCCTGAGCTCTGCATTGCTGGCTCAGTTCTTAGAGAATCTAGATCTCAGAGAATTCAGTAGAACATGTTCTATTGCCTCCCGTGAACTGCTGCCAGCTCCTCTGACTCCTTTGTGAAGCAGATTTAGATCATCACAGGGGCATCTGGGAGGTGATGCATGCACTGTGCTATGTCCTCATGTCTTTACACACATTGTTTCTTGCTTTCCATGTTTTCTTTGCTGTAAGACAAGAAATAGTTTTCTGGAGACAGGAAGCTGCCATTCCTTATATAAGGAAGTGTAGGTCTAATGTATTAAGGCACGTTATTTTCTCAAGCAGGAAACCACATAATATATTTGTCAAGAATGTATCAAGCCCCATACACAATCTGCTGGAGGCTTTCTTACATATTTTTGACTTTTGATATAATGGTTACCAACATTATTTTTATTTACAGCCTGAATACATTCACCTGCACCTGATACTCTTCTCTCCTTCATCTGCCATACATCCCCCCTTCCCTGACATTTACTTCCCTATCAATTGACAGCAATAGGATCCCACCTCAGCTTTCTTTTTACAAGGTTGAGCAAATCTCATTCGCTCATTTCAGGGCTTCATCCTGCCAGCAGCTTAAAGTCATCATGTACATCACAATCTTTCTCCTCCTACACTGGAAGCAAGGAAAGAGCTCTTATCCCAAGGCAGATTGTTTTATAAATTTCTAAGGGTGAGGTTTTGCTTAGTTACCTTGCCCTAAATGACATCTTGAGAGCTCCCTCTGATGTGTTGACTGCTTTCCAGCAGTTAATCTCTCAGTCCAGGTAACTCCTCCCACACAAATCTTGGAGATATTTTCCAGTCTTAATGATTCCATGGTTCTGTGCTTTATTTGGATACCTTCTCTTCCTGAGTGGTGGCCTTACCTATTATCTTGGGTGATGTCTCACCCTGCCTCATGCAGGTGTGCTGTGCAGCACTTTGAACTACACTGGACATGACCCTTGCTCCAGGGGCCTGTTTCTGCACCCTGGCTGCAGGCACAGCCCTGTCGATCAGTTGAGCTGCTGCAGCGGTGAAGGGAGCACCTCAACATCAGGGAAAAAACCCTAGTACATCCAATGAGATGGTAGGAGATTGGAAATGTTCATATGTATCCTTAGGAAGCTATTTTGAATCCACTTTCACTAAAAGCACCAAAGGCTCTGTCTGCACCCTCATAGAACCATAGTTTGGTTTGGGCTGGAACGGAACATAAAGATCATCTGATTCCAACCCACCTGCCATGAGCAGGAACACCTCTCACTAGTTTGGGTTGCTCAAGTTCCCATCCAACCTGGACTTGAACACTTCCTGGGATGGGGCATCCACAACTTCTCTGGATAACCTATTCCAGTGCCTCACCACCCTCACAGAAAAAAAATCATTTATAATACACAATCTAGATCTACTTTGTCTCATTTCAAAGCCATTCTCCCTTGTCCTATCACTACATGACTTTAGAAAAAGTCTCTCTCCAGCTGTCTTGTAACTCCTTTAGGTACCCAAATGTTATGTGAGGTCAGAGACAAACAACACAAACTCACCAAGGGTCATCAGCAAACAGCCTGTTTTATTGTTTGGAGCTTCTTTTTATGGAGATTTGAATTTTCCAGCTGACTGCTTGGGATCTCTGCATCACTCAGGTCTCTGGCCAGTGATGTGTCTACATTTATGGCTGCATGGGATTGGTTGAGGTCTCTGTTTGAGTTCAAATCCCTCCTATCATGACCCAGGGACTTGTTTAATTTCTAGGCTTGTCAAGTTGGGGGACAGGTTCAGACCAGCTGCACTGTGACACCCAAAGGTGCTATAAGTTCTTCGTGCTGACTTTTCATGTTGGGGACCCCAGAGCTGGATACAGTACCTCAGGTGGGGTCTCACCATAGCAGAGCAGAGGGGCAGAATCCCCTCCCTCACCTGCTCCCCACAGGGCATTGGGCACAGCCCAGGACACCTTTGGTTTCTCGGCTGCCAGAGAACATTGCTGGGTCGTGTTCAGCTTCCTATCCATGAGCACCCCCAAGTCCTTCTCCTCAGGGCTGCTTTAGATCTGTTTATCCCTCAGTCTGTGTTTGTGCTTGGGATTGCCTCAACCCAGGTGCAGGATAGACCATGCTTAACACACACGGACTCTGCACTACCCATCTGGTCCTACCCTTCTCCCCAAGAGAACAGCCAATCATCTGGTATCTCTTTTCTGCTGAACTTCCAGGTGAACACAACATATTATATTAATCTTTTCCTGAGAAACATTTATTTCCTCAATAAACTTACAAGGTAATCTTGTTTACTGTCTCTCCAATAAACACAGATTTGCATTCTCTGGTTTTTTAAATCATTTTCCTCCTCACTTTCTTAGACGTAGATTATGCACTGAATTCAGCACCTGTCTGCTTTACACTAAGACAATTTTCAAGTCTTTGAAAACTTTTGTCCAGATCTAATATTTAATAATTAAAACAATTCCTTAGTTTACACAACTTTGCTCTTCTGCCATCAGGGAAGTATACTCCAAAGCTACCTTTGATGACAATATTTTCTCTAAAATGATTTGTTGATTTGTTAATATCAGATCTAAAATAGCATTGCAGCTTAATGTTGCTTTAGTGAAGAATTCTGGTAGCTTTTGCACACAGAAATAATGTGACATAAGTATTTTCTAGGCAACATCTGGGGAATTGATTTCCAAACTCTATTGAGTTTTTTTTCTTTAACAGCATCTCAGCTGGTCTGTCCTGCACGGAGCTCCAAGCTGTGGGTTTACAGCAGATCTTCAGAATTATCCCTGCACAAGCACTCACCATCCCTCCTCTGAGGGATTCTGATCATACAATTTTATCCCTTCCCAGACAATCTCAGTAGCTGGAATGGACTGAAAAGTTATTTTAACCTATATATCTGGCAAGAAAGCAAAAACACACAAACTTTTCTATCCTACCTGGGTTATTATATTGCTTTGCTACCATTCAAAATAAATGCCTATCCATACTAAATTAAGCTGTGTGAGTAACATCTGCCAGGTGTGCTTCAGTGTTTTATTCACTATTTTACCTGGGGATGAAATCCACCTGCAATTACTATGTGTTACTTGTGTTAATACAGAATGTACAACCCCTGGTATGTGTGTGATGTCCTTTGAGGAAAATAATTTATCTTGAGAATTGCATGGTGGCACAGCTCATGTGCTTCTGTGATATTCAGGAGAGATGAAACTGTTAGCTGATGCTGATCAGACAAGCACATAAGCCTGACTTTTAAAAGGTTCTTCTGTGTTACTATATTTATTTTGTTGGAGCCACAGAAAAATGCGTTCTTGTCAAAATGTGTCTTTAACAGGCTTTGCTTGCCATTCTTCTTGTGGGCTGGAAACTTAAACAGAAGCCTAATAGACACTTCAACCTAATCAACAACATTTATTTTCTGGGTCTAATTTCACCTTCTGGTTTATTCCTGACTGTCCTGGGGGAAAAGTGAAATGAAATAAAATTACATGATGCTAATAACTTCACAATCACTTAATGCACATATTTTCAAGTCTGTGCTTGGGAATAGATGGTACTTAAGGCACTGTGAGGTCCAGATGGCCAAAGGTAAATTAGGTTTATTTTACTTTTGCCATGTTCTGTAGGTGTCATCTGAACGGCAAAGAGGGGTCATTTATATTGGAGAGACTGAACATGCTACAGGTTCAGTCTGTGAAACACAGAGAAAGTAAACATGGGTGTCTCTCCTTGCCATGTAGTTGCTTACCTTTATCTTCATTTTAGGTGCTTATGCCATTTCTTCCTGCTGCAGTAAAATATTTATGGCCAATTGTTTTCATATTATTTTAATCTTGCTGTATCCTGACAGAGGTAGAATCATAGAATCATTAAGGCCTCCGAGATCATCAAGGCCAACCTTTGACCCTGCCCACTAAGCCATATTCATGAAGTGCCATGTTCACTTGTTTCTTGAACACTTTCAAGGATGGTGATTCCATTCCTACCTGTGTTATGTTTTTGGGTTTTTTTCTACTTTCATATCCCATCTGTGCCTTTTTAATTTTTTTTTATAGGCTTTATTATTCCTCTCAGGTTTTATACTGTCCTTATGGCAAAACTTGCATTTATCTAAGAGTACAAAAGTGAAGAACTATTTCATAGCACAGAGATGTTTTTATGTGAGTTTGTGGGAGCTCCAGGTTTGCTGAATATTTCTGTAAATCTGGCTTTTGGTATTTACTGTGTGTTTTTATGTGTTGCAATACTGAGAAGTTTCTCTGACTTTCACAGACATTTATTGAGAGCAGAATGTACCAAATCACAACCTTTACCCATAGCCAGTGCTCCCTAATGAGTCCTGGCAGGTAAAAACACATCTCTGTGTAATAGTTTGGCCTCACAAGAAATCTTTCTCTGGTGTCACTGCTGTCTCTGATGTGGGCCTGCACCCAGGTCCTGCAAAGAAGATGCTGAGACCACTGACTGTGTGTCAGTACCACTGAGCTCTTGCAACTCCTCGCTGTGTGAATTGCAAGAGCAAGCAGGGAAGGATGTTGTTTATTGTTTCTCTTCTCTTTGCTCTTAATGCACCTCGGTGCCAGAGCCTGGCCCTGGGAAGCCTGGAGGTGAGGATGTGATCTAAAAGCCTGCTTTAAACCTGCACTCTTACCACTTGCTTTCAGAAGACTCTGGATCAGGGAAGGCTGTTACAGTCCTGTGACATCTGTCAGAAGTGTGGGGTGTGGTTTGCAAAAACAAATGAGTGAGAAGACCAAGCCAAGCATGATAAAACTGTGTGTCAGTTACGGCAAAGTCTACGGCCGCCAAATTGCCTTATCAAGTTTCTTAGCAGGGTGCATAAAGTGTTACTGTTTCTAGTTACACAAAATAAGGGCAGTGACTCTCACGTTTGAATACAGAACACAATGTACCTCTGCAGTGGAGGTAAGGTAGGTATACGTATATCATCTGTCTTATGTATGGATATACATACATCATCTGTCTCTTCTGCCCATCAGAATAATAATAGTGTACAGTCTATCTGTGGTCAATCTTCTTAGTTTCACATCTGTAAGTTTGGAAGTATTTAATCTCATTCACATCTAGTCACACTGATCAATAGGTGTGTTTCTGTATGGTGTAAAATAAACACAAATCATTAGCTAATATAAATATATAGATTACCAGTAAATCACTTTTAAAGAGAATCACCTGTGTGGAGCTTGGCCTTCACCTGGAGGCACAACCAGCAAGGTCAGTAATCACTCCTGCTCTGCTCACTGAGAAAGGAACTATCCAATGGCATTTTGGCGTGTGCAAAGAACAGTCCATTCAACAGAATGAGTGGGAGAAGCTGGGGATGGAGCACTAGCTGGCCACACTCCTGGATCCTCTCCTCCTTCCTCCCACTGGGAGCACAGTGCAGTGGTAGCACTTAGTGCATCTTTTAGAGCAAGCCAACCATTTCTGAACGACAATTTATTTACATAGGCGAGGAGAAATAGCTTCTTGGCAACTGTATACACGCCAAATGCTGATTTTCTATTTTAACTTCTAGACACAATGGCAACTGGCTTGTTTGAAAGATGACAGATTATGAACTGAAGGGAGAGCTAATGAGGAGGGAGCAAATGTGAGCCCAAATCTGCACTTTCCCAGTTCACTGCCTCAATTTACAGCCTGGTGAAACACTTGAAATTGGGCTTGGGCCCAAGGAGCTTTTGAAATAACCAAACCAATTTATTTTTAGCTGAAAATACAGAGTAACTTCAAAATAGAAATGAAAAGTTGGACAAGCCAGGAAAACAAGGAAGAGTGTGGGAACCAGTTGATAAGGTTGAAACCCAGGCTTCCTTTGAGCATCTGCAGGGTCGATGCCTCCTCCCTTTCTTGTTGCAAGTCAGGAAGGGACAAGAAATGAAACCCATACAAGGTTGTTATTCACCAGCAATTAGCTTTGCCTCTTAAAACTGTCAAGAATTACTCAGATGGCGTTCCTAGCACAATATTTAGGGAGTTAACAGGAGGCTGGCAAAAAAATACTCCAGTCATCCCTCAAAAAATAACCCAAAGACAACATATTTCATGGCTCCTTCTCCAGCACCTCCTGGGTCCATCCCTTTTGCAGCCTTAAAGCAAACAAATCACAGCTCCTCTACCTCTACCTTGGGATAAGGCTTCTTAAGATGGGAGAGTCATAGTTCTGCCCACATCTGGTTTAGCAATGTATGTAAGAGGAAAAAAGTGCTGCAATTGCTTCATTTCTCCTCTTTTCTGATCAGTGCTGGTGGCAATGGTTTCCTTGTTATGGCTTGTAGACTCCAGCATGCTGCTTTGTTGAAGCACAGGAGGGCTCAAATCTGACTCTTAAATAAAAAAGGTTTTGGTTCCAGCACAGCATATTTGTAAAATATCTACTGACAAGTCAAAAACTGTTCCACATGGCCTGTAAAGCATATGTTAAAAATTATGCATCATAGACCAGCTTTAAATTATTCATTTTTAATTCCTTCAGCCTTGAAGGGCCTTTAAACATTGACTACTGAGAAACAATCCTGCCACTGAGGGAACAGCCATAAAATAAAAAAAAATGGCTACTTAAAAATATAGAGAAAAATGCTTTACCTAGCACAGTTTCTGAATTTTAAAATATGAATAAAGGTCTGGATCCCCACTTGGTAAAAGCTGATACAGCTCCTTTGAAGTCTGCATAACTATCCCCCATCAGCAGTTGAAAGCCCTGGCCCAGACTTTAGAATAGATATAGTTTCTCTACATAAGACGACAAGCAAGATTTGCATGGTTAGTTCAAGCTATTCCATATTCACTGAGCTGTTGAGGAAATACTGTCTGTGAAACAAATCCTGGATTCTTTCCCAAAACCATCTAAATGACACTTGCTAGTGAAATGCTACAGCATGAGGGGGATTGGCTCCAGCAGGCTGGGCTGGACCCTGCTGTAATTCTGATGGCATTACCAGAGAGCACTTGTTACCTCCACCCTCGTTGGGGAGCATCAGGGAAACCGAGAGCACCTGAAGGAATTGAGTGTAACATTGATACAGAAAGGAGAAAAAGACTGTTTCAGGGGGATTTGGTTGTGTTCTCTGCTCTCAGCTCAGCCAGGTGCTGGTAGAGACCTGTGGATCTTCTCCATGCTCTCCAGTTCTCCATGCTACATCCGTATCACTGTGTCATGCCTCTCTGAGGCATCTCTGGGGCAAACACACTCCTCTTCTATCTTGCTTTAGAGAAAGGAGCCTTTCTGAGCAAATCCACTCACTGCAGAGCTCCCTTCCATATCTCCTCCTTGCAACTTGTGGAAATATATGGTGTGTCTGTGGAGGGATGCATTGTATCTTATCTCTTGTGTGTTCCAGTGAAATGGTGCAGACAGGACTGAAAACACAGAGAAAAAAAAAAAAGAAATATATATATATATAAAATTAAAAAAAAAAAAATCTAACTTCCTTTCTTCAGTCACAGAATCACAGAATTGTTTGGGTTGGAAGGGATCTTAAAGATCATCTCATCTCAACTCCCCTGCCATGGTCAGGGACACCTTCCACTAGACCAAGTTGCTCCAAGCCCATTGAGCTCAGCCTTGAACACTGCCAGGGATGGGGCATCCACAGCTTCTCTGGGCAACCTGTGCCACTGTCAACTTTATTAACTATTAATAATTAGGACATTCTTGGCTGCTGGGTTAAGCTTTCCTTGATACAACCTAGTGAACCTCTGTATGTTGTATGATGATAAATCGACTGTTTTACTAGATATATCCTTTCTTTTCTATTGAACTCATGGGTGGACCAGGCGTGGTACAACAGGTAGTGAACTGCAGAGTGCTCAGACTCTTCTTTCTCATCACTCTCTCATTCCCTCCCTCCCCCTTGAAATGCTTGGGAGAAATCTCCAAACCTGATGCACGATCCTATTATTGGTGAGTTGTCCCCAGAGATTCTTTTTTGTAAACAGTCCCACTAACCCACTATTATTGTGAAGCAAATGAAGCGTCAAATTCAACCAATTTGCCTGAAAGTATGAGAGTGTCAAGGCAAAAAGGTAACAGAGACACTAACAGATGATCAAATTGGAGTTCCTCATCCCACCCCCAGCAAAGTGTCAAGCAGCTCCTGGGAAAAAGCAGTGAACAGCTATTTAATAGACTGTTTCCACCACACAGTAATTAATTCCTTGTATTGATACATTCCTCATGGCTTTTTTTTTTTTTTTTAATGCTCTAAACTGTAAATTAAATCCCTTCCCAACCCTCTTTATAATGGATATGACACTGTGCTGCTCTTCAGTACCCAGAGGCAGGATTTAGAGATGGGATGAGTCCCTCGAAGGGCTTGTTTGTTATGCTCCCTAAGCAGAAAGCTCAGGCTGTCACAGGTGCTCTCACCTGCCTGCAAATGTCTGCACAGCGTGGTTCATGATGTGACACCAGTCTTAGTCCACACTCAGGCTTTTACTAATATAACTCTATGGAAACAAGCTCAGTGGTGACTGATGAATTACAGCTCCTACAGAGCACGTTACAGTTTCCAGTGGAAGTGCCTTGTGCTGGATTTAATAAACCAACAACGTGGGCAGCCTCAGTCCCTAGATTAATCACCTGTAAACTCCTCTGCTTCACAAAGGGAGTTGTGCACTGGCTGTCCAGTGTTACAGAACATGTTTTTCAGAGCTCAGGAATGCATTCTTCTCTCTGATATGTGCATGTTCACTGTGCATATTCACCTACCTACAGAAGGGTGGAGGAGAGATCAGAGATCATTTGCTTCTTAGGAGGTGCTATAATCCCTCCACTTGTAGTCATGGCCCCAGTCTTTACACATCCCATGGCTCCAGTCTTTGCACATCAACACTAAAAAAACCCCAGCATTATGTTGTTAAATAGTTTTAGCAGACACTTTATCACTTGAATGTATCTGTCTGGGGGATTCTTTAATGATGCTGCCTTTTTTATAATTCTACAATCTTTTATAGTCACCTTAAAAGTGTCTGATGCTGGACAGAAAGAAGAGGGCTGAAGTACCTCCCCTGTAAAAAGGCTAAGGGTGGGGATTGTTCATCTCAGAGAAGTCACTGAGGAGACCTTACAGCACCTTTCAGTACGTGCAGGAGCTGCAAGAAAGCTGGAAATGTTTGTCTGTTTGCTTTCTTCCCAAGGGAATGTAGTGATAGGACAAGGGAGTATGGCTTTAAAATGAAAGAGAGTAGGTTAAATTAGATATTCAGAAGACATTCTTTCCTGTGAGGGTGGTGAGACAGGGGACCAGGTTGCCCAGACCAGATGTGGATGACCCATCCATCAAAGTGTTTGAGCCCAGGCTGGATGGAGCTCTGAGCAACCTGGTCTAATACAGTATATCCCTGTCTATAGCAGGGGGGGTCAAAACTACATTCTATTTAAGGTCCCTTCCAACCTAAACCATTCTGTGAATATCGACTACACACTATTTTTATCAGGGATGCCACATAGACTTTCTGCCCGAGAAGCGCCGAATTTCTTTCCACTCTCTCTGCCGCGATCACCTTTAGGATCCGCGCAGCCCGATTTCAGACACGGCGGTTTGGGGGCTGTGGGGAGCACAGACATTCCTGGGAGATGACCCTCTGGGGAGGACGCGGCGAGAGCCGGATTTCACCCCGGCGGCGCTGGGGGTGAGTCCGGGCTCGCATCGCACCTCTCCGCGGCGCAGCGGCCTGGGGGAGGCTGACGGGAGCGGGGGGGGGCTGAGGGGGGGGGGGGT
>VWYO01013259.1:215707-323819 GCA_013400275.1 Rhadina sibilatrix
TATATATTTCTGTTATTTAGAAGCAGGGGTGGCCCCGGCGCTGGCGGAGCTCGCAGCATCCTCCGGTTCGGTGCCCCGGCACTCTGGAGCGGGGAGGCTTCTCCCCATCCAGCCGGGGTTTCCCCGCTGGAGGGAGCAGAGGGGAGGCGGCGGGTGCCGGGGTGGGCTCCGGAGCAAGGGGACACCTTCGGGCGATGCTCGGGGGGCCGGGGAACCCCCTCCAGCTGCCCCACGGGGGACCGGTCCTGCCCAGCGCCGCCGCCGGGTGGGAGCAGCGGGAGGGACCAGCCCGGCGGAGACCTGCACCCTGGTGGTTTTATGTTATTTCTTTCTCCTCTGGGTAGGCTGTGTGCCGAAAGAGTAAAGCCAGTGTTACTCCGTTAGAGGGCAAAAAGCAGACTAGCTGTCTTAGGGTATCCGCTCGCACGTTCCTCCTTGCAGAATTATTTTCTAGGGGAGCATAAATAACTAATCTTCGAGGTCAGCAGTTTGTTTTTATTGTACTTGATATATCTAGCTCAGTGGCAAACATCCATCCCGAGTCCTTAGTGTGACTGTGTGTAGTCTTGGCACAAATGAAAACAAGCCAATAAAAAAATAATAAAAGCCTTGATGTATATTTACTCGTTTGAAGCACACACGAATTTTCAACTCTCTGTAACGGTTGGGCTTGTATGTATCCAATATACTGAAATAACTCATTCACGTAATTGTAAGTCTGAATTATATATTTGTCTGCTGGGCACATATGTTGAAGGAAAAACCTCCCTAATTATGGATCTTTCAGAGAGATTGGAAGGGTGACAAAGCCCTTGTAATCTTTTGGGTCAATTTTCATAAGCTCCAAAAGCTCTCTTTGAAAAGGAAATTAAATTTCAGTGTACAAAAGGCACAGGAGATTCAAGGATATAAAAAAAGACTATCTTATTCTACTTTGATCTTGTCCTCAGGAGTTCATTTACTTTGGTGCTCTTCAGTGACACAAGTTAAAATTAAGAGTTGCCTTTAACTGGAATCTTCCTGCCTCTTGGCGTTTTGGGAGGAACTCAATTAGCAGCACACCCCTCCTGTATGTTATGTACACAGCATCGGCTGGAGGAGTGACCCTTTGGGAAGCATCTGCTTGGAAACACTTGGCTTGTTACATCCACAGCATCCTGTGCCAGCCAGGACCTTCCATAAGACAGTGTGTTCACCCCTCCTCAGTTTTTCTGTCCCAGTCCCGAGCTGATGGTGCTCTGCCCACTGTGAACAATGTCTCGACAGAGCTGCTCTCGTGTTAGAAGAAGTTGGGGGTGGCCCTGGGTTCCCTGTCCTGCTTTCAGCAGAGGCAGAATGTTATCTGCAGGGCATGGCTGTGCTTAAGGCTGTTTCTGGGCTTATCTGGGAACCTGACAGTCTTTAATCTGTTTGAGCACATGTCCAGTTGGTATCTGGGGGGTCAAGGAAGGGATGACTGGATGTGAATAAAAAGAGTGGGTTTGTTTAGTAGTTAATAGTATGTGTTTTCTTGATTATCCTGGAAACAACAAAACCCCAGCATAGGTCTGTGATGAACTTGGTGCTCTGTTCCTCTGCTGATTTCTCACTTTGTTTGCTCTGCTTTGGTGCTGCTGTAGGGTAACATTTCCATATCAGGAGGTTTAAATCCTATGCCTCAACAAAGTCCTAGTCTGTGATTCTGCCACAGCAGCTTTGAAGTTACCGCTAAATTTTTAAACTGCAGTTTTCCTGATACACACTTATTTTACCTCTTTGCTTAGTAGCGCGTAGAAACATTGTCTCTGAAAGTGCAAAAGAGGAGAGAAATTGTATTACCTATTCTTTTGGCTCACACACTTGGTACACAACCTGATTCTGCAGGGGAGAGACAGCGAGTTGCCCTGTTTGTATGGATTTGTCACACATCCCAGCCAGAAATGAACTTGAAACCTTCTTTGCAGTTTTTCTTCCAAACTTGATTATACTGCTAATGGTAACAGCCTCTCAACTGAGGAAGGTTGCTTTTCAAACTAAACAGAATTTTATATGGGACTTGGTATGTGCTTACCGATTTTCTTTTTTTTGTTTATGTAAAACTGGGAGCAACTTGAGAGGAAATTAAGGTCATGCAGATGGCAGTTCCATCTTCTAGGTTATAAAAACATTCTGTATGTCAAGTGAGTTGCAAATGCTGCTGTTAAATGATAGTAGAAATGAATTTTTACTCAGAACATCTTTTGCACCTATTTTCAAAAGCGTAGTGAAGCAGAAACCTGCTTTTAAAAAGCAAAGGAGAGAGAGCAAACTCAGCTCCACAGCATATTTCAAGTGTTGTTAATCCCACCACCTGGTGGAGCTTTTCATGGCTCTGGCTGAGGGAACTCTGAAAAGGATGCATTTTTTTGTCTTGTTTCAACACTTTTGCATGCCACATGTGGAGTTTCTTCAATTTTTTTCTTTTTCATACCAGACTTAATTAATTTTCTATGTCTTCTGTGTCTTTTATACTTTGCAGAAGGTGGCATAGGACTATTGGTGTCTCATCTGAAGCAGGAGATAAATGACCTGGTGAAATAGGGGCTAAAGTTTTCACCTACTACTAGTTTTAAGTGCTTCTTAAGTGAAAGAATTATTTTTAATAACTAGCCCCTCTGTCAAGATACTCTGGTGGAACCTTTCAGTGCAAGCCCAGTTTGCTTTGTACTAATAATTTTTATATTTTTATATAAACATTTTTATGACTATTTTTATTTACTATAAAATATTTGCTGAACACCCTGTGTTCAATCAAGCTTGCAAGGAACAGAGAGGTAGATATATTTTGAACTGATAAGAGGTTCCTGATGAAGGCTATTAAAACATTGGGAATGAATTCCAGGAATTGAGGTGGCATATGGCAGACATTCCTTAGCCCCCTCTGCTACAGTCTTTCCTGACTGCACCAAAGCCTGTCAGGTTTATGGCCTCCTAACTGATAAATGAATATCTAACTCACAGTATCAGTATGCAAGCTGAGAGGAAACTCTGGGGTTATCTGTCAGCTCACAATTCAGAGGAATTGCTTACAACAGCGAGAAAGCTCCTTGACCCATACAGACATTTCCTGTGCAAGACATGCAGCCTTGCGGGCAAAATGCTGCTGTAAATGTTTGTTTTGCTCTCTTTGCCACGGTGCCTGTGGCAGCAGCCAGCAGAGTGGAGGCCATGGCTGGCCTAGGAATGTGACAGCTCCCATCTGCCTCTCCAGTCCCGGCAGGACTGGTGTGCCTGGTGCCACTGGTGGGATGGACAGCTGCCTTTGCAGCCCATCCAGAGCATTTCTGCTCCCTCTCTGGGCTAGCTTGGGGTCTGAGTCATTGGCCAGTAGGTATCTGCTGTGTATCATCCAACATGTGTCTGCTCCAGGGAGCTGGGAATCTCCTACCAGCCTTCAGGGATCTTGGCTTCTCAGTCACAGTCTCTTAGAGCTGTTTGAACCACCCTGGGCTATCTCTCCTTGTCTTCTGGTGCCAGCATGGAAAGGTGTGGCTGTGTGACACCTGGTGTTGTATTTGAGGCTTCAGGAGGGTGGGTTTGATGTCCAAGGTATCTTCAGTGGCACCTAAAGTGTGTTTGGCAAGTGAATTGACCCTGTGGGAGCTGTGTGTGTTTTCTGGGCACAAACCTCTGTCTTATGAAATAGATAACTTTATCAACATAAGTGCTGTCTATTCAGGGTGTATGTCTGTTAGTTGCTCAAAGCTGTCACTTCTTGTGACCCCTCTTGTCCTGATAAGGGCTCTGGGCTGACTTGCCACTAATTAACAGCAGCCACAGAGGAACTGCTCTCACCCTTCTGGTCACCTCTCCCACTCTTACTCCAACCTTCTCTTCCCACTGGTGCCAAGTGCCCCATGCTCTGGTTTGTAAGTAACAGACTCAAGTCACTTGGTGTAAAATGTCCTATAAAACTTTGAAAAGCTCTTTTAAGTCAGGGCTGCACAACCCCCTCGAGCTGTGAAATAGCTGTGGAATGTGGAAAATGGGGGTCTTGATGGACAGGGAGCTCTTTTTAAAAGAAACTCCCCATAGTATTGGTAGAAGCTTGCTCTGAAGCATGAGTTACTATTAGGAGTGTCATCAATTGTAAAGACTGTAGTAATTGTTAAAATGCAATTCTGGGGGAAAGGAGGGTGGAAAACAATTCTTTCCTGGCTTTGCTTCTTCACTTTGAACTGCTTGTGATTAAGTTGCTTCATCTGGACTGAGGTGCACGTCGTTCCTTAGGGAGAGGAAGATTGTGTATGAGATGACCAGACCTTTGAGCAGAGAAGAGCTGTATTTCAGGAAACCTGTTAACCTCATCAAACCACATCTGTTTCTCTGGGCCAGTCCCACAGCTCTTTCTGCCAAGCAATTGCAATCAAGGTATCCTAGAATGCAAAAGAGACACGTCAGTAGTTGAAACCTGCACCTGGTGACAAATGTTTGAAGTGTAGCTGTCTTTCTCTGAGGACATCATCTCAATAGATTTTTTTTTTTTAATAATAACTTTTCCATCTCTTTGGAAGTCCTTTGTCCCAGCATGTTTTCAGTGCAGGCTCAGTACTATGTAGCTTTCCATCCCAAAAGATTTCAGGGGAGGACAAAGAGGAATGGGTCCACAGGGTCCCACAGTTAGAGCCCACAGGGTCCAAGCACAACATTTCTCACCTTTCTGGTGCCTGACAGAGGACTGCTGCTGGCATAGAGGTGACCACACATACTCTTGATATCCCCAAAACTCCTGCAGTGGACTCCTTATCCATCCCTTTGGAGGATTGTTCTGCAGAATAGAAACTGTCACAGTGACACTGAGGTGTTAAATCTATGCAATTTTAAAATGTCTCTGGACTAAAAAATTGCTACTGAAATTTTTCCAGGATCTGTGTGTGGAGTTTTGGATTTTTTTTAATTTTTGTTTTTAGAGCTTTGGTACACCAATACAAAACAAAGGTTTTTCCTTTTAAAGGACACTACATTATTTCTAGAGGCTGGATCTTCAATCAATGACTTAATCTTACTTATCTGAAATACTTTGTGTGCTGACACATCACAGTGCTGTACCAGCTCGAAAAAGAAATCTAATTCTATCAAATCTGCCAGCTCAGTTAATATGACCCTGCCAGGGAAGCATAAGGCATCACCTCCAGTTCTTTTAGGAAGGCATCAGATTCTCACTGCCAGCTCAAATTCAAAGCACAGTTCACGTGGCCAGGTTTGATTTAAAGAAAAATTTCCTAAGGTACTTCTTGCATCCTGGCATGCAAAACCACAGATCAAATTGGAAGATGTCATCTGAATATTTGGGTTGAAACATAGCAGTTTGAGTCCTATGGACAGTTCTTTGGTGTTAACCTTGAAGCAGAGACCTGTGTTATTTCACCCTGAGACTTCTACAAACTCATGTGTAAAGAACATGGTGTAGGGCTACCTGCAACTTGAGTCAGAGCTGACCTGACAGTTTTTGTCTCTTTTTTGACACTCTAGAGTGCATCCAAAGCTGGCAGGGTGTGATAAGGACACCCATGCCTGTATCTTAAATTGCTTTAGCCTGATGGGATATGGTGATGCCTTCTATGGAACCTGCAGCCTGCATTACTGCAAGACTTTTGCTGTAAATGCTGTTGCTTCATGCATCTAATGCTGTCTCTTACTAGAGCTTCACTTAAATCAGTTTGTGCAAATTATCTGACTTAGGTTCTTTTGCTGAGACAAAACACTGAGAAAAATACTCATTTTTGAATTGAAATTGAATTGAAGCAATTTAGTTATAAGCAAAGGCAGGTCAAAATAATTACGGTTTTGAGAAAGAGGTGTATTGTTGCTTTTAGATTTACTTCATCTTAATTCCAGGTCCTTTTCAAACCCCTCAAGTAGTCAGAATAACTCATTTTGAAAAAACCAAGTTAATTCAAAATTTTTAATTCAAATTTCAAAAGGAATCCCAGCCAAAACCAGCAGAGTCCCTCTTTTGCAAATTCTTCCTCTCATCCCTCTTTTTCCCACAAATTCTCCTTGCTCAAAGGGAACAGGCTTTTCCTGCAGCTTTTACCAACCCCCTTCCTCTCCCATGCTTTGTTCTTGTGTGCCAGGATCAGAGTGAACCAAGACAGCAGGAGAGCCAGGGACATTTAAACTTGGCACCTGAGGACAAGTGTGTGGTGTTGGGAGGACACTCTTATGGCTGAGAACTTGGAGTGAAAGCCTGCCCCTTCTCAGCTCCCTGCTCCAGACTTTCAGGCTGCAAAGGACAGTATTTCAGTTTCCTGCAGGTTTAGTACAGTCTGTAAAGTGGTTGGAGATTCCAGTATAGATGTAAACATTGCCCTTTGGACCAACAGCTTGATTTCTGAACTACAAAAGTAAGGGGAAATCTATCACATGGAGAAAAGAGCTTTAGAGAAGAGATTCACTCTCTGCCACTCCATTGAGTGGTGTAGTCATCAAAGAAGTGCAAAAAATACAGCTGATGCAATATAAACCATCTATATTTCTGTTTTGTTTACTACAATGAGGTTATCACCGTATTGCTACAAGACTTGTGCAATTTGGTGCTTTATCTGTGTTCATGAACTGCATTTGCTTGCCTGGATCAGAAGACCTTACAGAGGGACAGTGTCATTCACTCACTGTGGCTGTTGCTGCAGATTTTCTGTTAAAAAGTATGCAAAAGTAAAAACTGCTTCAGACCTGGAGCTAGAGAGAAAAAGCCTGTATTGTGGTGGCAGGATGTGTGAAAAGCAGCAGTTTTACAACTTGTGATAAAACTATGAGTATGCTGGAGCACAGCTGTCCTGCATCCTGCTGTTCAATCCGTGTCTCTCCAATTCAAAGACAAGGATGATGTGTGGGACACTGTGTCAAACAAATGCTGTGTACAAGTTCATGTAGATGATGCCAGTGGCTCTTCCCTCACCCTGTAGTGTTGTAAGACCCTTGTATGCCAATTGTAGAAGGCCACCAGATTTGCCAGGAACAATTTGACATAATGCTCACAACTCAGAGAGTTAATTACACTGACAAAAGTTGGGTGTTAATGTCTGTAAGGCACTGATTTGTGTTTCTCTCAAAGCTCTGTAACTGTTGTTTAAAATGCCCAATGCTTCAAACAGAAATTACCTCAAGCAGCTACGTAACTGGTTCTGAGGCCAACGAGCAGAGGACAGGATATGGATACTGGCTGTTGAAAAATACACGGTTATTGAAAAACAAAAGGTGATACAGTAATTGTTTGCAGAAGTGGCTAAAACACTTGGAAGTAGCAATGAAACAAAGGAGTTTAGGATAAGCTGCTTCTCCCCAAGGCCAAAATGTGTTGATGCTGAGTTGAGTATTGGCAGAGGATGTTGCTATGAGACATTAATTTTGAAGAATTAAGGATTTTAAGAAAGTTAAGATTATAGTTACTGAATTAGTAAGGAAGTAAGCTTTGCTTGCAGTCAAGAGAAGCTGGATCTTAGACAAGCTATCCCAGATAGCTCCTTCCTTGTCAACTTTGTCTATGTAGTTGTGCTTGTAATGAAAACAAAATATAAATGGATCTCAATGACACAAGCTAGTTGCAGACTTCCCGTGCTTGAAGTACCCATTGAACACAGGAAACTGTAAGTTCTACCAAGGATTCATTTGTCAAGTATGCATTGAAAAGGTAGAAAGATTAGAATGAGGAAGACTCATTTTACTTCCTCATTTCTAGTGACTCCTCCCCAGAATGGACCCCCAACTCATTTCAGGGAACAAACTACACATGCTTGATAGCCTTTTTTCCAATTAGCACATGAAGCGGAAGTGACAGGGGTGTGAATATGCATTTGTGTTTTGTATATTCAATACTTTTGTAAATAAAAGGCTTTGTAATTACCTGTGATCTTTGCAGTGCACATTAGGGAGTTATCCCATGTGCTGCTCAGTGTCTCAATAAACGTACACTTTCTGACTTCAAACTGTTAGAGAGTTTTTGTCCATCTTAATTGGATACCGATATTAGATTGATATTCATATTTTAATAATTCAGCTATGCAATTGCAATTCATTTTGGAATTTTTTAATAGAGGAAAACAATGGAGGTCTATATGGAAAAGAATCAGTAGGTTAGAATTACCAATCAAACTCCTTTGTAGGGGGATGTCTCTGTTTCACAGAGCACCAGAAGTGGCTGCTTGTTTCTTCCTCTGTTGCCACCTGACCTGCTGCTGCTGTAGGAGAGGGGCTCATTTGCTGACCTTTGTTTCTGCTGTCTTGGGAGGATACACACTTTGCCTGTAAAAAAGGTCTGGATCAAGGATTCTATCATAGAATCAATTAAGTTGGAAAAGATGTCTAAGATATCAAGTCCAACCATCAACCTAGCACCAACACCACGTTAACCATTAAACCATGTCCTCAAGTGCCACATCCACAAGTTTTCTGAACAATTGCAGGGATGGTGACTCCACCACTCTCCTAGGCAGCCACTTCAAATGCATTACAACCCATTTCATGGAAAAAAGTCCCAATGTTAAATTTTAACTTCACCAGATGCACCTTGAGGCCATTTCCTCTCATCTTGTCACTTTTTACTTGGGAGAAGAAACTGACCTCCTCCTGGCTACAACCTCCTTTCAGGTAGTTGTAGAGATTTGGAAGGTCTCCCCCCAGCTTCCTTTTGTCCAGGTTAAATACCCATGTCCCTCAACTGGTCCTCATAAAACTTGTATTCCAGCCCCTTCACCAGCTATATAAAGCTAAAATTCTACCAGATAAAGGCAGAAGTGCTCAGTGTGGCCACTGTCTCTACTGTTCCTTGGAGAAAAGCTTCCCACACTCCAGTGACAGTAGCTCTTTGTCCCTTTGGCTTAAAATACCCAAGTCCCGTCTGTGGTGGCTGTCATCACACTAATTGAGAAACAATCCTAAGAAATTTGCCCCATTTTCAAGTTTTTATCTTGGAAGAAGGACAGTTGTCTTGTGGGAACAAGCTGGACCAAGAGTTGTATCTTGGTGCAGCAGAAAGCAGTCCTTGGCAGACCTCAGGCAATCTGTCAGACTCATACACCCAACTTTTCTTCTTTTGTGTGTGTGTGAATTTTTAAAGAAGCATTGCTCAAAATGTCTTTTTTTTTTTTCTGACTTCTCTTACCCCATGCAAACTTAGAAAGTCTCTGTATTTTATGAAAGAAATCCACCAGGCAGAGCTCCATTTCAGAAAACAGCTTTTCATTAAGGTGTGACTCTCCCCTGCCTTGCTCTCAGAGCCACTAACCTTACTTTAGGCACCTCTCTGAATTTGGAGATTTGTATTATGAGTCTGCCTGTTGTCTGTCAGTACAATTTTTACACCTTCACTGTCTTGCTTGGAAGTTTAGTGGCTCTGATGTGCAGAAGATAACAGCGTGTATCTCCATTGAGGAGCTTCTCATGGAACAGACTGGAACTGGAACCAGACCCCAGGCAACTTTGGTGCACTTGCTGTGGGAGTTTCAGGCTTGCTTGGCAGAGGGGCACACCCTGAGGGTGGGATTACCAGGGTGGCAGGTAACCCTTCCCACTCTTGGAAGAGACCAGCTGGCTTTGCAAGGTGGCCCTTCGGCAGGGTGACGCTTGGTGCCGTAGGGACTGGTGCCACCTGCTGTGCTGCTGGCAGCCTCCTCACTTAAACTGGGAGATGTGGCACGCTGCCACCCCTGCCCAAGGGTTAAATTAAGGGCGAAACCGAGAGAGATTTGCTTGTTTTGAAAAGTATCTCTTTCACAGTCCCCCATCTCTACAAAGGGAGCCCACCCAAATTTGCCTTTGTTACTTTTGTGTCTGATCAGGCGTCAGTTGACAACTCCGGTTCTTGGTGCTGGAAATTCTGTTATTAGGGCACTGACACTTTTCTGAATATTAAAAACCTCTTGCTTTTATAGCTGTCGGAATCAATCTTTCAGATCTCCCCCTCTAGCTGCTGAGCTCTCTGTGATCTGATTGCTACTCCTGGGCAGGTAAGTGGCGGCATTATTTCGCCTGGCACCAACAATATTGGCTTCCAAGGAAAGGAGGGTGTTTTTGCAGCTCGGATCAAGTCCTGTGTTTTGTTTATGAGTCTCTCTTCTGTCAGAAAAAAAAAAAGGCTGCATAACACTTTTCCCTTTCTCCAAGAGAGAATAGGGTCGTGCTCAGTAACCTTGAGTATAGACTTGTCATATCTAGTGAGCTTATTACAACTTGATCTGCTCATTACCTGGAGACTGTTGAAGGCAAGACCAAAATATTTCAAAAGTCAGCAAGGGCAGCATGCTTCCCTCTGAGCGAGCATGGGAATGTTGTTCAACACACACATTTGAATTGATTGCTGAGGCTGACATCTGCTTACTGAGGTTTACAAAGCTTGTGGCTTCTCGTAATCTGTAAAACACATGGCATTTGTATGAGCTTGTTAATGGCAGTTCCCTTACCCAGAGCCAACAGGACTCTTCCATCTCTATAGCAGAGCCCTTTCCTTAGAGCCATCAGTCATCACTAAGAGTCTAGCTGAAAGTGAGTAAAAATTAAATTTTCTTTCTTACTCTTCCCTTTCCCAAGGAAATTCTTTCATAGGTGTGACAGCCCTTCCCAGTCTACTTATAGCTTCTATTGAATTTTAACTTCCTGTCCAAAATTGTTGGGATGTAAGATAGTTAACAAGATGTTCTTCCTCAAAGGCCACAGGACAAGGGATCCTTGTCAACAGTGCATGGTGGAAGATTTCAAACCTGATGAGTGATCTTTAGGGCATGCAGCAGGCACCCAGAGAATGTCTGGGTGGGTGTTGGGAGAGTTAAAATTGGTTTGGATTTTTTTTTCAGGAGGTGCAGAACAAAGCCACAGCACTGGCATTAGCATTAAAGATGTCCTTCAGCCTGCCCTGTTGGCTATTTTAGGAGGCATAAGTGGTGTAAGCATCATGGCAGAGAGACTAAAACACTTGCTGTGGTTTAACCCCAGCCAGCAACTAAGCACCACTCTCTCACTCCCCCACCAGTGGGACTGGGGGGAGAATTGGAAGGGTAAAAGCTGGAAAACTCTTGGGCTGTGAAAAAGACAATTTAATAGGGGAAAGCAAAAGCTATGCACACAAACAAAACAAGGAAATTATTTACTGCTTCCCATGGGCAGGCAAGTGTCCAGCCATCCCCAGGAGAGCAGGGCCCCATCACAGGTAGTGGTCACTTAAGAAGACAATTGACATCACCCCAAATGTCCCCCCTTCCTCCTTGTTGGCCCCACTTTATATACTGAGCATGATGTCACGGGGTCTGGAGTATCCCTTGGGTCAGTTGGGGTCACCTGTCCTGGCTGTGTCTCCTCCCAGTTTGCCATGGCACCATGGCAGTATGAAAACCACCCAAAACACAGCTCTGTACTGGCCCATAGCAGACACCACTCCAGATCAGATGGAGTAGTGTTTATGCAGGCTCATGATATCCTTCTCAGTGGGTAACTTCATAGTTCCCCATCACTTGTGGGATTTGTGTCTGAACAGAATGGAGATTTGTCACTTGGCTTCTTTCACCAGGATTCTCTGGATGCAGACTGAAAACCAGTATGTTGGGAGGGTTGCACCACAGCATCGTGAATGGCAGAAGTGACATCCTTTTGGTTTGGCTGAACAGAGATGAACTTTTCATTAAGGTGGTCACTTGGTTTCTGAGCTTACCTAAAAATAAGGTGCTGACTGGCATGGTTGTATTTTCATTGCTTTACCTATCAAAGGAGACTGTGTCAGGGAAAAGACACAAGTAACTTTCAGATAACATTCCATTAAGTTGTAGCAATGCTGGAATTTGCATCGAGGTGTTTCCTAAGGATGTTGCAGGCATCCGGCAAAGGCTCTGTTTGTTCCTTCCTTTGATATATGCCCAGAACCAGAGACAGATGCTGTAAAATGGAGTAATTAAATGTGTTGATTTCTTGTAAAAAATGGTTACTGTAGTTCATTTGACAGTTTGGGGGTAAAGGGATCTTTAAACATATCTTCACTCTGCTTGTGTAATTTGAAGGTGGCCTTTTTTCTCTTTCTTTTGTTATTGGTTTGTGGGGGGTTTTTGGGGTTGGGTTGGGTTTTAAATAAAGCACATGCCTTATTTAAGAGCTTTGTAGACAAAATTTATTTTGTGATGCCAAACATCTTCTGTTATGTGTTCAGAGCAGGACTTTCTTTGCTGATCAGCTCAGAGTGCTTTAGAGAGAATGGGAGAAGGACATGAAGGAGAACTGTGTTGTACTTAGCAGAATTAGAATAAGCCCGCAAGCACATGGTTTGTACTTGTTAATTCCTAGAGCCTGAATCTGATCTCACTCCTGCTAATCTCTAAAGGGATTATTCCTGATTTACACCATCCTGAATGAAATCAGAATCTGGCCCTGAAGCCTGTTTGTACTTCAGACATTGTCTCAAGGCAGCTGACCTGCAAATATGAGATGGAGACCTGAGTTCCTGTGGGTTAACTGTTTACATTTGTCAAGCTAAGTCAACTACAGCTTGTTTAGCAGGGAAATGGTACTGCAAAACCTCAGGCTAGAACCCATTTACCTCTGTTGGACTAATGGGAGGTAATCAGAGGACCCTCTTTGGCACAACACAGTGCTCTGTATTTGCATAGCACCTTTCATCTGAGGATATTAAATAACTACTTCATTGCACTTCTGGAAGCTGTTCAGCCAGACAAATCTCTTTAATGACCTGCTGCGACTCTGGTTGCTTGCAGTGAAGCAAAAATAAGTTAGTACATTGAGTCTCTGGTCATGAGTGGCATCTGTAAGAAGAGGTCTGCAACCTAGAACAGTGTGAAGCTGTTAGCTGAAAATACTGGGATTTCTGGAAAAAAAAGGCTATGCCATACTTAGCTGCTGAGAAGAAAACTGCATTTTATTAGCACAGGTTCAGTTAGTGTTCAGTGAGACAGATACCAAAAGCAAATGGACAATTTCAGGGTGGGAAAGCACAGGTTGCCTTTAAGTCATCATGCCAACTCCTTTATGGCCCCACATTAATATTCTTTTTGTTCAGGTCAACATGCTCATTTTTAAAGCTGTATTTATATTGCAATTAAGGGAAAGTTGAAAGCACCTCTTCACAAGGCTGCTCTAAAGGAAACTGCTATATTATTATATACCTGTGCATATTCTCAAATGACCATGTTTGTCATTCTGCAAAGCACAGCTTTGGTCTAGTGACACATTTGCACAGTGTTTGAACATATTAAATGTAGCCATACAGTGGGAACCAGATGGGTAGCCTCATGCAATGGCCCACCTATTTCCTTTTAGGTTTTGTTCTTGAATTCTGTTATTAGCTCAGATTTCTTAGTAAATTGCCATGTCAGTTTGAGGTGCTCCAAGCTTTGGACTACAGTAGTTAGATGACCATGGAGGGTCCTATCTTTATGGACTGTAGGATGCCTACATCCCATGATTCACCCAGCACAATGGAAAAAAAACCACTGAATTTTGGGGCACTTACCAAAAAAGTTCAGTATGGGAAGATTTTGCTCACACTGCTTCAGTTATCCCATACAAACGTCTGCTCCTGCTGTGGAGCTGAGCTGCTTTTTCCTTTACAACATGAAAACATGGTTATGCCATAAATATATTGAACCAAATTTGACATGCACAGTCATTTGTCTGGAAAATACCCTTAATTTTCCTTACCGTAAATAAGAAAGTCTGCTACTTCCTCAAAGGTGTATTTAGTTTTATTGCTAGTCACTCCAAGTTGTTAGCCATGGCTGATGTAAAGCCTGCCTGTATCAGCAGAGACTGGAGGAGGTAACAACTGCATTCCTGGAGGTGAGACTTCATTGATTCAAGCTGAAACAGCTGGTCAGTGATGTTCTGAGGAATTGGCATTAGAATAAAAAACCCAGCTGGCTTTGTGTCTATAGTTTATATAAGTAATCCAGAAAACTCTGTAGTGAGATCTCTGCATTTTTATGTTTTCCACAAAATAATCTTCATCATCTCAGGTCCACATCTCTCTACTTTTCTAAAGTTACCTGATATAAACCAGAGTAAGTGCCATGTAAGCAAATGTGGGATTTACTGGGGGGGATGAGAACCCCTGGTTAATCTCACACTCTTCAGCAAAGCTCTCCCTTCCTTCAATCTAACCTCTGCAGCAATGTGTGCATCAACCTGGGCCCTCTTCAATGAAAAAGAGTGATACTGGACCTTTCTTGGAAGCTTTTGCTATTTTGTTGAATCAAATTCTCTAAAAATTCTCTCCATCTGTATTTCCACTGTAAGTAAGGTAAGAGACCTTTTTCCCTGTTTGTCTCTGCTCTCAGCTGGTCCCACAGCTGTTACCACATCAAATGTAAAATGGAGAAATTTTAAAATACACCACATACCAGATATAAAATCTCCTGCCTTGCTGAACTGGTTAATGTTGCTTAGCTGACATTTCTGCAGTGTAGGAAAAGCTGCATATTACTGGCCAAGCCCTTTGTAATTTTCTGTTATTTCAAAAATGGATGTGAGTAATTGGAAATATTGAGTAATTTTTAATTGAAGGGATATGATCAGGGGGTGATTAGTTTTTGGAGTGCCTTGGATGTATGCTGTGTTGTAGAGACAAGCCATCTGGAGCAGGGCTGTGGTTTAGCTGCTGTAATGAGTACCCATGGACTGCAGTGCCAAAATGACCAGGTTTATTACATCGATGAAGATCTTGAGTAATTCAATTCATTTTCACAGATCTAAATGAACTAAAATGAGAACATAATTTGGCCTGAAGTTTTAGTTTGATGCTCTTAATTATTAAACCAAGGATCATCGATGCATTTTCCACTATGCTTAAAATAACCAGCCACAGCAAATCAGGCTGTTGAATTCCTTCCTCTGCCTGCAGCTTTTACCAAATTTACCATGGCCAGGATTCACCACACTTTGCCTGGATGGCCAGTGTGGCTTCATTAGGTGCTTCTTGTATTTGCTGCTCCTCTGACCTGCAAGCATCACACTGCCTCTGACCTTGGGGATAGGCAGGCAGGGGAGAAGAATCATAGAAGGACAGAATGATTTGTGTGGGAAGAGACCTTTAGAAAGCATTTAGTCCCACCTTCCTGCAATGTGCAGGGACACCTTCCACGAGATCATAGCCCTTCAAGTCTATGCTGACCTTGAACCTTTCCAGGTGTGGGGCACCCACCACTGCCTGTTGCAGTAATAATCTCACTACTGGGGATTACTGGGCAGATGAGTCCCACCATAAATCTGTGTTAGTCACAAAGCCTGAAGCTTGCATTGCTGCTGGGTAGCTGGAGCAGCCCTGTTTGTGTTGCCAGGGTTGTAACTGCTGGACTTAATTACTCTAAAATAGACTGATTTGTGGTATCACACCAAAATTAATCCTCCTTCTTCCTGAAATTTTCATTACAGAGTCTTTGTGCTGAAGTCTGATCAGTCATGGTGATGTACAGCCCTGAAACTTGAATCTGAAGTGCTGCCCTGTATTCAATGTATCAAGGGGTGTTTGGAGCAGGGAGAGTTACTGGAGGAAGTGACTGGAAGTGGCTGAAAGAAAAAAAAAAAAAAAAAGGCAAACAATCTTTGAGAATGCTTTGATCTGAAATCAAATATCTGCACCAAGGAGGCAGTGTATTTTTAGGAAGAGGGCACAGGCTGCATGTAAGTAGATGCATTCTATTTGATGTGCTGAGATCAAGGTGTTGGAGTCTTTAGCTGCTCATCTGGCCATCTTATCTTGTGTTTTCCCTCTTAATTTTTCCCTTGTGTTTTAAAATTGTTTTTCCCACTTGTTCTGTGAAGCATTCTTATGCAAAGCCAAGTCTCCTGAAACTCAAGCAATCTTGCTTGTAGCACAACAAGAGCAAAGAGGTGTCAGAGTTTGGTTTTGCATAAAAAACACATCACTTATTTCCTTTTTTTTCCTCCCCAAGCTTGTTATTAAATGAGCAGTACTTTAATGAAGCATTTAATGGAGAAAACAAAACAACTTGTATATCCTCTAGATTTTTCCCAAATCCCTGAATGAAGAATTTTTAGAGATTAAAAATTTCCTGTTTCCTGTGTCATTGCAAAGCAATAATGAGCAGAACTTGAAAAGCTCTGCTCTCTCCTGGTTTGGAGTACCAGCCTCTATCACAGCATCAAACAGCCATGCCAGCACTTTTTCATGGTACCAGATGATCAAGTTTCATAGCAGATTCTCCCCTGGTTTAATGCTGCTAATGACTGTGTGATTGAGACTTACAATATAAGCACAAGTTTGAAATCTCAGCTTCAGCACTGGAGCTTAAGCAATCTGTACAGGGAGAGGCTGTTGTGAGTGTAAGCATCAGTTTAAAATTGTCAGGTTTTCCAGTTTTTATTGCACTTTCCCCAAAGCCACACAATCCACAGCAGGCACAGGAATAAATTGCAGGAATCAGGTTCTTGCTGTAAGCAGGGACAAGTGGCATGCCCTGAGCACTGCACATGATGAACAAGCCTGTGGTCTCTCTCTCAGCAAGAGGTGAGTCACTTGGGCAATTCCTATTTTAAACAGCAGAACTGGATTCATGCTTTTCAAGCAGCCTCAGACAGCCGAAGAGGAATAAACTTCAGGTTAAAACCTTGTGTTTTGTGTCATTACCTTCTTCTCCTTCCTTTTTTACCCCTGCAGTGACAGTGTATCAGAGGGTAACAACAGCGAGGGGAGCTTTGCTGCGTGTGGGAATAATAAAAACCAGCAAGGTCTACACTGTGAGGTCCCAGTCTGCAACAAGAGAAATGGAACATTTGTCTTGCCTTCTGATGTACAAGGAAGAAAAGCAGAGGCAGGTTTAGATGGAATTTTAATGAAATGGTTTAGGTTTTGCAAGCTACAGCCTTGTAGCCTTTAATGTACTGGATGAGAAGAATGAGTGGTTCATTTACTGTGAGGGCGGTGAGACACTGGAACAGGCTGCCCAGAGAAGCTGTGGATGGCACATTCCTGGAAGAGTTCAAGGCCAGGTTGGATGGGACAATGACTAACTGGCTCTAATGGAAGGTGTCCCTGCCCATGGCAAGGGTTTGGAACAAGAAGATCTCAAAAGTCCCTTCCACCCCAAGCCATTCTGTGATTAATAGCTCTTGATATGTAGCAGACATGGTTACAGATGACAGCATGTGATTGACAGTGTGCTGAGAGTAGACATCCCTCAGCAGGATTTGCCATCAGCATGGCAAAGATGTGGGACATTGTTTGAGGGTGGGTTATCCAAGTGGGATGCTGCTGCCTGCCTGCCATGAGGGCAGAGGTGAGATCCAGCCACTGTGACCCCTGAGCAGAGAAGGGTGCATTGGTGCAGGAGTGAATCAGCCCAGGTGCACAGCAGTGCCCCTTGGGATGGGAGTTTGGAGAGTTGCCAGGCCCCAAGTAGCTGCAAATGTGTCATCCTTTTAAGCAGAAAGCCTTGGTGGCCCGAGGAATTTCTGCTGCCCAAGCAGCTCCATAACATACATAACCTGAGGTGCTGTACAGTCTGCACCAAAAACCCTCCCCAAAAAAAACCCTGCAAGAAAACATAAAAGCCACAAACCCAGCACTCTTCAATACAAATAAACAGAAATGTTTTCTTTAGCCTTTTCTGCCATGGAAGGAGTGAGAGAAGTGGACCTTGCATATNGACCCTGGTGACCACTCAGAGACCACTTATTCTCCTACTGTGCTTGATATGCAGCGATGGAGAGTGGAGGAAGCTGTCACCATGGAACTCCTCTGGCAGGATGGAGCTGTCACTGTTTTATCTCTGTCTCCTCTTGGTCCCAGTGCTGGGAAGGGGGACTGAAATGTGCCAACTGCACCCGTGCCAGGGAAGGTGGTTTTGGGTTTTCAGGGCTTCCTGAACGTTGCAGCTCCAGAACATTTTGTCCCCAGACATGCCTTTATTCTTCGTTTCTGTGGCTTTTCAGCAAGGCGACTCAGAGCAGTTGTCCTCTCGGGTGTCCTGGGTTGGTGGTGAGGACAGAAAGGGACAAGAGAAAGCTGTCAATTGGAGCCAGTGGTTAAAGGAGCCAAGAAAACAAACAGCTAGGAAAAACACCTGGCTTCTGGGACTTATTTCCTTATGAAGCAAAGTGGAGAGCAAAAACATGTGGGATGACTAAGATATGAAGGAAAAGCATGCTCTTGTCTGGCGACAAGCTGCCTTTCAGCACTGAGGGTAGGGCTTGGTTTCTCCACCTTTCTCCAGGGCCAGTAGATGTGTGGCTCTCATGGACCAGACTCCCACTCCATCTCCCCCTTCTCATCACTGCTGGCTGAGAGAGCCACTGGCAGAACCAATCCTGGGAATAATACCCTGCTGTGACCCCACAGCGTAAACACAATCTTGCAATTGAAACGAGTCTCAGAGGGAATTGGATCTTCATTTTCTTTTAAGAATACTCCAGTTTCTCTCAATCAGGAGAAAACTGCTCTCCTTGTAAAATGAAAGGCAGTGGGTGCATGGAGGACAGGCATGGTACAGGATGAAAGCAGTTCATGTTCCTTTTGGAACAAGGAGAGTTTTCCTGTGCTAGAACTTCCTTAGAGTGCAGATCAGTGTTGGCTACATCTGGCAGAGTACAAGCACATGCAAAGCATGTGCTGCTGTCAGACCTGGTGATCTGTCCTCCTTTTATGGGTCACAATGAGAAATAGGTACTTTAGTATGTCATTTGTCTCATTTAGAGAAGGCATTGGAAAAATAGGCTCTGGGGGTGGGACTTCCTCTGTGCTGACAGTCAAAGAAGCCTCTGGCATTGAGATGTGACCTGAGATCAGGTGGGTCCTGCCCCAGCGCAGCTGGGAGTGAGATCCTATTAACCTCTTAGCTGGGGATGCAAGTGCCAGAGGGCAGAGGCTGGGGTGTCTAAATGAGGAGTCTGTGGTTACCTTCTGTGGAGAACTGCAGCACAAAGGTGGTGCCCATCCAGCAACCTGATGGGAGACATTCAGAGCCCAAACAGCACTGAGTTGTCTGCACCTTAGTGAAAGTCACTGAGGGCCATGCTGCCTTGCTTCTTGTATGTCATTAAAAAAGCCCAAGCCAACAAAAATCATATATATATATATGTATATGTGTGTGTGTATGGTATCTTTTGAAAAATATCTAACACATAGGTGTTCCTTTTAGACGAATGTGGAAGAGATGAAGAAGCTTTCTTATGGTCCAAAATGAACAGGATCTGCTCTGCTTTCTGTAGGAAGAAATAAAAAATAAAAAATCACTGGTTGACTGAGATGTGTCTTGCAGAACTGAAGACCCGGACTCTTTTCCCTAAAACCTTAATACATGAAACAGAATCAAAACCCAAATACTCAGCTGTGCTTAGATCCGTGGCTCAGCTGAAAACTGGTTGGTGCCTCCCTGCTGCCTGCACCCCCTGTACACTATCATGGGTAGGTGGTCCAGACTGACCCCATCCCAAGTGCCCACACGAGCAGTGAGTGAACCCTTTTCAAAGGGGTTTTTCCACATGAGGAAGCAGCTTCCTCAAGTATTTATTACTTTGCCTTGTCCCCTGATTGACAGGGTCCTGTAAACTCTCTGCCCAGGGCAAATGTTAGGGTGTTCTTTTTTTTTCTTAAATGAAAGAATAGCAGCATTCAAGTTCCAGTGGAGCAGTGATGCTTCATCAAAGTCTAGTTGACCCTGAAACTTACTGGTGTGCTGTAGTTTTGAGTAAACCAGGAGAGCAGGGTTTCTGATACACCAGGTGCTGTGTCTCATGTTTGGGCTGTATTGCTGCCTCCACAGGGTTAAGGAGGAAATGGCTCTTCCTGCTTGAAAGAGCCTTTCATAACTTTCTGGTGATCCTTTGGAACACCAGCTGCTGGTGATAACCTGAGGATGGAATTGCTCCTGTACAACCATCTGAACAATTGTAATTTCAGTGGCAATTTCCCTTTGTTCACACTACTCTAATGTACTTTTCTGATCATTTGTGATTTTTGATTCGAAATCCTCTGACAGAGGATTCATTAGCTCCTTTTTCAGCAGGACAGCTCTGCTATGCATGCAAGTCAGTGTTGGTGTTGTAACACATTTGTCTTTAATTTGATAGCCCATTGCTCTTACACATGTTCACTGTTGTTGCAAAAATGTGCTTTTAGTTGACTTTTTTAGGAAGGGATGAGTGACGCAGAAGTGAAATTTGTTTAGTAAAGAAATATCCTTTCTGTTATCTGTTAACAGCTAAGTATGTAAAAGAATAAAGCAAAAATACTGGTCAATCATAGACAAGTAAAAGGAGCAATGCTTTGCAAATGCAGCTGAGGGATGTTAAAACATGATTCATTTTCAGAAGATTTTGTGTTTTAATTCTGCATCACACTTCTGGCTCTCAACACTGCTCTCTGTCTCTCTGTGTGTTCAGCTCATAATATTCTGATTATTTGTCACTAGCTGGGCAGCTATAGCCTTAGTTATGATGTGATCTAAAATCCCCTGAGACACCAAAATACTTGACGACAAGGAAAGATGTTGCTAAATAGCACATGATATAGCTGGAAAATCTGACCACAGAAAGCCCAGAGGTCTGCTAGAGGCACTATTTTCTTAATTACCTAATTTTGGATACTTAAGGAAGTGTGTTAAAAAGAAACAAAACTAAGTTATGGGCAGTTCTTTTGAGGTCTGACATGACTGTTATGGATGATCTTTAGACTTTCAGATGCTTACAGAAAAAACAAGCAAAGAAACCTCTACTGTATGCCATTTTAACATGTTGATTATTTTATTTATTTTTAACTCTGGAAGCTTTTAAATCAAAAGTTACATTTCAGGCTGGGGAATACTAAGTTTGTTTTGCAGTGATGCTTTTTTTATGTGCAAGGTTTTTGCTGAACCTTTTATGAATATTTGACTTTGCAGAAACCCTCAAATTACCATCTGCCCACGTTCAGCTTTGCTCCGAGGTGGCTCTGGTGCTCTGGCTGCCCTTTCTCAGTGCCAGGCCTCAGGGAGTCACAACTTCCCAGCACAAAGCATTTGCCCTGTAGTTCTGCTTTGCTTTGTTGTATTCCAATTTTTTTTTTTTTAACTTTTCCCCCTCTGACCTGCTGCTGCTGACCTTGCTGAACCTCTGTCCTGATCTGTATCTTATGCTACCCTGAAATATCATGCACAGGAAGCATCTGGCTGTTCCCCTGCTGTATGGGGCATTCTTTCAGCGGATTATCTCTGTTTCATTCTGCTTCGTTCTGGCACAAAGCCTGCAAAAGTCATTTGACAAACCTAAGCTCTCTGCAGATCCAGATCATCCATCCCTCACCACTCCTGAGACGCCAGTGATTCGTGCAGTGTCCACCTGCTCGGAGCTGGCTGCCTTGGGGACCTGGGCATTTGTCAGGTTTGCTTTTTTCCCCTTCTCATTGCTCTATCAGTCATAGCCCCTAGAAAAGGAGCTGCAAGTTGCTAGGAGAAGGTGAATCAAAATGTGCTCAACTTTGGGAAGTGAGGTGTGTGATGGAGATGGGATTTTTAAACATCCACTGACAGTGTTCATGGTGGCAAGGAGGGGGTGTATTTCTCAGAAGCTTCTGGCTTCTGCACTTGCAGATTTCCCATTGAGAGGGAAGTTAGCTTTGGTTTTGCAGGTGCAAGAGAAAAGAAGTGTCTGTGGCTTCCTTCCGATGTTACACTGGGTTTTCCTTTTTTGAAATAAATTTGGCTCCACTGCTTTGCACAGCCCTGGCAGGTACCCAGCCCCCGTCATGTTTCTTTGTTGAGTCAACAATAAATCCAGCCAGAAGAGAACAGCTTAATGGTCTATAGTAATCATCCATCCAAAATCCTGGCTAAAATCTTCATCTCTCTAGCCTATGTAGCTCCTTTCCTCACAAAGGGGAACCATTTGTGTGTGTGGTGGGTTGTAGGTTGGGTTGGGTTGGGTTGGGTTGTGTGTTGTGTTGTGTTGTGTTGTGTTGTGTTGTGTTGTGTTGTGTTGTGTTGTGTGGTGGGTTGCCAGAGGGTCCTTGTTGTGCCTTGGTGTGTGTTCAAGGCTAGGTTGGATGAGGCTTAGAACAACCTGGTCTAGTGAAATGTGTCCCTGCTCATAGCAGAGGGCTGGAACTGGGTGATCTTTAAGTGTCCTTCCACCCCAAACCACTCTGATTGTACAGGTGACATTGGTGCAGCGTAAAATGGCTGGGACCCCTGGGATCCCCACATCCCTGGTGAAGTATATGCCTAACACGTCCCCCTTTGGAAAATCAGGAGAACTTTCAATTGGGATGTAATACCTTTTTTTCTAGGCTAAAATATAATCTGCTCAGTTCCAGATAAATGGGTTTCACTTAGATGCTGCAGGTTTTAGTCTTGTGCGTTATTGCTGTGTTGATAAGATTGATGATGTTGTCATGGTCATCTTGATGGTGTTTCACTAAAATGCCTCCTTTTCAGGTTGGGTAGCAATGTGCAAATCTCTCCCTTCATGTTTTATGTTTTTTTTTTTTTCTAACTTTCCTATTAGCAGGATAAGCATTGAGGTGTGATTCCCAGTGCTGAAATCAGAAGGTCTATTCAAAGAATTCAAAAGCTCATGGCTCCTGAGGGTCCTGAAGGGTATTTAATATCTGAGGCTGCACCAAACCCCTCAGAATACAGCTACAGGGAACAAAAGAAATGTAATTTATTCATTACTGTGTGCAGTCATACATTATAAAGTTTGATGCTTGCTTACAGACTAGGTGACAGGGACTCCATTTGCACTGTGTTTGCCTCTAAATCATTATAATAATTTCTTATACATCATCTCTAAAAGGCAGATTAAGTCCAAGCATGACAAAACCTCCCATGGTATTGCTGCTGAGATCTGCCCAATAAAAGCAGCACTAGGTATATTTTAAATTTTATTTTGAGGCAAGGTTCTTATTTACCTATTATCAAACCGTGCAACTACTTAAAGACATTACTCTTCTGCTCAGTGATGAAATAAACCCCAAAGTCTCACCAGTGAGGTCACCCAGGTACCTGCAAATGAGGAGCCTGAGCTTAGCAGCAGGTTGCTAATGACAGCTGATGCAGTGCCCTGGAAGCAGCGTTCATTAGCGAGATGCTGTTTGGCTGTGGCATGGGTGCATGGCGTGCTGGTGGCTGTGCTGCTCTCAGCATCATGGAAATCCTGAAGGGAGTGAGAACTCTCCGGTCAGCACACGAGCAGAAGCAGGGCAGACATCCTGACAGAGACCAGGCAGTGCTGCTTGGTTCACAGCACAGTCCTTGTGAACTGCAAGAATTCGTTTTCCCTTTCGGGGCCCCTGAGCTTGAGTTTCGAAAGGAGAACTGTGTTTTGAGCTCATTGTTCCGACAGAAAATCTGTTCCTCTTTCCTCCTGAAACCCTCTCAGTGCTGCAAAGGTGTGAAAATGAGCCAGGCTCTGGGTCATGCCTTAAATTTAGTGTTTTGTTTTTGCCAGATTGGCTCTTTTGGTGGGCCCCCTGTGCCCCGTGCGGGCTGTGGCTGAGCAGGAGAGGTCCCACAGTCCTGTCACACTGTGCTGAATGTGGCTGCTCTTGCTGCCTGCAGCTCCTTCAGATCATTTTGTGTGAGATGTCTCTCTTTCAAGTGGGTAAACCACAGATGCAACTTTCAGCCAAATTACCAACTTTTACAGAACTCTTACGGTTCCCTGTGAGGTCTCCTCCTCTGCTCCCACTGTGCTGCTGCTTTTCTGAAGGCAAATTAAACAGATCTATTCCAATCTGACTGAAGCCATTGAGTTACTTAAACAGATTGACCTGACTTGGGCTTATCAATTTCTTTAATGAGGTGTCCTCTGCAACTTCTGCTTGGCATTTTGCCACCCTTCTCATTAAAAAATTTATTTTGGAATCTCTTTGTTCCAGGTGGAGTCATTGCCAAATAGTTGGCTGGGTATATACCTGACCCTTACCCCCTAATAATGCTTTAATTTTCATTTTTGAATCTAGCAAAGGCACTGAGAAATTACCTTGCTTATAGATGCATGATTTGGAAAGTGTTTTAGCTCGAAGTGAGGAGCAGCACTGAAGAGGATGCTTCTTCCCTCTGGCTCTGTGGAAATAACCCTGCATAACAGAAGGAAGTTCAAGATTAAAATGCTGGGTTTTGCAGTCTGGGTGAGGTGTCTTCTTATGGTCACCTTTTAAAACAACAACAGTGATAGATTCCACCCAGGCTGGAGGGATAACAACTTCCCATTGAAACTCCTTTATGAAATTGAACCTTCAGGATCAAATGTTGGATATCTGAAAGGTTTACCCAAAGTGTAGGGGAAAAAAAAATCATTGTTGATGTATGGAAAAACTGGTGTGCTTCTTTGTGATGAGTATGCATCAAGAACGGTTGGATTAATCCAGATTTACTCCAATAAAATTGTACTCTGTCCTTGAGTGTCTCTCCCTGTGCACATCTTTCTGGATGCTGATGGTCCTTCCCCTAAAGCTGCTGAATTGGCTGATGTTAGGAGATTGTTTTGGTCTTTTTCCTTGAGCCATTAAAGTCATTTATGTATTGTACATCAGTCAAGGCTAGATCCTCCACATGTGCATGAGGTCACACCTGTTTGAAGGCCTTACTCAGGCTACAAGGAGAATGCCTGTTCTGTACTCCAGATCCTGAAACTCAAACCTTCACCCAAAAGTACCGCCCAAGTTCTTCCTCCTCTCCAAAAAACTAACCAGCAGTGCTGGCTGTCTTCTTTCAGATCACAGATTTTTAATCCTTCAGGTGAAAGCCTGAGCAGAGCCCTTAGTGATGGGAAGGGAGGATGTCCTTCAGTCTTTCTCTCAACAAACCTGACTTTCTGCAGAAGCCTATCTCATCCATGTGTGTTGGGCACAACACGTACAATGTGGAAACTCTAAGGAAGCACAGGCAGAGAGAGAAATGAGGGATTTTTGGGTGCCTGTTGCATGCAGCCATGAGGTATAGGGCAAATGCTCACTCAATCAAGGTGCAGCATGCTGGGACATCACACCAGGTACCTCTGGGAACATTACCACTACTACTTTTTGGGTTTTTTTCCTTTTAAGACAAAGTCTCTGTAGAATTTAGATGCCAGTGTGGGAAGAGGGCTACCGACCAGAAGGGGTTTGATGCACAAGTTTGCACTCAGGCATCCTCTTGTTGTTGTCTCTCTGACTCTTTCCCAGTGCAGAGTCTGGAGTTCCATCTGAGCTGACCAGGATTAGCAGGAACTGGTTTTGCCTTCATCTTCTGTGTGTTCTGTCTATACTTAGTGGGAGCAGGTTCCCAGCTCCACTGAAGTGTTTTGTTCTATCATCCTGGTAGAAATAAATCCAATTTCGTGCAAAGTTGCTGCAAAAGACAAGCCTTCTGCTCTGGCAAATAAACCATTTCTGCTCCTGTCCCTTCTGCTTCAGACACCCAGCCTTGCTGCTGACAGTATTTTCATCTCTAATGCAGTTAGAAGAGCACGGCAAGGAAACCCAAGATATATCTTACAAAATAGATACCTTCTGTGTAGAAATACATCTCATTCCCAGATGGAAAGAGGAGGAGGAGTGTGTGTGGCAGTGGGTCCTGGAGCTGAGCAGGATGCAGGGAAGTGGAGGCATCCCTGTGGCATTAGTGGGGACACTGTTTCAAATCCCAGCAGTGTGCTCCAGCCTCCTGGGTGCAGAGCACAGTCACAGTATTTATTACTGACTGCTGTTAGATTTTTATAAAACTGATTCAGCAGAGCATTTGCATCTGCACTATTTAAGGCAGTGGGGAATGACTGTATGGTTACAAAGTGTCTTGCTGAGCTGGTATTAATTTGGAGAAAATAAGTAGGTGCTTCCTGGCTTCAGTCTGGGGCCAGCCTATGCAACCTGATTAGATTTGGGATGTTTCAGTTCTCAGTGCCTAACTTAAGGTACCTTAACACACAAGTTAATTAAAAAAAAATATGAGTACCCACCAGAAAAGCAGAGCCCTGATGGCATTGACAGAGGGTTTTCCAAGGTGTGCAGTCCAAGCAGTTGGATAATGAATGCAAAGTTGTCCAGAGAACCATGTATATTGGATTTGCAGACAGTATTGTTGAGCTGTGGTCAGACTGACCACAGATAGACCTGTTCTGACTCCAATAATCAGGTAGCAATCTGCATGGAAGACAGAAGAGTTTGGACAAGGTGTTTTTTGTGTCCTGTGTGTAACCAGGGGCCTGATCCTGCATTCCTGTGCTGGTTCTGATAAACTGACCATTAAAATCAAAGAAGTTTTTGACTGACTAAGGGCGTTCAGACTGTAGTGCTGTGGATTTTAGTTCCTTCCATTCATTTTCCTTTGATTATCAGTACAATGCTTTATTTTTGCACAGTGTAATATTTTATTAAAGGCCCATTTGTAGCTAATAACATTTATGAAGAGGCTGCTTTGACTGAAACTGCATCTGAATGTCATTTGAATAATGAATGGGAATGCCATATATCCATTAAAATTTGAACAATGATAACTGTATGTCTGTTAGAGTCCCCTTTTTGATGGATATGGCCAGCAGCCATTAAAATACAGTGAGAATTCTTGTTCACAGTCCCACAATGGCTGATAATAACACTCTTGATAAGAATTTTCAGCTCAAGACACCAATTTTACAAAAGGGATTTATTGCAGCTAACAGCAGCTCTGAAGATTAAAATGTAACCATCATTCAGTTCTACTTTTACCTTTTTATTTTTTTTAAAGTCTCACGTATGTAAAGAAAGGATTTTACTTCCCCATCACTCTCTGGAGTTGGTTTCCTGCTGGCCCTTATTAAAAGTTACTCACTTTTTGAATATAAAATGTTAGCCATTATCCCCACTGGTTTAAAAGAAAAAAAAAAAGTTTTCATCCTATTTTTGACACAGAGAGTTTGTAGAATTTAGAAATAGATGTGGCCTACTGGGTCATCTAGTCAATTTTCTACACCCCTCCATTATTTCTTGCAAGCCTTCATTTTTCTGTGCTTTTTAACGTTTCTGGATGCATTGCTGCTGCAGCTGTTCTCCAGCTCAGTGACGTGCCCATGTCACTGGGCTCTGACAAGGAGACTCACGAGGCACTTTGAAGTTGGAGGAAAACAGGGGAAAAAAAGTCTTCTTAATAGAGTCTATCCCAGAAAGTGACTTTGCTTCGCTTACAGTAAATATGGGGTGCTTCAAAAAATATATTAACTGTAGAGTCTTGTAACTGTTTTCTTGGACCTACAAAGCTGATGCAAGAGGCAGTGTAGTACAG
The DNA here is from genome assembly GCA_013400275.1 of Rhadina sibilatrix. NCBI lineage: Eukaryota > Metazoa > Chordata > Aves > Passeriformes > Phylloscopidae > Rhadina > Rhadina sibilatrix. Next base: position 242,890 of record VWYO01013259.1, read on the forward strand.
TGACTGAGATGACTGACAGATTTATATTTTGCTTTTTGACCTTCAAAAAGTCACTTAATCGAGCTTTTCCTTTCCCCCCCCTCATCCCTTCTGCAGAGCAGGGTTTATCTGAGCAGAAAGTGCTTACTAAGCACCAACTGAACACCTTCTGTGCCAGGACCCTGAGCTTTATCTCTCAAGCGTGGTCAAATCCAAAATAATAGGTTGGTCTTCTGAAGAAATAGGTTGTTGAAAGAATCATGTGGGCTTGGGTATTTCACTGGCACAAAAAACTGGATTTCTTAAAGATTTGGCAAGCTGAGTTTAGCTTTTCTTCTATAATTATAAATATAGTTTGTTGACTTTGCTGACTCTTACCTCCATTCCTGTGTTTGGTTCCTATCTGGCAACAGGAGCTGGAAGGCTCACATCCTTGTACATTAAACAGGATGCAGTGCCTAATTATTATCTTGATTAAATTTGGTGATTAAGTGATCTGTAATTGTATGCAAGCTCAGACCTCCCAAGATATTACTCAAAGCCATGGTGACTGATCATCTGGTCAGGGTTGGGGTGGCACTGCATTGATTAAATCTTACTTTAAGAAGTTGGTTCACATCTCTGCAAGAACTTAAAGCTCTGTGGAATTTTACTACATTTCTCTTTGCTGAGCAATATGTAAAAGTACATCAAGTGCAAGTCTAGTTAAGTAATAAATGTCAAGGAAGTATGTACAGAAGGATGTATTTGTAAAATATATTAGTGGCTCCTTGTTTAATTTAAGAAGACAGAAAAATACCACATTCCTGATAAATTTCTGAAGGAAGTAAAAAAAAAAAAGAGAAAATAAATATATGCCAGCATCATAACTTCCTCTTGATGACTAAAGCTATGGCATTTTTAAAGCCAGGGATAAAGCAATTTTAGGCGTGATTCAATTGAAATCTCTGCCTTTCTCTGTCCTCTAGGAATAAACCACACATGCATTTTAAGTTTTGCTCCTTTCATATGCTATAGCATATTGATAAAAAATGATAATAATAAAAAAGCAATGTCCCTTATAGCAAAGAAAAGGTGGTCTTGTAGTCAAATGTTTTTCAAACTTGGTGCAACTTGGGCTGAAAGACTGGAATATCCCCCAGTAATAAGTTTGTGGAGATGAAATCCACTTGGATAAAAAGTACAGAGCTATGCAGCTTGACAGGCTGAGTCCTAAAGGGCAGCAGTCTTGGATCCAGTAGTCTCTCTCATTTTGAATAATTGCTGTGCAACACAGAATCAAACATTTATTGCTGAGTACAGGTGCATTTACTCTCCCTGGTGACCCACTATAAGCAAATGTGCAAGACGATTTTATTACCAGGAATGCAATTCACACAAACTGTTTGCTTTAGAGAATTAAATAAACCCAGACAGAGGACAGTCAATACTGTTGTTTTACCTTCTTGCATTTAAATGCTGCCTCCTGGATGGTTCAATAGCAAGCTGGAAGACAGAGGGGTTCTGTGTAATGATTCATGTGAAGAAATTCACCTTTGAGGAAAAGCCACAAGAGCACCAAAATCAAGGGGTTACTTTGCTGTAGACAAATTCAGAGTATCACCTTCATCTGAGCAGGCTGCTGTGATTGATCACTGGTGGGAATTCAGTTGACTGGAGAAATCTTGGCTAAAAAATCTCTTTCCAAACTAGAATGGCCGAGCAGTGGCAAAGCTTTGATTTTGCTGCCAATGCAGCATTTGAAGAGTGAAACCATATTTGTGGCTGTGGTTGAAAGAGCTTCTAGGAGACATTTGAACCCATGCCATGAATTTTTGAACTAGGAGCATTTTTCAGTGCAAGGGAAAATGACATCTCAGAGCAGCACAAGGCTGTGATCAGTCTTGCCTTTGGGCAGAGCCTTCCCTGAGACCAGTATCAGTGCCATTAAAAATAAAGGCATCTGGTGCCTGGCTTGTAGTGATGACAGCACATTGCATGGCTGTGGGGGGACATTAGGAGCCATTTAAAGTGACAACTAGTGCCTTATTTGTTATTCTGCTGTATTCATGCAGTGTTGACTATCCCTTGCTGGGACAAAATTAGACTAAGCAGAGTCAGAAAGGTTAATGCCTTTGGCCTTCTCCTTTTTGTCAGCTTTATGAGCACAAGAGGGCTGAGGCATCCCAAGTCTTTGTTGTCTTCATAAACCCCTGAGAACTCCATTCAGAGATACAGATCCAACACAACACCCTGGACTCTGAAACCTTTTGCTTGCATTCAGATACAGGCTGGTGTTCTCTCCCCCAGCACTGTGTTTTGTACAGTGATGAGGCAAAGGAAAAGAGAAGCACTGTAAAATATATATTGGACATGATTGATAGCAACTCATGGAAGCAAGAGTAAATACTGAAATGCTGATTTATCTTTCCAAGACCAACAGCTGGGCTTTTTATGAGACTTGAACTAAGGAATATAAACACTGGGTGACAGCCACAGTAGGGCTGACTCTTCAGGCTATGCCTCCAGTCTATCCAGTTATTAAGAGCCAGCACAGAGCAGTGCAGGGATGTCATCAGAACATTGCAGGAAGTCCTCAGCTGTTGCAGATCTGTCTGTGGGGCAAGGATGAGATCTAGGGCTCAATCCTGGCCTGGGGTGTTCATCCTTTGCAGGGTTCAGGATCAATCCTTCAGCCCCATGGAGCACAAAGCTGAGGAGCATGGGATGAAAGCCATCGTGGAGCATTTTCTGTGTGTCCAACCCTGGCTTTGGAGCACACATTTTGTCCTGAGCAAAGATAGGTGGAAGGAGATGTGTCTTCTCAGCACTCTTGAGTGTGTAATCTGGCAGAGAAGTCTTCTCTGCCAAAATTTTCTTTGTAATGATTTGTGAAATAAATAAACTGCAGGCATCACACACAGCCAAGGGAAATGGAAGCTATGGCAAAGCTGGTCAAGGGGACTTTCTCCTTCAAAAACTCATGTAGTAGGTGACCCAGACTTTCAAGACAAAATATTTGGTGAGTTCAAACTGGAAAAATTCTTTTATTCAGTCAAAAGCTTTTGTTTCTTGCCAACTCAGTAATGTGCTGTTGGGACAGGTAGAAAGGGTTGCTTTCCAAAAATAAGCAGATATTATGCAACAAGTTTAGTTATATTAATAAGTGAAAAACGGATGTACTCTTCATTATCTGCTTTCAAATCCAAGTAGACAGTCCTACGGATGATTACTGATTATTTTTGTATTCTTACAAAGAGAAATGTTTGAGGAAAGGCAGAACTCTGTCTTTAGCATTCTTTTGATTCCACATTGCAGCTTGGTAATTGATGAAAGATGTTCCATGTGTTGAACACGTTACTTGAAACTTTTCTGTTGGCTTTGTGATCTGAACTAGGTCTGACAAGTTACATCAAGAGTCTTTCAGAGGACACTCCCTCTGGCAGCAGTAATACCCTTCTTGCAGGACCTGCTTCTGGAGTTCTCTTTGAAGTGAATGGACTTGATGTGGACAGACAGCATTTGTCTCTATTCTGTTATTTTGGAGGCTTTTGTCCTGATTCTGTTGAATATAGGAGCTGTCCTGCATGTAATGTCCACTGTGATACATAGAAACAATATTAAAATCCATCCTTAATTGTTTTTAAAAAGGGATTTTGGATAAAACAGCTGGTGGAAATCATTTGAAACACTCAGCTGGCTTTGTGTGAAGTTGGAGCAGGCTCAAAATACACTGACAAGTCCAGCAGTGAAAAAAAAAAAAATCTCTTGTTGTCAGCTGATGTATCTCCTTCCCCTGCACTCTGTGTTATTCTCACTGTCTCTCCTTAGGCACAGGAGAAGTCTGTGGAGGTTTGGCTCGCTGAGGAGGAAGGAGCAGCAGAGACAATAGGTAGTGAGCTGAGCACAGCCCACATTCCCAGTCTCCCTGCACTGCTGGTGGGGTTGTGGGAAGAGAAATCAGGAGTGAAGTTGAGCCTCAGCATAAGGGAGGAATAGGGGGAAGATGTTTTAAAATTTGGTTTTATTTCTCATTGTCCTCTTCTGATTCCCAAGGTGAGTGTGTTTTGCCTGTGATGGTAACTGGTGAGTGATCTCTTCCTGTCCTTATCTCAGCCCACAAGTTTTTCATTATATTTTTCTCCCCTGTCCAGCTTAGGAGGGAGTGACAGAGTGGCTTTGGTGGGCACCTGGCATCCAGCCAGGGATGACCCAGCACAGTGAGGCTCCCACATTTCCAGTGGTGGGAGTGAGTCTGCACTGTGGTCACTCAGGGGAAGAATTTAACTCCAGAATTACAAGTGTGCATTGAAAGTGTGAGACTGAGGCTTCTGTCTCAGAGGTGGGCTGGAACTGCACATCCTGGCTCTTATCCTGGGTGCTTGTGGGGAGTGACCCAAGAGCTTAAACACCTCCATTCACCTGCTCCATCATCACAAGGATACTTACATTACCTCTCTGCATAAGCAACCTGCTGTTAATATCACATTAAGCACCCAGATTCATGTCTTTGCAACCCCAGTTGCCTAAAAGGGGTTGTGCAAATGTGAATAGCTGCATGTGGCATCACTGACCCTTCTCTGACCCAGAGAAAAGCAGTATGTGAAATTTGGGCTTGAATGCCTAGATGGACATACATAGCTAGAAGAAAACAAATAAGAAACAAGTTGATAATATGTACTCATATCACACTCTGAAATGCTCTTGAATAGGGTGGGTGACAATAGCATAGTGTTTTCTAGATGCAGGTGGAGGCAGCAGATAATTGGTGGCTGGTGCCAGGCAAAGCAGCTCCTGCTGCCAGGGCCCAGCATGGAGCCCTGCGGCTCCTTTGCAGGCATCTCCATGGGTCATGGAACCACAGCCAGGGAGCCAGCTGGTAGCTCTCTGTCTGCAGCTTTCTTTATCCCATAAAGAGTTTCAAATACTGCCCTCCACTCCTTGCTTCTTTGTTTAAAAAACCCAAACAAACAAACAAAAAATTGACATTGACACTGAAGGATTTTCACTTTTTTCCCCACAGTTTAAGGCTCTCCCTGCCTTATCATGTCATGGGTAATGCCTGTGACAGCTGACCACTGACTCCTGCCACCAGCAAGATTTTCACGGAATCCTAGAGGCATTAAGGTTGGAAAAGACCTCTAAGATTATCAGGGCTAGGTGTCTTTTTTTCCTGTCCAGGAACCAATCTGTGGCAGGGCTGCCTAAAACCCCCTCCTCCCGCTGCAGGCACTAAGCCCTCACCCACCGCAGGCGGCTGCTCCATCTTCTGCCAGAGGCATCAGGGACGGGGCACATCCAGACCCTGGGAGCAGCCACCCTGCCTCCCTGCCCAGCTGCCCTTGCCCAGCAGCACTGCAATCTGGGCTCAATTCCTGCAGCAAAACACAGCTGAAGCAGCTCAGTGTTACCCTCTCCAGGGACCGGCTGCTCTCACCTGGCGCCTCGCAGCTAATCATAGTGACAGGAGCCATTGTTTATTTTCCTCCATCCTTGTCTTCCTTGTTTTATGGAAAATTAGAGCAGGCAGGCAAGCCATCCATCAGCCTGTAAATGCTGCAGAGTCTTTTGGCTTTGTGCTAAATAATTGTGCATTTTATTGCTATTTACACATTTATTTTCCGAGGCAATAAAATACAAACTGCAGTCCTCAAGACTTTATATTTTGCATCTGTATCGCAGTGGCCACACAGGCTTCAGCAGCAGCATGCAGCCTGCTGCCATAAATTCACTTTCTTATTTTAGTAGGTCTAACTTTTATTTATAATTAATGTCAGAGACCTTACACAGGAATGCCAATTATTGATTTTTTCCTTTTTAAGAAAAATAAATCACTTTTTTCTTATTACTGCCGTAGCTGCACAATCAAATTGCAGAGGCTAATCTTGTCCACAACAGTGGAAGAAAAGGCTCTTAAAAACTGAGTTGGTGGTGAAGTTATAAAGAGCATTATGCAACCCCTTAACTCTGGAGCTTGTATATGTGGAGATTATTGTGTGAGAGGCAGGGGACTGTAATTCAAATTAACAGCTCTGCTGGTATCAGTGAAGGTGTGTGGGAATGGGAAAGATCTCCAGCAGGAGCCATTGTAACCACTGCAAAAGGAGAGCCTTTGGAAGTGGGAAGGGGGCTCAGTGTCCCAGTGCAGCTGGGGATGGGGGCACCCAGGGCCTCGGGTGGATCCCCAAACTCCTGCTGTGATTGAGGAGTAACTGCTGTGCCTGCAGGTTTGCATTGCGGGATGTTACATTTCTACCTGCACTTCCCATACAATGACTGTACCTGGAACTCAGCTCCACTTGCCACAGTCACGTGCACAAAGATGTGAGTTGGACCAAAGAAGCCTTGAGACATATTTTTATGGCTTGAATCTCCCATTACCTGCTTAGTGCTAAGATTTCTACCCATGCATTTGTAAACCAAATGGCCCTTACCAGTAGCCCGTGTACATCTTGGGCTTCTGTTCAGTCCAACTATGCCAGGAAATCTGCTGAGGGAGGCATCAGATTTGGCAAAGAGTGATGGGAACAGCAGCCAACTCCATCTTAAACTAATTTTTACCCCTGGCAGGGACGGCTGCCTAATGAGTGTTCAGAGGCTGAAGCACAGCCCTGAAAAAGCTGCAGGTTGGAGGCATGAAGGGGCTGCAGAGGGCAAAGTAACATTGCTGCTGCTGCACCAGCTTCCCACTCCTGATGATTTACTGTCAAAATGCTGAGCAGCTGTGGGGAAGGGAAGAAGTGGAGTTGGGAGCAGAGCTGGGAGCCAGGGAGGGATGTTACATTTCTACCTCAAGCTCTGTAATGGTGAGAGTAAGACAGATGCCTGCAGGCTCACTCACCCCTTCCACATCTGCAGAGCTGACAACAGCATGTCTTGTGTATGGTGGTATTTGGAGGGATTGCCACAGAAAAAAGGCTTGCCATGAACAGTTGGCATGGGGTTTGAATAACCTGCTTGTTTTGTGCCACCTTCCCCTCCCACAGCAAGTGAACCTCAGTGGGTCAGGAAATAAAAACAAAGGTGATCAGTTCATCTCTGTGACACCTTCCCAAAGAGCCTCAAAAACAGTAAGGAAGCCCTGTGTCAGCTGGGAGAGGTGTGATGTCTGTGCATAAATGTGGCAAGAGATGCTGTCAGGGCAAAGCTGGATGTCACCGAAAATGGGGATGAACTGTGTGATCCAGTCTGAACAACAGCAAACCAATCATGAAGGATTCTGCTCTGCCTTCCTGGAGGCACTGAGTGGCAAAAGTTGAGGAAAACAGTGAGGGGTGGATTCTCAGCATTTCTGGAAACTCATACCCCAAACATCACGTGGAGTACCACAAATGGAAGCAAGGAGTACTTTGGCTATTACTTGTTTGTCATTGCACAGCCAAAAATGCCACCTGAATTTTGTCACTTAAAGTCTGGCTTCTTTGGTTTCTTGGTTTTGTTTTTGTTGGAGTTTGTTTTGGTGGTTTTTTTTTTTTTGTTTGTTTTGTTTTGTTTTGTTTTGTTGGTGGGTTTTTTTTGTGTGTGTGTGTGTTGTTTGTTTGTGGTTTGTTTTTTTTTTTTTTTCCTAGCACTATTAGGTTTTGGGGTGTTTCTTCTTTGTTTGCTCATCAGGAAGGAAGCTCTATTTTCATTTCTTAATTAGTTTGGTATTTTTACACTCATTCAAAGATGTCTGGCCAACCTGAAGTAATGTGCAACACCTGCCAAGCCAAAAGCTTTGCACACCAGGACTAGATGGCCTGGGGATAGGAGAACATGTGCTCTCACAGAGCTGTAGTGTCTGAGCTTGGGGCAGGTATCCCCCACAGGAACCTCACCTGCACAGGGGGGATGTTGCTGACAGGCATCTGGACATAAAGGAGCTTTACTCTTGCTCAGTAGCTCTGGTGGGGCTACAAAAACTTCTTCATTTTCTCTGTCTGCTATCACAGTGCTGGAGAGCCTGGCCACCAAATGTGCAGCTCACCTCCATGGGTTTTGCAGAGGTGTTTCTGAAAGCACATCCTGGTTTTATTCTGCATGTGTTGAACAAGTTGAGCTGTAAATCATGTTTCACCCCATGGATGCTATTGCAGACCCAGCCCTACTTTTTTGAGTTGGAGAAGGGACCAAAAAACATAGAGGGGCCTGTAGGAATGGTACAAGGGGTAATGGTTTTAAACTAAAAGTGTTTAGATTCAGACTAGACATAAGGGAGAAATATTTATGAGGAGGGTGGTGAAACACTGGCACAGGTTGTCGAGATAGGCTGTAGATGCCCCATCCCTGGAAACATTCAAGGTGAGGTTGGATGAGGCTCTGAGGAAGCTGACCTTGTTGAAGATATCCCTGCTGATGACGGTGGAGTTGGACTAGATGACCTTTAAAGGTCCTTTCAAACCCAACCCATTCCATGATTCTAATAAAAACTGTGAGGAGGAAGAGGGGCAATGTCTCTCATTTTTCATGTTTTGCTGTAGAAGAGGGGTTTTATCTCAGTGGGAGGTTGGTTCAGACCAGCAGAAGTTTGGACCTCCCTGTGTGCCCTCTCCCTCCTTGCACGCAGCAGCATGACCCATATAAGGGTTAATGCCAAGAGTAAGCCCTGTCAGCAGGTCAGTAAACCTGCTCCCAGACCCTTCCAGCTCCCTGCTAATCCAGGCAAATCCTCTTTCCATGTACCTTGTCCTGTTTCTTCCATTATCTTGGAGTAAAAAGGTGAGGATGAAGGAAAGGAAGCAAAGTTATGGAAACACACTTTAGCCATTTTGGTAGGTGCATGAGAGCAAAATCAGTGTCCCTGAAGTGCAGTGTGGCCTCTGCTGTCTCTGTGAGCTCTGTACAGATGTCTGTGTGCAATCTGCCCACTCTACCTGCTCCTCCCACCATGACTGCCTGGATAATGGCATCCCAGAACTTTTCCTATCTTTTCCAGCACACAGTCATGTCCTGTAAAGAAGGCTGAGCTTATTTCCCAGGCTGCCTGTATCTAAAATCAGGGAGACATTTCCTTCTGGGTTCATTTAGTCAGGAGAAAAGGAGGCTGAGGGGAGACTTTCTCTACAACACCCTGAAAGGAGGTGGTAACCTGGTGGGGGTCAGTCTCTTTGCCCAAGTAACAAGAGATGGAGTGAGAAGGAACAGCCTCACATCATGCCAGGGCATGTTTAGAGGTGTGTTTGGATTGGATATTAAGAAAAAGTTTCTTCACCACAAAGGCTGTCGAGCATTGGAACAGGCTGCCCAGAGAAGTAAGGAAATCACCCTCTCTGAAAATGTTCAAACAACATATGGATGTGGCACCTGGGGACATGGTTTAATGATGACTTGACAGTGCTGGGTTAACTGTTAGACTCTGATCTCAGAGGTCTTTTCCAGCCTGAGTGATTCTGTGATTCTTGTCCCCTGCACTGCTGTGCAAGCCAGGGTGCAGCTTCAGCTCATAGACTCTGCAGGGGGATGCTCTGAGGTGATCCCAAAGGGTTTGTTTTTATTCAGGACTGAGAGGATTGCAGCACCATGTTTCATCTGAAGGCTGAGCTTCTTTCAGTTTCTTTTTTCAGTCCTTTAAGACTGTTAAGAGTTTGGGGAAGCACATTTTTTTGCTGCTGTCTTATGATCTGGTACTGATAACAAATCACTTGAGAGGCCACAGAACTTCCTGTGCTGGTTGTTTGTGGGGAAGGAGTTAAAAAGTCTTCTGTTAGTTATGTGTGACTGGTTGGTAGTGCCTTTGCATGGGAGGAAATCTCTCAGCACCTCACCCAGCTGAGCCTCCCACGAGTCTATGAACAAACGTCCCGGATTGGAGCCAAACCGTCTCAGTTTCGGGTGTCAGCCAGGAACTGCACCTCTCCCAGTGCCTCTGAGGGGTGAGCAGTCCTGTCCTTGGCCGCCGTTCTGGCTGGTAGCTCCATGAACAGAAATGACTGCAGATATTTGTAAGACCCAGGAGAGATCCCTTTGCCTCCCTGTGCCGTGTGCTGTCGCTGTGAGCCTCACTGCCCTGCGCCTCTCGCGCTTTCCTCGCTGAGGAAATGAGATATGCACCAAATCTGCCATGCACATAAACCAGAGCAGGGGCAATGAAATTCAGAAGCCAGAAATACAGGAGGCTGCAAAATGAGAACAATTTCCATCAGCTGCAAGTTTGGAAACATCTAGGCAACAGTGATGCTGGGAACTGAAAGATGGAAACTTTGTTTTTCGAACAAAGATCTAGCAATCCTCTGAGGGACAGGAACCTCGGGAATCCATTCTCTGTTCCTAAGGATGGAAACTCCCCAGCAACAGCAATTACCAAGTACTGGATCATTCCCCTGTAGCTGAGTGTGACAATACTGATGGGGCTGGGAAATCACATCTCATTTTAGAGGAAATTAAAAACAATGGTGCCCTTTAGCTGATGCATCTCCTCTGTAAGAAGTCATAGGTCAGTTCTCCTCTGAGAGTGTTTAAGTTCTGTTTGTAATGACTTCCCTTTGGATGCAGTCATTATTTCTCAGCATTCAGTTTTTATTTTTGAACAAGAGAGGTGTAGTGTAAAAAGATTAAAAACTCATCCCATTTAAAACCAAGCCAAGCAGAACAGTGCATTTCCCAGAGTTTCTTGGTATACATTTTCTTGCAAATCTTATAGAGATTTTAATTAAATTTTCTTTTTTTCCTTTCCTTAATAAAGGCAAAACAAAAATAAAAATCTTGTAGCTGCCACTTTTAAAGCAAACTTTTGGACACAAATTGGTGGCTCATTTAAGAGAAAACCCAAAACCCCAGGGCTCTGCTGCCTGTGGTCACTGGGGACTGTTAGTTTTTAATAGTGTGCCCATTAAAACTTGCCAGAAGCTTTATTTCTGGAGCAAGTGGTGATATTTTCATAAACTCCATTTTAAAAGTGACCACGAAATTTTTCATCAGAGTGAGAGCAGGATCCCACATTCTTTGCAACAGTCATATGCACAAAACCTTGCAATCCCAAAGAAAAGCTTCCCTGTCCCAATGAAAATGGAGGGATGATTTCAGTGGGGAAAGGATATTGCAGTGAGTGTGGGATCCTGTCCTCAGTGTTTGAATGGGAGGTGTGATCTTGAACCCAAGGACAAAATTCAGCTTTAGATGTTGCCCTGCTGTGGGGTTTGTGCTGACAAAGGGCTCTCACAGTTATGGTCACTCCAGGACAGTGACACTGAGGCTGAAGCTGAGGTTTCTGACAAGCACCAAACCAGACCATATAGGACTGGTGTTTGTCTTTTGCTGATGCACAAGAAGTTCTTGGTTTTCTAATGTGTCACTAACTAGGAAGATGCTGGGTAGTATTACTGGGGAAAAGTCAGCAGCTGAGGCTTTCTCACCCTGATTCAGTAATCAGGAGCCCAAAGGACAGAGATCTCACCTCTGCCACTCTTTTTTATAGGTAAAAGGGTAAATTCAGGCTGATGTTTCCACAGCATCTGGCCTGCTACAGCTTGATTTCTAAGTAGCATGCTGGCAGAACAGCAGGTGGCAAGACCAAAACAAATATTGAATTAGTCACCCCTTTCTCATGTTAAAATTTCTCCTTTTACAAAATCAATTATACCCTTTTAGAATTGAAAATTTAAGTACTAAATTAATTGAATCTTCCTCTGCTAATTATTTCTGTATGGCTAAGTGATACTTTGAATTTCTCTTTGAATGAGGAAGCCCTTAAATATTCAAGGATTGCTGGCTACCTTAGCAGACTCCCTGTTTAGGTTTTAGCCATCTAAGTAAGACAAGTGCAAAAGATGCCATAGTTGTGTGCATGTCTGTGTGTGTTTCTCCAGCATTCAATTATCAGCATCCAGAACCTCAGTATTACCATTTTTAATGCAGTTCAGGATGCCCATCTGAGTGCTGTATGTGCAGCTCTGATGTATGCAAATCCATTTTGCATGCAGCTCTTGACATATTTTCATATTCAGGATTATGGGAAGGCTTTTTGTGTGCCACTTTGATGTATGCTAATCTTTGTTTCTCTAAAAACACTTTTAAAAAGTCCAGACAAGTAGGCAATATTTCTTCTTCACTGAAACCTTATGTTTTTTCCTCTACCCATGCTCCCACACAGTTCAAAGCAAAGCTTCCACCAGTGGTGTGCTGGAGGGCCACATTCATGTGTCCTGCTCTGAGCAGCTGTGTTGCTCTGCTTTTCTAAAGTTCTGCTAAAGCCTTCTGATGTTTACTTTTTGTGCTGGAGTTTCTCATGCACTTTTCATGTAAATAATGATTGTTTTGCATTCCTTTCTGGAGGAGGAGAGAATTGATGGACTGTTGGGCTGACCAGTGTGGTTGGAGAGGACAATTTTCTTCCTCCAATACATGGTCACTGTTGGAATTCTATAAATGTTGTGAAGTCTGTAAATAAAGTGCCCCTTTTTTGCCTTAAGGAAAAAAAAAGTGCCTTAGACATCTCAACATATGAGTGTTGCTCATTCGTGTTGTATTGCAACACAGCTGCTTATATCCATCAGGTATCAGAGACAACCTGAGGTGTAGCAGTCCTCTGGATAAAAGGCAGCCTGAATCATTCATTTCTTTGTTGACTGTCACCTGTGTGGTAGATGCAGTGCAAAAGCTGGAATGGGAACCTCACACACAGGCTGGGTGACGCCTGGGCTGGTAGCAGGAGCACACAGTGCAGTTGGATCCAAATAGGTCAAGTGCATGTATTAGGGACATAAATGATCAACCAATTAAAGTGGTTGCCTAATGGCTTTGTAATTCTGGCTTGTAACACAGTATATTAATTATCAAATGTGTTACTTATATCTCTAATATATTTCATTTATAGACTTTCTGTAAACTTTCTGTGGCTGCCAAAATTATCGTAGTGTGCACAGTAGATGAAAAACTTGGAAGTGTTATTTTGCTCTTGCAAGGTTTGTAGTGGGTGCCAGGTCCAAACTATGCACAGATGCTAAAACACCTCTGAATTTAATTGTGGGTAGTTTGACACCTTTGTAGCACCATAAAGACTAAATGTAAATCCCAGGTTAATGAATGAGAAAATCTCTGTGGTGTCATTAAATCTTCCCCAGAGTGAGCTCAGTCTGCCTGATGAATAAATGTTTAATGCAGTGCTGTGTCAGATGGAGGCATCGATTGTGAGAGAAACGCTGTTGGTTTAAGGAGGATCCCATCAGCTGAGCTCCAGTCAGCAGCCCCACAGTGCCAGCAACTGCTTGGGATTGCTTCAGGGCAGGAATCCCAGCAAAGGCAGTCAGAGATGTTCACATGGGCACAGAAACATTTCTCCCGGATTTTCCTCGAGTTATGGGGTTATTGACAATATTATCAATGTTATCATCATCACCATATAATCTTTCTTGGTATTCAGAATTGTAATGCCATGAGATCCCCTGCAGTGCATTAATCACTTTCTTAATATCAGAAATGAATGTTCCTCACAGCACATTCTTTGGAGTCACAAACAACTGTATTTATAGCCACATGCATCTCCCTACAGCTTTAACCAAGGAATAGGTTGGTGAATATTTTTGAGCTGGATATTCACAGATGGTGTAGCAAAATGCTTGTGGTTGGGTTCCATTTTGTATTGGGATTGCATGGCCAGGTTTTGGTAGTGGGATTGGGATTGGGGTTACAGGGTTGGCTGCCAGAAGCTGCCCCCATGTCCAACATGGGCACCTGGCATCCAGGCAGGCTCAACACACTACACACCTTTAGTTCAGAGTATTCTACCTGAAATAATCCTATGTCCTCACCTGTAATCCTATAGAATTAAAACTAATGCAGCTACAGGATTCACTTTTCAGTAGTTTTAGTTTGCATCTGTTTGTACTACTGCTGCTATTGTTAATTAGTCACTTTATACTTGAATTACATGAAAGTAGCTTTCTTACTGTCTTTGGTGAGTTAGCAAGACTTTAAAGACAATCCATAGTCATCCCAACATGAAGCTAAAACCGAAAAGGTGATTTTTTTTTTTTCTTTTCTCTTACAAGGAGTAAAAGGAGTGCTTTGTATTTGGAGGGTGGTGGGGGTGTTTTTGTTTTATTTTGAATTTCAAAATGTTTTGGTATCCTTTAATTACCAAAAGTTACACATTTTCTAGAAAAAGATTTTGCAAAATGAAAAGTAGATTTCTTCATTTAAAATGTCAAAAATTCTTCTTTTTGAAATTCTTTTTCAAATTCTTCAGTTTGAAAATTGGTTTCAAAAAAGAAAAAAAAATTCTTGAAACAAGATAGAATTAAAAATAAATTATGCTTGAGAAGCTCCTTACCAGCTCCAATTCTAGACTTGTCCTATCATAAACCACTTAAAAATTCTTCTAGATGCAAACACACATAGGTATCCTGGAAATCCCTTTGATAACTCTTCTTTTCCAAGCAAAGGGTAGCAGAGATTTGATCACAGCCTACAAATCACGTAATGGCATGAGAAGGATGTGGAAATACAAGGGCAATCTGTCCACCATGGACTTGGCTATCAAAGTTTGTCAACAGGAATCAAACAGCAATTTTTATGTGTCCAGTTGTCTGCTTGGATGTTTTTAAAGAAGTCTTTGAAGTTGAGCAATTCACAGAGATAGAGCGAATAAATTTTAGTGAGTGAGTGAATTTTAGTTTAGGATTTTCACCACAGAGTTATTCTTTTCATTGTCCCAGCTTTGGACTCTTTGCATACAACCCAAAAAAAATCCCATCCCAACCCACGGTGAATAATCGCTCACCACAGAAAAGCTCTCATCCAGAAGGTTAAACCTATGTGTCTGTCCAGCATTGCAAACTACAGGATAAGGAAAGAAAAGAGTATGTTTAAAGAACTTGTAACAATATATTTGCTATTTAAAACATCGATGTGTCTGTGGGAAAGGAGATTTGGAACATATAAAAGAAAATTAAGTACCACCAGGGAAGCAGAGGTGCCATTTCTGATTAATGGAGTGTGTGCAAAGAGGTAGGGCCCCTCCAAAATCACTTTCTAGCAAAATAGGGGCTGTGGAAGATATTCTGACCAGCAGCTTATTTTTCCACTGTTGTTTTTCAACACATCCCTGGTTGACCTGGCAGACTCCGACCTCTTGGCCGTAAATGCTACTGTTCACGACTTGGCTGGGCAGTTCTGTCATTCCAGTGCTCCTGTTTTGTCCTGAAAATATTTGAACTGAGGATTGAGCCAGAGGAATGGACCATAAACAGGTCAGCAGTGGAGCTGCACACTAAGTTTGAATTCATCAACAAATTCAGGCTTTTTCCCTGACCTCTCCCAGTTTATCTCATGGTTGTTTCCTGGTATGAAGATGAGGCTGAGTGCTCCCTTGGCACTCTAATGACCTGGAAAACTTAAGACCAAGCTCCCACTGGCAAGCTGTGGTGCATTACCAGTGTGCTTTTCTTCACTGACCCTGGCATGATACCAAGCCTGGCTGCAGTAACAAAAGGCCATTATATAACAGTGACTTACTCACATTATAGTTCCCAGTGGAAATAAATTGATCATGAGTTTATCTCCACAGTCCCAGACATTCATGTGTTTCCGAATGATAAGTGATACCCAGGTGAATGTCATCCTTGCAGAGCTGGTGCCACAAGTGGAGGGCTCTGGGCTCTCCCCACCCTTTCCCTTCACCCCACACCCAGTTTCACTCCTCTTTCAAGGCTGGAAGTCAGGTGCTGTGTGAAGAGATGGTGGTAGGGGACATGAACCACAGAATCATAGAATTGGAGTTTGAGTCAGAAAGGACCTTTTGGATAAGGTTGTCTTACAGTCCAACAGGGTCCCTCTGCCATGGGCAGGGACATCTTCAACTGGATCATTTTGTTCATTGCCCCATCCAGCCTGGTCTCCAACACTTTCAGGGATGGGCATTTATCACCCTTCTGGGAAACCTGTTCTGGTGTTCCACCACTCTCGCTGTAAAAAATTCTACCTTGTATCTAGTATAAATCTACCATCTTTTAGTTTAAAATCATTTTGCCTTATCTTGCCACTACAGGCTCTACTAGAGAGTCTCTTCCTACCTTTCTTAAGCCCCCTTTAAGCTCTGGGAAACTGCTCTGAGGTTTCCCCAGAGGCTTCTCTTTTCCTGGCTGAAGAAACCCAGCTCTCTCAGCCTCTTCTTCATAGGAGAGCTCCTTCTCCTCAGATCTGCTCTCAATCTTTTCATCCCCTTGCCTGTATTGATGCCTTGGGTTGCCGTTGTTGAACCTCATGAAGGAGATTTTGGAGCCAGATAATCGTTCACAGCATTTGCAGTCCCATTCAAAGCAAAATTTCCCACTTGGCCTGAAGTCATGAGTACAGAGTGTAGCCCATGGAGGACAGCAAGAATTAATCCTGGGTATTAACACTGTGATTTCTCCAGCCTTTGCAGGAGTGAACTCTTGGAATGCAAGTGGAGAGGATGTGGTGGAGGAAGAAATGTCTTCACCGTGGTGGGAGGTGGCAGGGCTGGCAGTTCTCCACACACAAGGATAAGGGCAGACTCATGACCTTTTCCAAGACAGATCCTCCAGCCCTTTCTTCAAACACTGTGAGGGAGTTTTCATTTCCAGACCACTCAGCAACAAGCCTGATAAAGTCTGCCAAGATAAATACTTATTTTGAGGCAACAGAATGAAAATTCCCCACCCAAGTTCCTGTTGATCCCGTACACATCTTGCACAAAAAGGTTCTTGCTTTCCTGCCCACGCAGACCTGTGACGCCTGTGGGCAGGGCAGGCTGTATCAGAGTACCAGGGAGATTTCCTATTGACCTGGCCAGCCCCTGCTGCTGCCAAACTGCTCACTGATAAGGCACAAATGGGTAATGATTTTTTTTCAGATCGCTGGCACCTAAAATGCTGCACAGGTCATGCTCCATAAACCATCTCCAGTTTTTCTTCTATTCACTGTGATGGATGAAACACTGCCCAAAAGCTGGCTTCACATTCAAGAAGCATGGAGGTGCTGCTGCATTCAAATTTTTCTGAAGCTACTTTATCTCATGACTTAAATGTTCCTGAATGCTTTTGTTTTCCAGGCAGTGTTGTTATAACTAGTTTGAGTTGCTTGGAGTGAACATTTTAATAAATACGAGAGCCATATACCAACTACCTTGCCTGATTTCAATGCTGTGATGCTACTTGACAATGGCAATCAAACAGATTTATGCCTCTCATCATGGTCAATGACGGGGTAGAAGAGTTACAGATCATTTTCTCCCTGATTAAATGGCAGGTGAGACTTGGGTCTGCCTTTCTGTCTGTGAGCACACAGGACAGCAGCACACATGCCATCTCTGTGAGGACAGGAGAAAAGAGCCAGTGAACTCTGAGACAAAACACAATCTGATTTTAATCATAGAATGGTTTGTGTTGGGGGGACTATAGAGATCATCTAGTTCCAACCCCCCTCTGCTGTGGGCAGGGACACCTTGTACTAGACCAGGCTGCTCAGGACCCCAGTCAGACTGGCTTTGAATGCTTCCAGGGGTAAGAAATTGTATGAAATCCATTATGTAATTAAGGGATGGATGGATGGATGGATGGATGGATGGATGGAAGGAAGGAAGGAAGAAGGGAAGAAGGGAAGAAGGGAAGAAGGGAAAGGGATGTGGCAGCTTGTGTTTTTCCAAAATTGTGTCAATTGGTGGCTCTTGGTGCCCTGTGAGGTCAGGGCTCACCTTTGCCTGCCAGAGGATCAAACAGGCTGAAGTGGCAGAGGCTGGGCTGGGCAGGCATCATGTCTCCATGAGGCCTTCAGTGCTTGGTGAGACTGATCTGCTGGAGCTGAAGGACATGGACCAGAGGTCTGACAGGGGGTCCCAACATCATCTGCTTAAGATTCACGCTCGCTCCCTGTGCTCAGCTCTGACTGTCTGCCAGGCTGTCCTGTAATTCACATTCTGTCTCACGTAGCAGAAGCTCAGAGGTCTCTGGTGAGGTGTCAGACCAATGAAGTGTTTCTTTCTAAATGTCAGCCAGCTCCGCTCAGGGGGAGGCGGGCGGTGATGAGCCAGGGTAAGGCAGACAAGCCTGTGGTTTGGAGTGAAACAGTTCCCTCCATTGTTTCTCTCCAGGCCTAGCACAGACCTTGGGTGTGAATTTATGTGTGTTTTCCAGGGACATGCTTTTTGTTGCCCTAGAACGAGATCTTTCATGGCTGCTCTGGGCCCTTGTGGGTACAGTAAAGCAAGATTTAATCTCCCAGGCCAGGGCTTTGAGACCAAGGGTTGCTTGGGTAGTTACTCACAAGAAGTCTGGACAGGAAAAAAGTCCTCAAATGGCAGAAAGGATGCTTAGGGACACACTGTTGGTGCTGCCAAACTTATAACAATATAGCTGTCAGTGGCTTAGCTGAGAAAATACTTAATATCTGTAGGTTTTACAGGGCAGGAATCTGAGCTGTGCTTCTGAAAATGGGCACTTGCAGTTCTGCTGCTGAGGCCTTTCTAGCACAGCACATTCTCTTCAAGTCAAAATTGCAGCAAATCTTGAACTTACTCCTTCAAGTGTAGAGTTTCCAGCTGTGAAGGTCTACCCATTGTCCAAGGGTTGTGTGATGGCCACCATCAGTCATGAGAGAGCTGCAGCAGGTCACACTGTCCTTTCCCAGATTCTGACAGGGCAGGTGGATATGTGAGTTTTGAGTCTAAAGGATTTGGGGACCTTTGAGCTGTTCAAGCCCTGCATGGAACAATGGCAATGTCTCTGTGCTGGGATGCTGCTGTTCCCTGTTGCCTTTGTGCTCTTCTGCCTGACATGCTGTGTCTGGAACACGCTGGCAACTTCAAACTAGAGAGTGCCTTTCACACCAGGGTTTTAATGTGAGTTACAGACCAGAAAAGCTGGATCCTGAGCCATCAGCATCTAGCATGAGCTAACAAAGATCTCCTCAACGTGGTGCTGGTACAAAGCACTTCTTTGCTAGGAAAACAGGCATCAAAAAAGGGCCAAACACCAATGTACTGGGACATTTACAGTGTGGGAGGATGAGTAGTGGTAATATGGTGATTTTTTTTCTCAATTTTTTTTTCATTATTATTTTCTTCATGCATTTTGTCGAAGGTCTACCCATTAAAAGAAATTATAATAACAATAATAACAATAATAATAATAATAATAATAATAGTAAACATTGTGATAATATTGGGTGGCTGACCACACAGATCTTGTGTAATGCCCAAATGTCCTTCCCCTGCATCCATACCCAAGGCAGCAACATATATCTGAGTCCCAAAGGCAGAGTTGACTCACCTGGGTGAGTTTCCTGCCTGAGGCTGAGGCTGTGCAGGGCCAGCCCTGGGAGGGATGCAGGCAGGGTGCCCCTTCTTTGAGTTCTTGTGTCCCTCCTTGTGCCCCCGGGCTCCTTTGAGCTGGGGCAGTTGATGGCTCCTGGGATGAGGCTGGGAGCAGCTCCAGCAGGGCACTATTTGGATTCCCCTTTTCTTTCTGTGTTCCTTTGTGGGTGTGCAGATGAGCTTTTGTCAGAGAACCTGATAAGTGCAGTGAGAATACATTGCTTTTTATAAGTGGATTTGTAAAAAAATTTCTTTAAGGTGTTAAGAATTGCTTTATGTCTGTCCACTGAATGGACGTGTTTTTATCTTTGTTAATTACCAGATTGGCAAGGGACAGGGACATTTTTCAGACTGTAAGTTTACAATGCAAATAAAATCTACCCTGGAGAGAAAAAAAAAATGCTCTTTTTGTTCCTTCTTTCTGAAACGTGAGGAGACAATGACGACAATCCTGGTATCTTTTACAAGGTAAAATGTAGACAGGAGATTAAGCATGTCCTCACTTATGACCATTTGATCACCCTGGACCCACCCCTACACTCAGGACAGAGTTTGGAGGAACTTGTCTCTTCTGAAGCCACCTCTCTGGTTTTCCTGAGACATGACCCTTTGCAGTTTCCCTGCACTGCACATCACTGGGTATTATCAGCATAAATAAAGCGTCCCAGGGTGCACAAAGGTGCCTTTGACATCGGTTTAAAGAGGGGGGAGTGGGAAGGTAGCAGGCAAAAGCCAGACCAGAAATAAGACCTTAAGCACCCAATCACTTAAGGTAGCTTAACCTGCTGCTTGCATGGGCTGAGCTGGGATCTCTGTGCACAGGCACAGCTGCAGGCATGCAGTGTTAAGCTTTGCTTATCTCTCTGGGGACTGTAGCTGGGAGAGGGCTGGGCACTAAATCTCCCTACCTTAAGTCCCCAGAAATTGTTTCTGGGTCTGAGGCCAAAAGAGCCTGTTCACAGATGTGCTGATGCCGAGGTCATGCCAGGGATGGTGATAAGGACTGTGGCTGGTATCATGCTACTTACGTGTAATGGCTTAATTTAACTATCACAAGTAGTATCCAGGAGTGAAGCATTCCCAACAGCTGGGGCTGGCATCCCTGCATGGTTTCCCACACCAGCACCTTAGTGAATCCTATGGAAACACTTTTGCAAAGATTTGTGTGAGCAGAGGGAGGGAGACAGACACAGGGATAGTCTGAGATGTGATGCAAGATACTGTGAAGAATAAAAGTAGTGATGTCTGGGTTGGATCTTCCAGGTGTTTTAAGAAAGCCAAAAAAGAAAAAAAAAAAAACAAACTCCAAGTCACACTGAACTAAAAAAGGGGTTTTACATTCATTTCAGTTGTCCTTTTCCTCAGGCCCTAAATCAAATATATAGTCCCTGGAGCCTTTCTGTCAGCAGATATATACATATGTGTGTGTATATATATTTCTATATATATTTCTATCATAAGTATCTACTGGAAGCATGAACATTCAGAGGAAACTGTAAGCAATAAAAATTAAAATAGAGTATCCAGTGCTCACATCTACAAGGGAAAAGGGCCTTAGGAACTCTTCCCATCACATGCCAAAAAAGACACGATGATTAGGAATTTGAAGATATTGTAGCCCACTGTGTAGACAATGGTTTGGGTTTAGGTTTTTTCCTCCCAAATTATAAATATAAATTCAACCTTAGCTGAGTTACAATAAACAAACAAACAAACAAATATATAAATGTGTTGAGATGGATGCTTGTTTTGGAGGCCAGAACTGTTTTATCAACAATACTCCATTTTATAGGCTTTTCCAAGAAGGGCTGGATAATCCCTCTCCCTTCTCCTGTTGAAAACACAACAGAAGAGCAGGAGCTGTGTTTACAAATACCAACTTGGCCTGGCGCAGACAGCAGTGGGGGGTTGACCCGCCAGCATTACAGCTCTTGAATTATCCACTCCATAAATGGAAAATCAATTTGCTTCTGGGATTCGGCGTGTTTCCGGGGTTGTTAGAGGCTGTGTTTTTGTTTCAACTCACAGCTACATCCAGCCTAGGAAAGCAAAAGTGTTTGGGGCCATTCTGTGGCGCAGAGAGCAGCTGGTGTGGATGGGGCTGTGCACTGGGGCTGTTCTCCTGAGCTCCCTTCCTGACTCTCCAAGGCACAGCGACAGCATCCCCATCATGTCTCTAAGGCTGGGATTCCTGAATTTTACCCAGGGATTACTTCAGAAGATTTCTGGTTAGTGTAAAGACTTCCCTCTGCAACATTAAAGTGAATGCAGGATGATTCCCTGATTTACTGGTGCAAGGAGCCCAAGCAGATGGGGTTAATAAAGCCCTTTGTTATCCAGCCTGACCCACTTGTCAGCCCTTGAGCTCATATAAATTCGTGTGGAGGGGCCAGACTTAAAATAAATCTCGAGGCATTTGGCAAACAGCAGCTAATTGAAGGGCACATGCTGCCCATCACATGCTGAGGAGGAGAAACCTGGGGCAAAGGCTTAAAACCGAGGTCTGAGGCTCCTGTTTTCGGAATTAGCTGTGTGGGACTCTGTAAATATTTACACACCACCTCTAAAATTCAAGCTGTTTCCAAGGTGCTGTGTCAAATCCCTTGGAGAAGGGGTTTGGCCTGGGGCAGCTCCTTGCAGATTCCCAGGAGAGGAGCCAGCAGGAAAGCTGAGCATGCTGCAGCTGCATTTCCCTGCTGTCTGGATATACAGCACTTTTGGGTGATGCAGTGAGGGGGGTCCTGCATCAATGCCATACATAGAATGGGTTAAAATGGTGAGGTTTCATGGTAACAGTTGCAGTTTTTCTGGCTCTTTGCTGGTCTGAAGCCTGCAACTGAGCAGTGAATGAGGTTTCTCTGGCTGGGCTTTCACTTGTTCAGAAATTGCACATATTCTGACATCGTTACTTCCCTGGTTTTTTTCCCACCTTAAAAAAAAAAAAAACAACAAAAACAAAGAGTGTTATTTAAGCAATGGCACTTGGGGACTTTTTGTAAACATCTGAAGTTTTATAAACAACGTGTTTTTCTTCCCACAAAACAATGCCTGTCCCACAATGGCATTCCCACAAAACACTGTGGGATGAAGGGATTCATTTTATGACTTTTAAAAATTTGTTTAAATCACTGCTGCCAGGCAGGGAACACCAGAAGGGGAAGGGAGAGCAGCTCTGGGTGCCTCTGTCCCTCCAAAGCAGCTCCGTGCCTCTCTGCCTAGGCTGGGGTCAAGCTGCTATCACCTACCTTTCCTTGACAGCAAAAAGGGCAATTTTCCATGTGAAACAAAGGCCATTTATACTTTGATTTCCCCTGTTTGTCCCAGGACAGATGAGCTGTTTTTGCTTGGCTTTCTCTAATCACAAATCCAATCCCAATCCTTAAGAAATTAAGCTGGCTGGGGAAAGAAAGAGGAAAACACTGATTCATCTTCCTCCCTTTCCTGCTCCTCCCTCCTTTGCCGGGTGCTTGCTGTTCAGCTGCTCTGAGTTATGAATACTTTGCTGCTGCATATCTTGTGGCTATCAAGGTCAGCCTGAAGGAGGGAGGTGAGTCATTGTCATTCAAATAGCTACAAACTGTAATTCAAATAAGGCCAGAGCAGAAGGCTTATTCAATACCAGGGGACTCAATGTCCACAGGTCTATTCTCTGCTCTCTCCAAAATTTCACCCTCACATTCCTCAGTGTGCAAATACACTGGAGCAGAGCTTGAAGCCAGGGCTGCTGTTTCGAGGGCTTTGACCTGATCAGAAGTTCTGGGATGGGTAGGGAAAAGCAGAGAAATTAGGTTGGGAGGAAGGGAAAAAAAAAATCTGACAATTTTTTTTTTTTTTTTTTTTTTAATCTGTGTGTCTCTAGGTTGCAAACTTCTCTCCATGGCTTAAATGGACATCAGAGCTTGTCTCTCTGATGGAATGTACAACCCCAGATGATCCAGTCCTTCAAGAATTCTTTCTACAATCTGTTTGTTTTAATATATGGCTTGCTCTCACACACAAGATCTGAGTTTTAATTTCTATACACAGAAAGACAAGGGTCTGTCTGCAGTAAACCCTCGTCAAGAGGGGTTAGCAACAGGACACAGAGAGGTGGAAGGAACTTTGAAGCACTGTGAGAAGCTGAAAGGAAATACCCAGCTTGCCTTTTTTTAAGCCCATTTGGGGAAGATGAAGCTTCTCCCTTATGGCTGGAGGTAGTGGAGTCAATCTTTTCAGCCCAAGCCTGGGGTGGTGACTGGCAGGCACCTGCTGCAGCCTTTCCTTTTGCCTTACGTTGGACCCTGCGTTGTTCCCGGCCGGCGGCGGGGGCAGAACCAAGGAGCAATGATGGTTGTGGTGAGGAGGAGGAATGTGAAAATGTTCACCTTTGTCCTTCTGCTCATCACGGTGACGTCCTTTCTGCTGAACTATACACACCAGGTGACCACGACCACCTGGGACCCCAGACATCTCGTGGTGCAGTTTTCAGAGCACGTCCAAAAGCTCTTCAAGTACCCCAGGAGACCTTGCAGCTGCCGCACGTGCGTTTCGGAGCTGGGACATTCCCTCTGGTTCGATCAGAGATTTAACTCAACTATGCAACCTTTCCTGACCTCACAGAATGCCTTGATCCCAGAAGACAGCTACAGGTGGTGGCTGGTAAGTGGGGGGTGTGGGCTTTGGGTAATGGTGGTGGTCTCAAGCTTCCAGGAGTGCCAAGCACATAGAAAGAGATGTTTTCTGCCCAAAGCATTTGATGTCTCAGCTGACAAGGCAGAGGTGGAAGGAAGTGGGTGTTCATGCTGCTGTTTTGCTTGAGTTGCACATTCACTTGCTCCAAGCTAGAGAAGTCCCTGACAGAGTTAGGTGGTAGATCCAGAATTTGCAAATGTCAATACTGTCATTTTCTCCCTTCTCTTCCAAAGACCAGGCTTCGTTACCTCTCTGTTTGTGCTTCAAATGGGCTTTTTGCCATTCATCAAGGTGGATAATCAAACTAATTGTGAAGTGTGTAATTCCTCCAAGGCTCTCCCTACCATAAGATATGTAAATAATTAGCAGGATTAAATGGGAAATTATTAATTCCATGAGTATGAGAACATTCTCTGTTGTGGCTGATGTGTAAAACAGATCCGGAAAGCTCATGGGTGGCTGTGGGTCACTGGGAAGGAACAGCCCCAAGTGTTTCCTTAAGCAGGGTGGTCCAGCTACCCCTTGAAGCCTGATCCAAGCATAATGAAAGCAAGTGGATGCCTTGTTCACAGAGCACAGAAAGGAAAAAGATGCATCCTGTTGTTTTGCCTATCAAAAGCCCCTTTTATGTTCTCTTGAAACAAGACATCAGTTGTTTGATTTACTCATGGCTGTGCTGCTGAGGTGCTAAAGTGCAGGTTCTGCTGCAACAACCCCAGTGAAATTAGTTTCACTGCACTTGGTTTCCCCCTCTTCCAGAAAAATAGTCCTCAGTGCCTTTCTTTGAACACACAACAGCCTGCAACTTGGTGTCTTGCATTGAGCACAACCTTGGTATTGAATTCTGGGCTTTCAGGTCTTCTCTGGCACCCTGAGGGGGCCTCTCCAACAGGCACCCACTATTGCAGTGGAGACATTTGGGTTTTGGAGGGGATATCAAGTGCTGTGGGAATGAGGCTGTATGGGATTTATCACTTCTCACTCCACTGGTTGTTACATTTAGTGTTGAAAAATAAATGGCACTGAACTCTGCCATCTTTAATTGTTGTGTAAATGGTATCATTATTTTATGATGAGGTCCTCTTTTTCACAATGAGTGTCAAGTTCTCCAGGTGCTGAATCTTTTCACCTGCCCCTTGGTCATGACTTTGATTTCCCATTGCTTGTGCTTTTTCTTGCAGCTTTCAGACACTTTTCCTTCTGGTCCTCACATTTGTTGTCTGGGCTTTGCTGGAGCCTTGAGAAGGGAAGGTGGCAAGCTTAGGTCCTTGCCCTGGCCTGAGGTTTCACCAGGGAGCTGGGCTGATCTAACAGCTGGCAGTTTTCAAAGGAGCAGACATACCCCAGAATGAGCTCAAAAAAAATCTTATGAGGTTATTCATGGACACCATGAGCAAAGCCACCCTGCATTCTGCACTCAGAACTCACTGATTTAAGTATGAGGTTTGAGTGCATTCTGTCTTAGGGGAAAAAAAAAAAAAAAAAAATCTTAGGATTCTGTACAGAATGTAATGATCCTTCTTGTAGTGAAAGAGAAAAAAAAAAAAAAGCAGCAGTGCTTCCTCAATTTACAGAATCAATTAGGTTGGAAAAGACCTCTGAGATCATTGAGTCCAACTTGTGACTGAACACCACCTTGTCAACCAGACCAGGGTACCAAGTGCCACATTCAGTCTTTCCTTAAACACCTCTAGGGATGGTCGCTCCACCACCTCCCTGAGCAGCCCATTCCAATGTCTAATCACCCTTTCTGTGAAGAAATTCCTTCTAATGTCCAGCTCAAACCTCCCCAACCATAGTCTTAGACTATGTCCTCTCCTCCTGTTGCCAGTTTCCTGGGAGAAGAGACTGACCCCTACCTGGCCACAACCTCCTTTCAGGCAGTTGCAGAGAGTGACAAGGTCACTCCTGAGCCTCCTTTTCTCCAGGCTGAACAGCCCCAGCTCCCTCAGCCCCAGTCACCTCACAGGGACTGTGCTCCAGACCCTTCACCAGCTCTGTTGCCTTCTCTGGACTTGCTCCAGCACCTCAGTGTCCTTCTTGAAGTGAGTGGCTCAGAACTGGACACAACACTCAAGGTGTGGCGTCACCAGTGCGTTAAAAATTCATCTCAACCTGAAACAGATTCTTTCAGAGAAAGTTTGTTTCTTTTTCAGCAAAATGAAAAAAACCAGGCTTTCAGAACAGCCAAAAGTCTCCCCATCCCAAGCAAAAGCTGCTGTTCATTAATTTTCAGGGCTGTCTAACCATGTTTTAGTGTTTTCATTCTTTTTTTATTATTATTATTCAGATCAAGTTCAAAGAGAATACACTGCTTCAGAATACAAAATCAAAGCTTTTGTTTTTTTTGGTTTTTTTTTTTTTTTTTTTCAGATGGTAAAAATAAATCTTCTAAAATTCCTAGACTTTTTCAATCTTCAACCAGGATGTGTGAAATATTTTGATGTCCCGCATAACTGCATTGTGTATTGGAAGTATTTACTTATGAAAGTCTTTGCCCTAATGTGTAGTAGATGGAGAAGGTGCCCTGAGTCCTCTGAAAGATGGTTTTGGGTAAACCCCGGGCATGATGTGGCCTCACCTCCTCATTGCAACTGACTCCTTATGTACATGTTGCTTTGGGTAAGCTTTTCCAAGACAGTGTCATTCCTTCAGTAAATAATTCCCAGGTGCATCCTGAGGGTAACTCCCTTTTCGCTGTTCAGTTTTGGGCTCATCTTCAAAGCAATTCTGAGATTTCGGCCACTCTGTAAGAAAACATTGCTCATGGCCATGTTTCACTCTTGTGTGCTTTGCCAACTCAGTAATTTGTGACTTTTTGCTACATTTGTACATAAAAAGGAGGCATGAGGAAACCTGAGGTTGCTCGAACTTGTGTTCCAGGATGGGGGAGTGACTGTGTGTTCACTCTCAGGAGATGATTTCAGACTGTGTGGTGGTTTTGTTGAGCTGTAACTGAGGCTCTGAGATGCACTGGAGCTCTTCATCACACAGCTATGGACTCCCTGTCATGGGGAGGCCTGTGTGATGTGCTGCCCTAAAAGCAGGCAGAGCCCTTGCCTGTCCACCAAACTGCCCTCCCTCCCTCTTAACCCTGGTGCTGTAGATGTGAGTAAGTGCTATTCACCCAAATAGTCCTGCAGCATCAGTACCCCTCCAGTACAAGGACAGTGAGGACTGATTTCAGAGATTAATGACCAGTATTGGAGACAAAGGGACGTTTGGGCCAAAGAATGGGGTGATTTTCCTTGCTTACAGCTCTTCCCATGGCTGCCAGGCTGCGTCATGGTTTATTTGGAGAATATTTGGAGAATACATAGTTTGAACATTTCAGCCAGGTAGGAAGTGACCTTTAGAAGGAAATATTCCTGCTTGCTCTGAATAAAACTGTTTGTGTATACTGGATTTAGTGCTACCACCTGTGCAGGTGGGAAGGAACAGGGGAGAGAAGTCAGTGCCACCATCCCTGCAGTGGCCCATCTTGCTGCATGGGGCAGGGCTGCTCCAGAGAGGGCCCCTCTCTGTACCTGGCTGTTTCTTTGTTCGTGGAAACAAGGGGATGTTGTTAGGACTGCTCTCTGCTTCTCATTTGCTTAAATATACACAGCTGATAAACTGTCCCTTGATTATCTTAGGTAGCAAATAATGTCCCCAATTCTCCTCCTGCATACACCCCTGCAGCTGCTCTGTACTTTTTGTGACTTAAAGTTGAATTGGAATCCACTACTCTCAGGGAAGTTCTGGCATTAATAACTCTTCAGGCTGTGAACATTTTGTTAGAAATTCCTCCCTCCCTTTTCTCCCTCTCACCCTTTCTGTCTCTCGCCTCCTCTCTCTCTCTTTCTCCTCTGCCTTCCCTCATCTTGTGCTCAGGGACTGTGAGAGTGTTTTTGCAGGGTGGCACCTGGTGTTACGTGATACATTCCTTTCTGTTTATATTTTCTTTCCCACCTCCCTGAACTGGTTCACCTGCAAGTTTTCCATTGTTTTACCATGACACAAATGCTGTGGATGTTCTCACTGGATTTAGTAACCCGTATATAAAGAAACATGGCAAGAATTACATCCTGTAACAAGGCACAGCATTTATTTATAGTTTTCTTGTTTTGTTCTAAGGGGTGGATGCATTGTTCTTGGTGGTCAGAAAGTATGAAAAACAGGAGATCAGAACCTGCTGTTCTAAACCCAAATGTTGAGGTTGATGGATTGAAGTTGTGATAAGCAAATTTAGCCTCAGAGTTTCCTGGCAATCTTCTCTGTAGCACATTCTTCATAAACTATCATGTTATAAGAACTTTTATCTCGAGTCTTACGATGTCTGAGTGAGGGTTTTGCCTTTTCTTTGGAAGAAAGCTCAGATCTTGGGGCCATGTTATTAGCATATCTAAAAGAAAATAGTAGTTTAAGCTCATTATGTTTGTAGGTAAAATGTAATATATGGCTTAAAAATTTGCTTTCAGCTGATGAACAAAGGGGCATCCCCACCCAGAACATGTGCTGGGGCAGCTGCACTGATTTTTAAGGCAGCAGCAAAGCTGCTTGGCACCTGAGTCATGCATTTTGAATGCTCTCTGAGGAAAATGTGTCCAAATACTTTGATCACCAGAAGATTCCTTTGAAACTGGGATGCTGTCTGTGAAAGCAATTCAGAGGCCTCAGCACTTTGAAGGTAGCGTGTAGCTACCAGATCATTGCAGAAATCCCAAATCCAGATCAGGCCCCAGGCTCTGGTCCCAGTGCCTGCCACATGCTCAGTCCCACCCAGTCCCACCTGCAGCTGAGCTGCTTGGTTGTAAGTGTGGCATTTAGACCAGATTTGGACATACGGGGAGAACCTGACCCTGGGCCACCTCTTCCCTTGGGCACTGACAGTGGTCACAAAATAGATTTTTAGGCTCCAGGCAGTGGCTTGAAGCCTGTAAGAAAGCTAAGCACACAATGCTCTCATTCTGGCCTGGGAAATTCTAAGGAGGAACCCAAAACAATCCCAGTAGACAGCCTCCTCCTGACACTTGGTGTTTTTTCCAACTTGTTTACTGGCAAAGATGTTTACAAGGAGGTGTAGGCTCTAAACTACCAGTCCTATTCATTGTACCTAAACACTGTATAAATGAATCTGTCTTTCAATAAACTTTGCCCTCCTAGAGGATTGGAGTCTACCTGTTGTTACTTGAGCCATCCCAAAGCATAACAATGCCCTCACTGGCAGCCCCCACCTAAGTCCAGCTGGGCTGGACCTGCTCCTCCTGTGGTGAGGACAGATGGATGTGAAGGTGGTCCAAGCTCACAGGTCTCTCTCAGCAAGAGGGTCAGAGTAGTGTAAAGGTGACCCAGACCAACTGTGGAAGTCAGAAATTCTACAACTCAACATATTATTGTGTGTTATGTACAAAATATATATGCACGTATATATTTATATTTGAGAATGCATATTTTTTGGTTACATAGATCATTCAACAAAGCCTAAACTCTTGACAGCTCCTCTATTCTTCCCCTTCAACTCTTAGATGCATAGTAATTGAAGGACATTAAATATAACAAGAATAAAGCCGTATTTTCCAGACCAAAGAGACATTTTTAAAATTGATGATTTCCTTTTAAGCTCTCCATGAGTCTGTAGAACAGAGATTACCTGGATTTGCCCCACCAGACTGTCACTAGGAATAATCTTGTAGCTGGGAAGTGTTGCATGAGTGTTAATGCCTCCAAACTGCAGCAGTGAGGCAATTAGTAGCTGTGCAAAAGAGATTCTCATGGAGCTTTATTTGCTCTTTATCTTTTAAAAACAGTTTAAAAAAAAAAAACAGAAAAGCCACAAACTTCAGTATTGCTACCCCAGCTTCCCCCAGGCTGCCTGGCTGTGTGTTGGTAGGGCTGCTCACCAGTGCTGGCTGCTGCCAGACCCACAGCTGTACCTGTCTGTCCACCACAAGGGTTCTGCCTTGGTCCATGTTCTATCTGCATCTACACCACACCAATGATTGCAGGCTAATCTATTCTAGGTAGAAAAATCTACCTAGAATAATCTGCTAATAATCTGGGATTTTGAAACTTGGCTGTAGGTGCAGGATGCACACCAGGAGATCTCTCTTTTGAGGTTCTCCTGACTCCTTTGAGGCCCCAAGAAAAGAAGGACGTGGATGTCTTGGGGCTAATCCAGAGGAGGCCATGAAGATAGCTGGAACACCTTTTTTGTAAATACAGACTGAGAGAATTTGGGTTGTTGAACCTGGAGAAGGCTCTGGGGAACTTCATTGCCGGCTTTCAATATCTAAAGGGGCTACAAGAGAGCTGGACAGGGACCTGCCACAAGAGCATGCATTGGTAGGACAAGGGCAGTGGCTTTAACCTGGAAGGTGGCAGGTTTAAGATCAGTTATTAGGAAGAAATTCTTTCCTTTGAGGGTGATGAGGCCCTGGCACTGGTTGCCCAGAGAAGTGGCTGCTCCATCCCTGGAAGTGTTCAAGGCCAAGCTGGATGGGGCTTGGAGCAACCTTGTCTAGTGGGACCTGTCCCTGCCCATGGCAGAGAAATTGGAACGAGATGATCTTTAAGGTCTCCTCTGACTCAAACCATTTTGTGATTCCACGACTGTAGCTGTGTCCTCTCCACTCCAAGCCATTAGCTCTGAGCAGCCTTGGCTGAATTCACACTCTCCCTTAGCCAAGTTTTGGGTGTTGCTGCTTGGTAGTGCTGTCAATGTGATGGTATTGGAGAGCCCAGTGAAGCCTTCTGAGAAATTTAAAAAAGCAGCAAATCCCTTGGCATCCTTAGTGGGGATGTGCACAGTCATGACGAGGGAACAACAGGCTCTTCCTTGGGCAGCCCTTCATGGGTAAAGCAAGGGAGTGCATGAACTTTGAGGGTTCCTTTTTCTTGCCTTTTTTTTTTTTTTTCTTTCTTGTTTTTTAAGATAAGAAGATGCAAAACCAGCTAGTTCACTTCTGTATGTGAAATGGGAGGTTTCTAAGGCAGGGAGATGATTTAGGGAACTTCTCAATCTGATCTCCCAAATATAATTTTTAACAACCTGAGGTGGAGAGTTGACTCTCAAGTGACGCACAAATGTTTTATGGAGGGAAGCCAGACTGTTTAGTGATCCAGTGATATTTTATATGTGGACACAAGATGGGTTAAGATGCTTTATGATCTTGGACAAAAATTTGAACTGCTTCTTTAGACATACATATTACTTGCACAGACTTCTGAGAAAAGCAGCCACTTTACTCAGCACACAGGGGTGAAGTATTTCAGTGTAGTTAAGGCCACTTGTAGAAGCTATATCCATGCACATATCCCTGTCACACATCTACAGCACCTGGAGGGGGGATGCTCTCCTAGCAGAGCCTGCTGTGGCTCTGCCTGGCACAGCATGGACAGACTTTCACTCTGTTTTGTTGATTTGTGGGAAAGGCCAGACTGATGGGAGCTTGCTAAGGAGGGAAAAAAAAAAANGGAAAAAGGGAGAAAAAAAAAAAAAAAAAAAAAAAATCTAAAGAAAAAAAAAAAAAAAAAAAAAAAGGGCAAAAATTTGGTGTGGGAAAGTGAACTATAATCGGCTTGTAATTGTAATGCTATTAAAATGGTCTTTTTGCAATAAGCCAAGCAAACATTGTGCAATAAGGAACTGGCTGCATGTTAAGTCTGAACATTTATAAGCTGAATATGCCTTGGAGTTAACCAGGTTTGTTGCTTCCTCTTCTCTGTTTTGCTGAAACGTCAAAGACTGACCAGTGTTGATGGAAGATTAGTCCTGAAACGTATAGTTCAATCAGATAATCACAGGGAAATCAAAACAGAGCACTTAAAATGAGTTAAGGACAGATGTCTCATTGTGTGGATGTTCAGCACACAGTGCAATAAAGTCATCACCCTATTTGAGGTCCCTGAGAGAATGTCTAAC
The DNA here is from genome assembly GCA_013400275.1 of Rhadina sibilatrix. Lineage (NCBI taxonomy): Eukaryota > Metazoa > Chordata > Aves > Passeriformes > Phylloscopidae > Rhadina > Rhadina sibilatrix. The sequence continues at coordinate 274,668 of VWYO01013259.1, forward strand.
ATTAGTAATGGTCTTTCCCATGGAAGTTGTCCTATGTACAGCAGAGGGATGGTAGGACAATGGTGTCCTACAACTTTCCATCAACTTTCATGTTGGTTCCCATGTTTCAGCTTGGTTGCAGTAGAGTTACTCTAGACAGAGGCATAAAAGAATGGTAGATGCCTGAGTTCTGTAAATGGAGGTGCCTCTCCAGGATGCTTCTTACCATTTTAATGCAGCAAAAATTCATCTGTACTCCAGGTCTTTTCCTTTTCTGATGCTGTCAATCTGGATGAAAAGAAAAACTAACTTAAAAAGGCCACACACGTACTTGGAATTTTCTGAAAATTGCCTTCCTGTTCTGAATTTTCTCAGGCAAAATCAGTTCAAGAATAAGATTATGGTGGGTTTCCTTTTCATTTCTTAAAGACAGTTAAGAGTCATCTCATCTTTACAGAGAGAATATATTTGGGTGTATGCAAATGTGTGTTCAAATAACTCAAAATAAGTTCATTTTTCAAAAAAATATTGTATTTTACTACATTATACACCTGTACTACACTCTGTGACATCTATGATATCTCAAATTATTTTGAAGGCTGCAGGTTTTCTAACATTGTTTTCCTCACATTCAGAGTACAAAGAACACACAAGAGCTTACATATGTGGCCATGTGTTTGTTGCATCACACACAAATTTAGAAGATAACCTTTTTTATTTATATAATTGAACCTTGCACTGAATAGTGACATACATGGTCATAATTACAGTGGTTGTCTGGTCATCCTAATTACCTTACATCCTAATCACCTTGTGCAGTCCATATACAAGTATATCGATTAGGAAGGATTAGTGGGAAGATTAAGTCTGTGTATTCATTTCTTTGTTTTCTTAGTTTCAAGTTCTCAATGTCATCTTCTAGCTCTGAGCTCCAGAGATCTGTTGTTCATTTCAGTGCAAATAAGGTCCTGCAAAAAGCACAGACTTTAAACAAAAATTACAGTGCTGCACCTGTTTGTGTTTGTGTGAGAGAGGGAGATAGCAGGACAAATAAGCAGTTCCTGGTGCAGTCAAGGGAAACACACTGGAAACTAAAGCCAAATTAGCCCAGGCCATTCCTGGGAGTCGTGGGAAAAGGTGTTTCTCTTCTCTCCCTCCCTGTCTTTCCATGCCCTGGGCTGTCAGAGCAAGACAGAGCCTTTTTGGCCCATTTTGTGCTGGAGCCGTTCTCCTTTTGTGAGCTGGGAAGCAAGTGGCACCACGAGGGTGGGCAATGCTGTTTGTGAGCGTGCCAGGACTCCCAGCCTCTTCAGTAAATCTCAGAGAGCTGAGCCCCAGAAAGGGAGTGTCTGACCATCACCTGCCCTGCACTGTGCCTGTACCTTCCCAATCCAGCCATTGTTTCCAGCATGCACCACAGAGCTGCAACAGAACAGTTTCCATCCATGGCAACAGAGACAATAACCGAGGTCCGGGTGGTTTTCTTCATCCTGGAGATTTTTTTTTAGATGATTATACATCTCCAGCCCACAGGGCTAACTCTAGTGGAATTTCTTGTTACATGAGCAGCTGGTTCCTCCACAGTTCACTTCCCATTTCTCTCTCCCACTCCTGGCATATGCCAAAATTCATGGCAGGGATATCAGCCACTTCTGTCTTCCATCAGCTCCCCTGAGACTTTTCCATCATTTGTAAGAGAGTTAAAAGAAATCTTACACATATCCTCAGAGAAGATACCTGACCCAGGGTGGGTTTAGACTTATAGAACATCAGAGGAACATTTATTCTGCTAAGGCCAGCCTCGGGAAAATGCTTGATCTATCATGGCTAGATAGAGACTGAGGAAGTGTGGGGATCTGATGACAAGGAGGAGAAAAGGGAAGCCAAGTTTAAAAAGTTAAGGGGTCTTGCAGTTGATTTTGTTCACACTTTGGCTCCCAACCCGAAGCCTTGCCCTGCAGAAGGCAGTATCTCTGGGTAGATGCAGGAATGCTCTTTGAGGAGACAGTTCAAGCCATCTCATCATCATCATCATCAGAGCAGCTGCCTGTGTTGGTGACCTGGAGCGATTTCTCTCCCTGACAGAAGCTGCAAGGGGAGAAAGCCCCGCGGAGCCTGAACGCCACGCTGAGGGAGCTGTTCGGGGTGATCCCCGGGGACGGGGACCCCCTGCAGCAGCGCGGCTCCTACGCCTGCCGGCGCTGCGCCGTCGTCGGCAACTCCGGCAACCTCCGGCAGTCCCAGTACGGCCAGGACATCGACTCCCACGACTTTGTGCTCAGGTGAGCCAAACCCGCCTCAGATACAGCCTTGGTCGCCTAAAATTCACCGTTGTTGATGGGGGACAAATCAGTAAACAAGGTTTCAGGTTTCAGTCTTGACTTAGACTTAAGTCTAAGCTTCAGGGGCATAAACTATGTGTGCTGGAGATATGATGTCATACTTTAGCTTGGGCAAAAAAAGGTTAATAGGTATTGATACTGTAGCTTGTTCTGCACAATCCATAATTCCCTGTTAAAAAGTATAGGAGAAAAAAGATTTGCGCTTATGAGTAAAAGTTATTTCTGCAGCCAGTGATCACAAGTGATCTTTTAGACATTTAACTGACTGTATTAGATTTGACTTTCTTTCACTAGCTCATTCTTAAGCAGTGGTAGGATGGGGAAGCCAAATGCACTTCTCAGTGGACAGGAGTCACCTCTTTGGCTGCAGGTAATTTGTAAAGGATGGCATCGCCTCTCCCTTTTGGGGCACAAGGGTGGCTACTTTGTTCCACTGAAAGGCAAGCAGGAACTAGGTAAGCAGAGCTTATCACCCCGAGGGCAGCCAAAATATCTGGACTAAGTTCATCTCCAACGTGTCATCTGCCTTTCACACTGCAGCTGCCAGCACAGTACAGTTTGGGGAGCAGTAAAGGGCAGGAGGGGAGAGATTGCTCTTGAAATGCCACATGTGGGATTATTCTCTCAGAAACAACAAAAGCCTTAGTAGGAAGCTGTGCACTGAAGTCAAGAATGGATTAACAGAAGATCAACACTGTTTGAACTGTTACACCACCTTGGCTTCTGATGTGGCTTGAACATGGCACAGAGTCTTCAAGTGACATGAAAACCTTCCCAAGTCATATCAGGAGCTGCTTCCTTCAGTTGCATGTCTTGCTCCCTGCCAAAAGCACCTCTCCAAAGGCAGAGGCACCAACCTGGTCTTCAGATCCATGAAGAGAAAGGGAGAGTGCTCAGCATTACTCCTACAGTTTGTAAATGTGGGGCATCTGCAAATGTGGGAAGCTGTGGTGCATCTATGCTTAACTCTGTGTCCTTCCATATGGAGACAGCCCCATTCCTGCATGGACTTTCTTTTATTGCCTGTCCTACATTTCCAGACTTGTGCAGAAAAGACTTTGCTAGACTCAAAAGCTGCCAGTAATGACTAAAGAGTAACACAGCCAGGTGGGTGTTCCTGCTCCGAGGCCTTCCCCAGCCCATAGCCAGCCATCCCTGGCAAGGGCAAAACTCTCAGTCACTTAGTGAACCTTCCAGTCTCAGATTTACATTTCAGCAGTCTTAAGCCAGATCTGAAAGGATTGCACAAGGCTTTGGGATTCACCGTGGGAATTTGTGCAGAGAAGGTGACCCCTCTGTGCATCAAACACAAAGTCTCTGGTGACCTGAAATCCACTTCCATAAAAAAGGGCAATACAGCCAAGGGCAGGGGAGAGCCAAGGAGTCTGAGGGAGCACCTTTCCTTCCAAGCAGAGTGTTCCAGCTCACTTCTATTTGTTTAACTATCTACTTTCATGACAGAAGGAAGTTCCTGCTTGGTCCTTCCTGCTGAGGCTGGGTGTGAACGCTGCCTTCTGCCATGTGGCACCAACCATGGGTGGTAGGAAAGGTACACAGACCCAAGGGCAGATTGTAAGATGACCAACGTGTCACCCTTGTCTTTGTCTTGATGGAAAGAAACATCCATATTTTGTACCTTTGACTGACTAATCTCAAAGTAAAACACAGAAAGTCCTGTGCTTTTCCAGTATTTCAGCCAATAACAGGGAACTCAATAACAAATCCATGAGGCTGGCAGGATATTCTAACTACAGTAATAACTCCCTTGAAGGGAGTTAGAAGAAACTTAAGTAATTCACCTGGGGGAGAACTGCAATAACACAGCCTGGCATAGACTTGATAAACAGATTTTGCCTCTCCTGTTATCATTAACCAGGGCAGCATGTTGTCTGGCAATGTATGATGCTCCTCATTACCTCGTCAGCTACATCCTTCCTTGTCCTCCCTGTGCTTCTGCCAGGAGCTGAGCTAATGTTATTGCAGGAAAAAGAAAAAAGGAAAAAAAAAAAAAAAACAACAAAAAACCACACCATGCCACATTTTGTTCAGAGACAACTGAGGGGTTTCTCCGTGGTTTTTTATGGCACCATGGATTCATGCAAGTTGCTTCAGGGATTCAGGGATCTCTAATGTGCACTGTGCTGCACCACAGAAATATGTAAATCTCTGCCACTGAGGAGCTCAAGCATCAGGGAGAGAATTGCTGATGTATTCCCAGATTGGCTTTCAGAAGTGAACACAGGCATAGAGGCATTTCTGCAGTCCTGAGTTCAGAAATCCCCTCTCTGTTCCCTGTATAGGCCACTCATTTAAGAGTTTGACTTGATGATCCTTGTGGATCCCTTCCAACTCAGAATATCCTCTGATTCTGTGAATCTGTGATACATCCAGCATAAGGCAGGGTAGCCCTGTTTAGCCAACACATCTTAACTGAGCCCTGGAGACCCTGGGCAGATCATGCACTGACCCCAGGGTTACCTAAGGCACCCCATGTGTGTGCAGGGACCCTGAGTATCTGTGGGCATTGGAGTACGTACTGCAAAGAAAGGTCTGAGTAAGTGAAGGGTCAGCAGCAGGTCCTGTATTTGTCACTTTCATTGTGTCAATTTGGCACTGACTTTGGTGCCTTTTTGTGGGAGAACCATAAGGAATATTTGCTGCTTCTCATCACACATAGACATTGAACTCTAGACATGGAAATACACCTGTCTGGATAAGGGGGAAATGGAACTGCAAGAAGTCAAGCTGTTGTACTTCAGGGCAATGTTTTTTTCACCAGCTGGAGAGTGCAGCTTTAGGATGAAGTGAGATGTGTCTTCATGGACTCACCACTCTTTTGATGACTGTAAAGGGAACACAGGGATATGTTCAGAGATACACCTGCTTGGTAGGACCTCCTGTTCAGTCCAAGGATTTCCAAACTAGAGCTGAGCTTTCACTTACTGTTCAATCACATGGGTTATGATCATTCCAGCTTGCCTGAGGATCCCTATACCCTATCAGGGCTGTCTGAAGACTCTGCCTATAGCACTGCCCTTAGCCATGGGAGCATGTTCCTGCACCTCAAGCAAATGACTTGGTGAAAATTCACATGTACATGTACTTACCTAATTCCTCTTCTGTCTCAATTCTTATTTTGGGGCTGCAGAATGAACCGTGCCCCCACTGCTGGCTACGAATCAGATGTTGGGAGCAAGACCACTCACCACTTTGTTTATCCTGAGAGCTACAAAGAGCTGGCAGCAAATGTGAGCATGATCCTGATCCCCTTCAAAACCCTGGACCTGCGCTGGGTTGTCACCGCTCTCACCACAGGCACCATCAACTTGTGAGTAAGGGCAGACACAAGGGGTGGGAGCTCCATACTTCATGTTGCTGTAGGAGATGATAGATTACCTGGGGCAAATCCTTGCTTCTGATAAGGCCTAGGGGTGCTATACAGACCCTCTCAAGTCAGAGTTCAGCCCTAAACACTTGATTTCTAGGAAAAGCTTAATGTTATGATGCAGTTGTTGGGACAAAGATCCAGATTCAGTCCCTTACATCCTCAGCAGTCTGAGAGAAGTAAAGGTTGTCTCCTGCTAGATACATTTATGGCAGCACCAGAATTACAAATGTGATCAAAATGCATGTTTCTTCTGGAAGCCTGCTAGCAGATTCTCTTCCTTCCTGTAAGCTGGCTTTTCCTAATCCAGAGAATGAAATACATGACATTTGTACTGTGTGTGAGGTTATCTGCTGGATGTGAAACCACAGCCTTGTGGGATTGCATGGTGACACTCTGCTACACGTAGACAGCAAGAGCAGATCTGGTTGCTTTACTCTGGGGAGAAATACTTCAAGACATTTCAACTTTTTTCCCAGTTTCAAAGTCTCAGAAGATTTAAACTTGGAAAAGTGTGTCTTGAGCATCTTGACTGGGCATAAGACCCACTTTGCAATTTTAAGTAAAACTCTTTGATGGAAAAATAAAGCTTTATTTCTTTTCTTCATTTTCTTTTCTCTCTTTGTAGATACACGTTATTTTAATTTCTTATTAGGATTCCCTTAACTTGTATAAATCTGTGTTAGCTTCCTTTTACCTTTTTTATCATCAGCATTTAATACATACACTCATAAACTGGATTGAAAAAAATCCACCTTCAAGACACACTCATAACTTGGAAAAATAAGTACACTTAGAAAAGTGTACCACTCACTACAAGAAAGTCATTGAGGTGCTGAACCCTGTCCAGAGGAAGGGTCATGGAACTGGGGAAGGGTCTGCAGCACAAATCTGATGAGGAGTAGTTGAGGGAGCTGGGGGTGTTCAGCCTGGAAAAAAGGAGGCTCAGGAGGGACCTTACCAGTCTCTACAACTTCTGAAAGGAGTAGGTGGGGCTCTGTCTCTTATCTCAACTAACAAAAGGCAGGAGAAGAGGAAATACCTCAAGTTTCACCAAGGGAGGTTTAGATTGAATATCAAAAACAATTTCTTCACCAAAGAGTTGTCCAGCACTGGAAGAGGCTGTCCATGGAAAGTGGGGGTGTCACCAGCCCTGAAGGGATTTAAAAAATGTATAAGTGTGGCACTTAGGGACATGGTTTGGTGATGACTTGGCAGTGGTAGGTTAACTGTTGGACTCAAAGATCTCAGAGGTCTTTCCAACCTAAATGATTTTATTGTTCTGTAATTTACATGGACACACATTTTGCAGGCAGGTCCACTGCCTGTCCCTCTCACAGGAGAAAGTTCTTGGTATTTCCTGAACTCTCAGCCCTGCACTGATATCAAGTGAGCCCTTAGCCTATTAGGAAGATATAACTGGTTGACCACAATGCAGTCACAGCTCATGAAAGGGAAAACACCTTTGCTTAATAAATTACAGGCTATATTATATATTTATAATTAGATTGTATACATGGGCTTGGTAAGCATCTGGTATAAATTAGTGTGTATTTAACCACATGAAAGAAATACCACTGTTTTAAGATATTACAGGAAAATTGCATCATTAATAAGCTGGAAAAATAAAAGCAGAAAATCATAAGCATACAAATCATAGCAATGGACATAGCATAATTTTAGCCTTGTAGAATTAACCTACGAGCATGCATTAAACACACAGTGTTAGAAAATGGGTATAAGGAAATTGCTGAGTGCACATTTTTATAGGGGAGATAGTATGAAATAACAATAAAACACATTTGAAAGTCAGTATTTTAGAAAGGAAGAAATACTTATCTCTTTACCCCTGTCTGCTTGGGCATTGTTCCATGTGCACAGGCTGCACAATGTCAGTTGAGTTTAGGCTAACAAGAACCCAAGTGTACTCATAGCTGAAAAAGATAAGCATCCTCTATTGGTTAGACTTTTACACAGTGTTGAATTTTCTGTATTTCAGCCAAATAAAAGAATATCCTGAAACTCAAAATCTGAGAGTTAAATATATTCTTCTCTTAATATTATTATAATTCTTGCAATTTTTACAATTCAAAACAAAAGCCACACTTCAGATTGCCTTAATATTAGCTTCAATTAATAGCTGAGTGAGTCTCTCAGACATTCTCAGTCCTATTTGACTGATGTATTTCCATCTAAGAACATCTCTCTTAAGACTAAGTACTGTTCCAGAAAAGACTAAGAAATGCCTTTTCTGGGATAGGAAACTTTCAAGCCCTCATCAGCCATATATTAACCCTGATTGCCTTCACTTGCAAGATTTTAGGAACCTGCAGGGTGAAAAAACTCCACTTAGTTTGTCAAAGATAGTTATTATATTCCTTAAAATGTTACACATCTTGGGTCAAAGGTTCAGTAAACGTTTTGTACAAGGTGGCCAGGGACAATGACAGAGCTCACTAGAGCCCTGCAAAGTGGCTCTTGGAAGATGTTTCCCAGGTGATATGTTACACTGCCTGTAGCCACCTTCATCACAGGTGTCACTCTGTCCCACTCCTGTGTGGTACCTCCTGGGTCACTCATTCTCTGGCTGACCTGCAACCCAGGTTTTACATGATCATAAGAGCAGAGGTCTTAATCAGTGTGCCAACATTTTCTGTGCCATTTTATGAAATTCTGCAGCAACATGACAGCAGGACTTGGGTATTTCTTCTGAAACAATGAAGTAGCCCTTGGTTAAAATGACTGATGTCATCTGACAAGAGCTACAGCAGTCTCCTGGTTAGGTCAGAGATGTCCACAAGAACTGTCATGAGCACTGCATTCTCATCTCTTTGGTCTTCTAATGTATCTATCCATGAAATACAGCCTTTTTAGAAAAGATTAACTGTTTATTTATATGATATTAAGGAGATTCTACCAGCAAAGAAGCCCTTTTTGTCTTCATGAGCACAAAAAATGGCATGGGATCACCAAGACTATGATTTGCTGGTCAAGGTCAGGCATGGGCTGCAGCTGCAAGGGCATATTTACTGAGACCAGGTTGAGAAGTCTGCATGAGTGTCCCTTTCCCCATCAGCATCACCTCTTAGGAGTGTTGGAACCACCCCAAACCTGTCTCACTGCCTCCAGCCCAGAGCATGGATTGCAGGTCAGGAGAAGATTGCCAGGTCACCATTGGTTTGGGAAGATTCAGACTGAGTTGTAGAAATGTTGATGTTCCGTGGTTCAGAGAAAATAAAACCTTAATGACAGGAACCTTGTCACCAAAACTCAAATGAAAACATTTTGACAGAACTAATGGAAGGCTTTGGGGATTTATCACAACCCATCTAAAAAGTATTATGCAGGATGTATTTTGGGCTATACTCCAATTACAAGTCCAGATAACCCGATTTTTTTCACTTTAAATAAACTCAGAATGATCATTTTCTTACAGCACTCGTGATGAACTGGGCAATGCCAGCACACAACTGTGCATGAGACATGGGAAATAAAAGGTTTTTTCATTTCCAAGACATGACTCGTGATTTCAACTCAATCATAAGGTGTAACTTGGATATTTTATGCTGGAAACTGCAGAAAGCCTTCAGCATCATCCTGGGGAAGAGGGAAATGCTTTCTGTGAGGGGCTGTGTACTGAGAATGCCCGAGTTTCATAAAACCACAGAACTGGTGAGCTCTGCTGACACGGACTCTGAAAATCATGTGGTAGCTCCGAGTCTTAGGAGAGGAAAAGTCTCCCCCTGGTGGGAGAAGGTTTTTCTGCCATGAAATTAAACGGGAAGTCTTTCCCATCATCATCAAAGAGCAAAGACTGCAACAATAACGATCCAAGAATTAGAAGTCTCAAGCTCCGCATGGTATTGACTCTACAGTGTACCTCAGCTAAATCTTTGGTGTCTCACTGTCAATAATTAACTTCAATATTTAAGAACATAATAGTTTCCCATAAAATTGCTTCAGTGACAGCTTCTTTTCCTGCTGTGTTACTTAATTGCAGCCTCATTTGACAACAACTTCTTGAATTTACTACTTTTGAATAACTTGAATTTTTTACTGTATTATGAAGAATATTCTTTCTTTGGAATTACATGAAAATACTTATAAGTTGGGCTTTTATTTATCATGGTGCTTTCTTTTTTTCTTTAATAGCACGTATGTTCCAGTCCCAAGGAAAATCAAAGTCAAAAAAGAAAAGGTGAGCAATGCTGCTTTGTGGATTTCTTCTGCTAATTTATTTGTAGGTCTTTTGCCTCTTTGGGAGACTGCAAGAATCCAAGCAAGCCCTTGACATTCATAAAAAGTTGCAGCCAAAATACAGACACTTTACAAGGCTCAGCTAAACTAAAGATTTGGCTCCTCTGTGTCATTTAGACCATGGATCAACCACTAAATAGCTGTGGTTAGAAAGAAATTGCTCTTGTGGCTATGCCATTGCATGAACACTGTTCTGAAGGTTGCATCACTTCCTCAGGGACATTAAAAGTGCAACATTGTCCTCCACAGTAACTGCTCTGTTCCTACCCATTGCAGTAATTTGTATATAATGATGCTGAGGAGAGACTTCAGAGGTTTTCTTAAATGATTTTAATATTTGAACTCCAAGGATGTTTCTCATGCCCAGGTCAGTTCCTTGTAATAAGGAGCTAAGTGAACTCTGAACAATTAAAGCTGTGTGTTTCCAAGTCAGTGGAGAATTTCTGGTGGTAAGCTCTTAGCCCACAGCTGCAGTAATTACCTGTACCCAATTAAACAAGCTTGGAGGCTGAGCTCAGGCCAAGTCCAGAAGGGTTTTGCTCCAGGTGTATTACAAGTCTCACAGGCTGTGTTCAAGCACAGTTTGCATGAGAGCACAGACAGGGACAGGCTGGAGGCAGGATTTGCCATGGGGGAGGATGTAAATTCCCATGTAGGAGGGAATTTAGCCACTGTGCAAAGACTTCTGTTGTTGTAGCTGCATGGTTTGAGGATCTAACCAAGGCAGGCTGTGTGGGAGAGGAAGAATCTCTTCTATGGAGCTTCCAGAAAAATAAAGGTCTCATTCTCTCAGCCTTTGGCGAGGTTGATTTTCCAAAGTACAGGTGTCTAGTCTAGCAAGGGCTGTTAAAGTATGAATTTAGCTCCAGAACATTAAAATTACAAATTGAAGCACACGCCTTTCATTCAAGAGGCCAGGTTTTGCCAAAGCTTTCAGATGAGACCCTGAATTAGTATCAGTTTATTTTCCTTTGCCTCAAACCATGGACCTCTAAGGTGCATTAAATAATCCCTTAGCTCATCCTTACCTGTTGTGAGGTACATGATAACCTCTGCAAGACCCCTGTGAGGAGCACCAGGGCAGGTTGTTAAACTCACATCACAGCTGAGTGGCAGCAGCCCAGGGTATGGTGATGTGCAGCAGCTTCCTGGACATGAGAGGAGAAGCCTGTGTTTCTTCCCACACTGTGCAATGCAAAACACCCTGTGAGAAGAGATTACACACACATGCAATATCAGCAATTAACCTCTGACTTTGTAAAGGAAAAGCCTTGCAGCTAACCAGATAGCACTGAAATGCTGTCACTCTAATTACAAACGCAGCATGGAGGGAAAAGCCTCTGTTTGCCTCACTCAGGGGAGGGGGTTGAAACCAAGGGCTCCTACCAGTCCTTGGATTTACTGTACTCTCAGGTCTTATCTTAAGTGCTCTGTCTCTGTGAGATGACCTCTGTGAGATACACAAATGCATTTTATGTCTTGTAAGAAGAAAACATACAGCACTGAAAAATGGCACGTTTGAAAAACAGGATAAGAGAAGCACACAGGACCTGATAGGCTTCCTGACAGTTTACATTTGGCCCTTGCTTTCCTTAGATCTGTGCCTATAGAGATACCAAGACATGGCTGGCACATTGTGCAGAAGAGGCAGTTGCTCTTATGTTCCCACTCCAATTACAGTTGGACTGACAATCTTAGGGGTCTTTTCCAACCTAAATTAATTAATCTATCGTTCTGTGAAACGTGTCGTGGCATCTCATGCTTGCCTTGTTCAGGACTCCAGCTCCCCACAGCTCAGCTGAAGGGCGCTGCAGGGAGAGTTGAATGGCCAATGCCAAATTTCCATCTCACTTTTACTGTTTCCTACCCACTGGTTTCAGTAGGAATCCCCAGGATTTACATTACTGTAAACAGGAGGGAAAGCAAGACCATGGAGGGGCTATTGATATGTCATTGCACATAGGAAATATTCCTGAATGCACTTAATATGGGACTTATTTTTGCCTTTCACCTGCCTTCAAGGAATAACTTATTCCTTTCTCACCCAGTCCCCTACCCCAGAGTCCTTTAGGAATGATGTGCTGCCATTGTTTTTTTTTCCCAGGGTATTTTACTAATAAGTCATTCTCTCCAATTTTGCCTAGATCCTGGTTTATAATCCAGCTTTCATGAAATACATCTATGAAAACTGGCTTGAGCATCATGGGAGATACCCCTCCACAGGCCTTCTGTCTTTGATGTTTGCTCTCCATGTGTGCGATGAGGTAAAGTCTGTCCGTGTTTGGAGATATGGATAAAAAATCAGGACATTTCACACTGAAGAGCCAGGAACAACCCCTGGCCACTCACTCAGTCTTTGTTTTCCCCTGTCCACATTTACCTCTTCTCTGCTATTTACCTCTTCAAACATATGCAGACTGATCAGAAACATGCAGATATGCTCAAGTGACAGTGATGGATTTTTTAAATGTCAGCAAATCGTAGGGTTTACTATGCATTCCAGGAGAATATAATTAAACATAAACAGATATTCCAACTGGTATCAAAAGACATCTAAACATGAGTGGTATCTGTGCCCATCTTGCTAGTGAAAGTTTGAGTTATGTTTTGTGTCATATTTTCAAACTCAGGCTTGTGGATTTGTACTGTAGGTTATAGTAAATGCCTTTGCTCCAGCAGTTACTTAGGGAAATTCCCTGGTGTGAGTGATGTGAGGTGCTCCAAGGTGACTGGAGACTCAGCTAGTTAGAGTAAGACCAGGTCAGCTCTACAAAATCCTGCAAGCATGAGCTTGTCAGCATGGGGGACAAAAATCACTTTACTGGCAAAATTCTGTTCTGGACACACATCTGCTGATGAGAGTTTTGGTCACCCGGGCCTGTTCTGCTTGGAGAGGTGATGGAAATATTCCTAAAGATACTGGAAGAAACTCTATCATAGTCACAGCAGATTGAGTGGAGCCTGTCTTCTGGTAAGCAGGCAATGAACAAGGCTCTGACATTACCAAAAACAGCTTAAAAATAGCTTATTTGAATGGGCCTGGGTGTGGTTGGTTCAGGGAGCTGCTTTTAGTCTATGACCCATTCAAATCCAGTCAGATATATCCCCACTCTCAGTTTAAATAAATCAGTGGTGATGTTTGGACTGTTACCATCAGAGGAGACAGGCATAGCTTTGGGAAAGGAGAGGCTGTAGGTGGGTACACATGCAAAGAACAAAAAATCCAGCTGTCTCTGAAGCAACTGCAAATATCATATAATAAAGCATATAAATGTGGTCAACATGGGTCATTATTTGGAAGACCAGGACCAGACCAATTTTTTTTTTTTTTTTCATTCTTTGTGGCTTAATTCACTAAAGAAGAGATTCCCATCCCAAGCTACATACCTCCTGAGGTCAGTCATGCTTAAGGGATAGGAATGCAAAATTTCCATATTGCTAAACAAGAATTAATGGATAGAAATCTCCTTTTCCCTCTGAGTTCAGGTCTGGTGATGTCTCAGCACAGCTTAGAATGTCACGTGCCTTGGGCAGGCCTTGGGCTGTTTCTCTGTGGTCATGTCATGCATCAGAAGAGCTCGGGATGCCACTGAGGACCTCAGGTGCTGCTGCCTGTAAAGACACCACTGAGAACAAAGAGTTTCTTCAGCATTTCAGATGAAGAGCAATTGCTTTCCAGTCTGTAACACTAGTTCTCCCTTCCATCCTAGGTGAATGTGTACGGCTTTGGAGCTGACAGCAAAGGGCACTGGCATCACTACTGGGAAAACAACACTTCAGGCGGGGCCTTCCGGAAGACAGGCGTCCATGACGGGGATTTTGAGTTCAATATAACTTTGACTCTTGCCTCCATTGAAAAAATAAAATTTTTCAAGGGCAGATGACCCTGGCCACGGGGACAAGAGGGGGCTGCAATTTCCAGCATGCAGCAGAACAAAGCTCAGTGAAGACGATCTGGGCGCCAGCCAGGTTTGACTGCGTGGGTCTGCGGTGGATTTGGAGCATCTCCCACTGCAGGGAACGAGGCCGAGGACCGGCTTCAAGCTGCAGGGGATTTCCTGTCTGCAGAGAGCCGGGAGCTACCAATCAGTTCTGGGAATGAATTAATCTCTGCTTAGGCTCTACTGCTCGATTCTTGAATTACTGATGAAAGATCTGCCTGTCGCAATTAGAGGAAGCCTGAGCACAGGAACTGCAGTCTGTGTGTCTGTTCTCTCCTCGAGCAAGGCAGGAGATCCTTGAAGAAGAGTGAAAATGACGTCTGGGACTAGAGATCCATTAAGGCAGCTGTGAACATCATAGCAAGGATTACCTCAAAGAAATGAATTCACTTCTGCTGTTGATCTTTTTGAAACACCTCTTCTCTGTTCTCTTATTACTTCTGTTTTCATGCTGTATTAAGGAAAAATATGATGAAGTTGCCTGGAGGAGTAAATATTGCAACCATTGCCTCATTTTGCATTGATAGTGTCTAGAAAATATGAATCAAATCATCTCATGTATTATTTAATATTGCTTCCTGCACAGCCATAATGATGGAGAAAATAATACTGAAAACTCCAGGAAAAAAACAATGGCCTTTTTAGCCATTTGTCTTGGCTCATTTGGTTATATGTTATTTTTGGTGTTTTGGTTGGGGTTTTTGGGTTTTTGGGGATTTTTTGGGGGTCTTGTTTGTTTGTTTGGTTTGGTTTAGGGGGGGATGTTTCTTGTTTTGTTTTGTTTTGTTTTGTTTTGTTTTGTTTTGTTTTGTTTTGTTTTGTTTTTTCCTGGAAAATGCTCTGAATTTTTTTTTTTTTTAATCGGTTTAAGATTGGAAAGTGGACTTTCTTCAAGTCATTTATATGTGCCTTTTATAATTGTGCAACAAATGTGATTTTTTTTTTAGGATGACAAACCGTAAATTAAACATTTTTATAAAGGGGGAAAATTAACCAAAGTTTAGCTTCTGTCTGGTATGCTTTTGTAGTCAAAACCAATAATAACAACTATATTGTATTTGAACAAACACAAACAAGACAATTTTTAAAGGTAGCTTTTACCTTTTTTAATGGGAAAACATTCAAAAGTCCCAAGGAAAATTTTCTTCTTAATTTTTTTTACAAGTTTAAAAATGTGATATCTCTTTACAAGATCTTGATCTGAAATGGCAAAAAAAAAATGGTTTGGGGTATTAACTTGTTATGCACTAAGCATCTTTTGTTCTGTAGCAACACCACAAAGACGCAATCTGCACAAGCTGATCTTAGAGCATGAGACAGCCTTTAAAATCATGTACATCTCTGGAAAAATGTATATTGATGTCAGTACCTCCAGGCAGTGAGAGGAGGGAAGTTACAGTGGCAGTTTTATATCCACAGGTTTTTTCTGGAATCAATGCATAAAAGCTTCAAGGACAGATAAAGTATAAATCCAAGTTCAGGCAGTGAAGAATGGAAAACAGTGGTCTTTTCTTCTCAATATCATGAAAACAGGACTCGTGGATTGTGGATCCACTTGGTGAAACCAGAGGAGTTCTTGCCACAGTCTCCAAGGGACTTTTGATAAGGCTTGGGAAAAATGGTATATTTAACTTTTAATGTATCACATTGGTTGGAGTTTATGGCAAAAGAAATCATCATCTAAATGTCCTCTCTCCTATGCACCAGTTGTGGCAGAATGTCCAAGCACATGAGTATTTGAGATCGGTGAAAGCCCTTCAACAGTTATGTGCTTCATCCAAGATTTATCTCCTTGTCTTTCTGCACACCTTGGTACCAGTGAGGTGCCCTCCAAGGCAGCAGTACATGGCACAGCGTCATGGTCAGCTGGAATTTTGGGCCACAGCACCACTCACCAACAGGAATTGCTTTACCTGAGTATTACTGGACACATGGCCTACAAAGAGCCCTGGATGCCAAATGTCTCTGGGGGAATTGAGCTCCCTCAGCTCGTGTGACCCTTCAGTTCAGCAATGTGGAAAGGGCAGGATTTTCAAATCCTCATGATGAGACCTGTTCATGATCCTCATGTCAAGAAGCCATTTCCCAGCATGGTGGCCAACAGAATTCACCCCCATGTCACAGGCACAGCAGATTTGATGGGCTTCCTCTCTTCTACATGTCCTTTGTGAAAGAATGAAGCATTACTGCCTGAACCATGTTTGTTTGCTTTAAGCATTCCTGCTTGTTTAAATTGCTGTTAATCAATATGCCTCTTGTGAGATGCCACAGTAATACAAACAAAGTTTAAGAGGTAAAAGACTTGGTGTAAGATGCCAGTGATAACTTCACAGTGTGGCTGGATTTTGGAGCTTGAAATACTTTTCTTTTTTTCCTCATGGACAAATACTAGTAATTCAGAAACATTGACTGCTCTTTCAGTCATTTTTAGAAAGACTTGGAAGAAAACTCATCATGGTTTATCCCCTTGATGTTTTTTTGGTTTGTTTGGGTTTTTTTTGGTTTTTTTTTTAATCACAGGGGTCAATTTGGAATCAAAAACAGTGGAAAAAGAGGCTGGCTATATTCTAGCCTGTGTTGTTCTGAAAGTTTCCTTTTGCTGTTCTAATAAAATTCCCATTTTCCCCTGAATATTCTGCCTCTGACAGCACATATAAAACCTCATGGCTCATACATGCAGATAGATTTAGTGTCTTCATCATGGAAAAAGCTGCAATTCCCATTTAATTTTGTTGCCAACAGTAAGCAGTAACTGTGTGCTGCTGATGTCCATTTTTCAGAGTGTAAGGAGAGCAGAGAGTAGATCTCTCCAGGTGTAGGATGAGGAATAGTCTGTGCCATCATGTTTCTATTCCAGAGGAACTCTTTCTAGAGTCCTTTAGGCAGCTAATGTGTTAGATTCTTGTCTCAGTTTCTCCACAATTTTGCTGCTCTTTCAATTGCCTTCAGAATCAGGAGATACTGACAGATGATGCTGAGATAGAATTAATTCTCACTGGCATTGCTGAAGACTATTTTCCTGCTAGAAACTTTTTGTGTTTATTTGGTTTAAAAGAACCAAGGAAAACATTTAACAACATGTCAAGGCTTCAAACTCTTGGACTGTATTTGCCACCACTGCAAAATCTCTGAAGGACTCCTTGAGTGTGTGTTATCTTTTTTACCAAAGCCAAATCTCTTGAGCACTTTTTTCCTCCCATGACCAGGTTTTCTTTGTACTTTTTTCTTACTACACAATCAATTATGATTTTTTTTTTTTCTCTCTAATGGTGGGGAGTCTCACACAATCATTTGTTGATGTTTTATTTATTTAATTTTTCAGTATGATATGAATCAAAATAAATTTTTTATTGTAATCAAATCAAAGTGTTTCTGTGCACACTTCTTCTCCACAGTATTTTGATTATCTCCTAGAACCTCCTCTGTCACATAACAGTGTAATGAAGCTTATTCCACTTCCTCACACCCATCCAGTTGGACTCAATGTCTTAGAGGTCTTCTCCAACCTTTATGATTCTGTGATCCCTTGGCATTGGCATGTTTCAGGCTGCTTGTGGTCATGGCATCACACTGCTCACATGGCAGCTCTAGGACTTGCTGGAGAAAAGAACTTAATATGCATGCAGTCTCCTTATGGATCTATGCTCCATTCAAAAGATAAATAAGGGGAATTAATACAGACTCAGAAATCAGTGACTTGAGAAAAGATTCAGCTTGTCTGACCTGGCTGAGATCTGAGTATCCTGGTCCCTGTTTTTAGGGCCTGCTATGGTCACACAAGCGCTGCAGTCATGGCTGGCTTAGCTGTCCATTAGAAGAACCCCATCCAGGAGATGGATCCCTTTGATCAGGTATCACTTCAGCAGGTCACACCTGCATCTGCATGATTTACATGTGGAAACACTGCCATGGAAACATGGACCTCATCAACTGCTCACTGTCCTTATCTGTCCTCTCCTTTTCACTGTTTAAGGGACTGAGTAGGGTAGATGGTCTGGCAGTGATGCAAGTTGCCCTTTGAAATGCAACCATCCTGATGGTCGGAGCCCAGGGAGTCATCAGGGATCAGCTCAGGAGGCTCCTGTTCAGACACAGGCTCAGCTCCTGTTCAACCTGTTCAGTCGTAAGTTGATCACAGCAAGAACTGCTGTCTAGTGTGACCTTCAGAGGAACAGGTTCTCAGAAACTGCTTGACACTTTGCTTTTCAACCCAGGCTCTAAACATGCTGCATCAGTGGGATATTAACCACCATTAATGCATATAGCCCAGCCAGAATCACACTTGTTGAAAATGAGTGAGAATTAGAGACACACAGGTCTGAGGAGCTATTCCAGTCAGTTCAGGTGCAGAGGAAATGCAAAGCATTTGCTCCTCTGTTATCCTCAGCAAAGCAAAATAACACCAAGGAACAGCTTTCTTGGGAATCATTTTGTATTTTGCTTCATGTCCACTCAAAAGAGGTGCAATGCAATGCGGCTTCCAGGTTTAAAATTACTTTGTCAGGAAAGTAATTTGCATAAAATTACAATCTGGAAACCACTTGAGACTAGTAAGACATGCAGCAACAACAGTGGCAGCATGCAGACAGATGGACTGACCACAGGACTTGGACAGAGGACTTTGCTTATACCATCAAATGAAGAACAAAAGTACCCACAGGGGAACTGTATGGCTTCAGTCCATGGCAGGGGTTCCTTTGATAGCTCACAGTCAGAATAGCAATTAAACCAAATGAATGAAAAGGCAAAGGAGTCCCTTGTCACCCTTAAAAATCTGTTTTCCCTTGTCTTTTCTATAGAATTTGAGGTAGTTGATCTCATTACATTTATTGTCTTTCAGCCAGTACAAAATAAAATAGGGTTCACACAGTGAGAAGTTCTTCATGGTCAGGTACTTGTATGCAGAGGTAAATCTCTGTGTTTTCAGTTAAATTTTCTCCTGTAGGAAATTTACCATGTTAGTCTACTCCTTAGTTCGTAGTTTCTAAGGTAACCTTTGGCTGGCAGAATATAAATATATCCATGTGGGAGTTTGTCTGTCCCCATGACATTAACACTCCTGCTAAGACAGGACATTTTCCATATTAGTTACTATTTCCATGTAATCAGACTCCAGAGTTACACAGCTACTACCAGCTGGCCTCCCTGTCCACCCAGACACCGGATCAGTAAGGAATGCACCCTTGCCTGTGTCACAAACGCTGCATCCTGCAGCACCATGGGTTCCCCCAAGGATGCCCCAAATCAAGTTCTACATCAAGGAGTCCCTTAGGGCCCTGTCCCCCATGTGCATTTTTGTGTTTCTCTCCTTTACTGGGGCTGGCCCCAAAGAGCTGCCACCATCCAGGGAAGGTGCACATTGCTCCCCCAGCCCCATCCCAAACCCACAGTCTGGGGCTGGGGGTGTGAGTGGCCTGGCCATGCCTGAGCTCTGCTCTGAGGCGTGTCCCGTTTGCAGACACATCCCGTGTTCAGCCCGTGCAAACACCAGAGAGGGTTTCATGTGGTAAAAAATAGTGGCATGATTTCATAGCATCAGTCATAGAATCATTGTGTCCTGGGGTGGCTTTATGATGCTGAATTGTAGCCCCATTCATCTGTTTAGCCCAGA
Organism: Rhadina sibilatrix; assembly: GCA_013400275.1. Taxonomy (NCBI): domain Eukaryota; kingdom Metazoa; phylum Chordata; class Aves; order Passeriformes; family Phylloscopidae; genus Rhadina; species Rhadina sibilatrix. Next base: position 294,183 of record VWYO01013259.1, read on the forward strand.
AATAAGTTTTGTGCCTTTAAAACTAGATCTGAGAGCGAAGCAGGGGAGAAAGAAAAGCAGTGGAATTTTGTCGCAGCTGTGTTCAAAAGCAGAGATGGTTGGATAGAATGGTTGGGTAGGAAGGGATCTTCAAGATCATCTAGTTCCAACCCTGCTGCCATGGGCAGGAACAGCTTCCATTAGACCAGGGTGCTCTGAGATCCATCCAACCTGGCCTCGAACATTTCCACGGATGGGGCACCACAGCTTCTCTGGGGAACCTGTGCCTGTTTCACCACCCTCATTGTAGATAATTTCTTAATAAAATTTAATCTAAATCTCTGGTCTGTTGATTTAAAACTGTTCCCCCTTATCCCACCACTATTTCGACTCCTCTTTTTCTTTTAAATGTTGAAGGATTCAGGTATCAGAGGGTGGGTAAGTGTGAGCATGTTCCTCAAGATGCTGATGAGGCACACAGAGCTCCTGCTTGCAGTGGTAGAGCCACAGGAAAGAGGCATGGAAGAAACTGATGGCCAATGGTTTTTCACTGGGGACACCAAAGAGTTGGCTGGAAGAAGGAATTCTGCAAGCTGACGGGCTCTATCATTTGAGGGTTTGATTTGAATAGATAAGTAAGGAAATAGAAATAAACAAATTTAAGGGTGAGGACAGGATACATAATAATAAAGCAAATGGATTTTTTGGAGAACTTTTTAAAGAAAAGTAGGGGTTTACCCATTTGTTTGGTTCATCAAAGTGATACCTTGGAAAGCCTGACCTAGAACAGAGACTAAACAGAGCTAAAGAATAAAGTAGGTGTTTATTAAAAAGCCTTTAAGGATATACTTTGGGCAGTACAGGAGTCTGACCAGGCCTACGCCCAAGATGGACCCAAAATGGTCACAAAATGGACAAGTGGTCGCAAGGTCTCACACTTTTATAAGTTTTGATCCATTTGCATATTGGGGTTACTTGTCCAATTACAGCTTCAGATTATAAAGTCCCCTCCTTCTTGTTTTCTCTCTTCAGTCCACCATTGCTTATGCTTTTAAGACTGAAAACTTGTAATGGTTGTCCTTGGTCCTCAGCAGGAAAGCATTTGTTTTGTTTACCTACTCTGCAAAGAGAGCTAACAGTTAAAATGAGGCTCAGAACCACACACCTGGGCAGCACAGAATCTGAAAAACATGAAAGCTAATACTTAAGGCATCAAAAGCAGGTGGGCCAGGAGTGAATTAGGCTGCTGGTGCTTTTTGGGCACATGTGTTGTGGTTTGACCCCGGCCAGTAGCCAAGCACCCACACAGCCACTCACTCACTTCCCACAGCCACCAACCCAAAGCACAGCACTACATGGGTGCTAGGAGTAAAACTAACTCCATTCCAGGCAGATTAAAATAAACTAGATACTTGAGGAATCCTGTGGATTCCAGGGGATCTCTGGGAGTCTGTGAACGTGTATTGCCAACAACACCTGAAATAAATCTAGATCAAATTTACACCTAACTACCTCAATTACTGGAAGCTTCTAATTACACTTCCATTCCAGAGATAGCTCACTGGGATCAGGTGAGATTAATACTCACCACTAGCAGTAAAAACAGGAAACTAGCTGAGAAAACTACAAGCTGCTTCAGGAGGAATTCACCTGGGGCATTGGTGGCTCTTCACTTCTTGTTACTTGTAAGGACTGGAATAACATTTTAGACCAACAGCCAGGACAATTAGAAATCGCTCTTATGTGGCTGTGGGCACAGTGTTTGCTTCCTTCCTTAAAGGTGGGTGCCATTCCACCTCTCTGTGGTGGCTTCCTGTGGGCCAAGGGAATGTCACTGCTTGTCACCAGCTGCAGGTTTTGCAACGTGGCTTTACAGCTTAATAGAGAGATTCAGCAGATGCACACAAATGAAGCCAGAATGAAAGGGGTTTTTTTATTTCCTATAATAAGCAGAGGGATGGGAAACACCAGCATGCACACAGATTAATGGGCCTTTGAGCAGTGAGATGTGATTAACTCATTTTAGTCAGCGCTGGGGATCTCAGCACCTCATTAGCTTTTTCATTAATGGTTACAACTAGTATCTGATTAGCGTCTGTTTTGCCAGTAATGAGTTCTCCTTCTTAATGGAGACAGAGTTTTCCACTGTGTGAAGGGAAGGAGCTTGCTAATTACTGTGCTGACAGGGCACTTCGCTGTCAAGGTCTGACCCAAGTGTCCTCCCACTCCCTTCTTACTGGCCCTGCCACACTGGCACAGGCAAACGTGCCCTGTGCCAAGTGCACTCAGCCAGGTAGAGGAAAAACACCCAGTTCTGGCTCCTCAAATCAGCCCAAGTGTGTGTCAGTAGTAGGTGGGACAGCCTTGGAAGCACTGTCCCCCTGCCTGGGCTAAGGGGTACCGGGGGCAACGAGTGGCAGGAGATGCACAGTGATGGGAGAAGAAGCACTGGATAGAGATAAGAAGCAACAGCTGCTCTCACATGCAGTACTCAGTGCAGCGATTTGTTTTCTAATAGATTTTTCTAACAGACTTCAATAATTTCCCCACTAGAGCGTGCTGTTTTCCCGTTCCCATGAGTTATCCTGAGGCTTCCGGAGCACTCCCAGCAGCGTCATATCACAGGCTCGGAGCGTGTTCCCTCCTGACACTTCTATCTTCACAGCTGTGAGGCTTGGGGTTTATTTGCTGAATCTATCTGTTTTGGCCTCTGGGTAATAACTAAATGCAAGAGTCCACAGGCCACGAGGGAGAACAAGATGGGAGAAGTTCTGCAAGGCTTCACACCCTAAGGGATGAAGTGATGCTTTCTATGGAGTTTTCTGTTTGAAAGGGGAGAGCACTCCCAGATATGTTGTGGATTTTTTTTTTTTTTTAACTGACCCTTTAGAAATGCTCATCATTGAAAAAAAAAGAAATCAAATTTTCCCTTGTAACCTAATTTCCTGATAAAGAAAAAATATTTTGGACTCCTGGCTGTGTTGTAGTGCTACAAATCTTTTATTTGGGGATGTAAAAGGCTTTAGTTATAGCAGATCAAAATGTCCTTTTTGTACCATAAAGGCAACTCAGTTATTTCTAAAAGGACTTTCATGTTATACCAATACTATCAGCTTGTGTAGTTTTGGATTTATTTGTTCTCAGCTGTAGTGTTAAATGAGGCACAGATATATTGTAAAAAACAATCAATGTTGCAAATTAATTATCTGGGTTCAATGAAAACAGAAGGTTTATCTGACTGCTGGCTGCCAGCAGTTTGCCCAGTGCTTTCTTCATGATAATGGAAAGCACAGTAAGGCTCATCTACCAGCTGTAGGCATCGTTCCAGGAATAGCCAACTCTTCCTTCCTCTGGCTACATCAGCACTGCTCAGACATCATTTTCTGGAGCTGGTCTCACCCACAGTGCTGAGGATGAGTTGTCTCCAGCTGACTGACCATATCTGTTCTGATTAGCACCTAACCCTGCTTCCCTTGTAGCCCCAGGTACTATCCCTGTTACCTAAAACAATGTTATTCCTCAAATTGATATGTATTTTGAGTAAAAACATATGAAATAATGTAAGAATACTGCAGCAGCACCATCAGAGATTCTCATGACACAAAGCTGAATGTTTGTTCTGTGTCCTCAGAGGTGGCAGGGAGGGAACCCTGGACATTGCAAAGGGTGAACTGGCAGCTGGCACTTAAGAGGTGTGTTCTGGGACATGTTCATATATGTAGATACATAAACATAAAAGTAGGTTATAATAAGATAGGTCATCACTTCCAGGCCCTTGTGACTGAGGGCATGGAGTATGACTGTACAGCTAAACCTCAGTATCTTAAAAATACTGGATGGCTTCATCTCTACTGCCTTTGGGAACAGTTCCTGGCTGATGCTGTGTCCCAGCTAAGCCTGGGCACAGTCTATGGGGGGATGAACAGCCATGAGCTAAAACAGTGCCAGGAAACACACTACAGACTAAACAACATTGATGATATCAGGTCCTAGTTAGTCCCTGGCCTGAACCTGTACCCTGAGCCTTCTTTTCTACCATATGAGCAAATAGTGTATTAAAAGGCCAAGAAATACTGTCTGGTTTTGATGTTCTTGCCCTTCTGTTAAGAGGCAGTGAAGATGGCTGAGACACATTAATTTCTGTAGTATCAAATGCCAATAGAAACATCAATGGCCAGGCATTGCAGCTTGGGAGGTTCAGGCTGGACATTAGGCAAGATGCCTTTCTCACCAGGAGGGTGAGAAGGAAACAGGTCAGCCAGGAGAAGAAATGGGATCTCTGACCCTGGAGGACATCAGGGCATGGCTAGGTAAAGCCATGGCTGGTCTCATACAGTTCTGTGGATTCCCTCTTGGGTCAGACACCTTCAGAGAGTCCTTTCAACTGAGGTCTCTAGGGAGCTGTGGTGAACAATGTTTTTCTGTTGATTTACAAGGCTGGGGTTACAGGGTTATGGCAGTGGGCTACTCCAGGAGGGGAATGGCTCTGGTGAACCAGCTGATGTTGCAGGGTTTGGAAAAAAAGACAGAAAAATTCCTTTAAACTCATCAGCCAAGAGTCTCTGTCATCCAGGATTTTTGGGAGAGGCTCTATTTTGCAGGAAGGACAGAGAGAGATTACTGTGCTTACAGCAACAAATGTTGGCCTCACGACTGGTGCAGAACAGCTTTAGTTCTTTGTGTTTCAATTGTTCACTTCCTTTGATAACAATGCCCTTCAGACCCTCCTCTTCTGTGCAGTCATACAGCACAGTAATACTTGGTCGTGCCCTCATGGGTATAGATCATCTCCTCCCAGAGGTCAAAGCTACATCATTTTACACCAGACCATACTATTTTCCATTAGTCCCAGAAAAAAAACAAAAAAGGAAAAAGAATCCATTTTTGTAATCACCTGTACCCTCTCCTTGAATTTAACTTTTTGGATCTGGATTTATGGAAATGCCACATGGCATTTATAGATATGCCATACTTGGTATCCATTCCATTCAACTCTTTCAGCTTGTCTTTTGTCAAACCTCTGCCTGGAGCTTAGCACAGGAAGATCTGGGCCTTGACCAGACAGTTTTTATCTGCTCAGCAGCCATGAAAAGTAAAGCCTGTCAAAACTTGTCTGTCAGTCAAATGTTTCCCTGCACCTCAACAGGTTCCCAAAAACTTTATCACTGAATGGCATGCAGCAGGGCCACAGGTAGTCTCTAAAATGACAGTGACACGGTGAGTCCTTGTTGCTACAGCAAAAGTGCTCAGTGTCTCCATAACTGTGTCTGTCCTCAGTACCAGATGTACAAACACAGAACAAAAATGATCTCTATCCCCAAGGTACACAGCCTATGTAATATTTAATATGGATATTTAATATATCTGCTGTGATACCAAGAATAATCAAAAAATGGAATTAATGACTATATAATTTTCAAAATTATCTTAAACCTTATTTTTATAAAGTGGGTTGTATAGAAATATGTATATGTTTACACAACAAAACTCTAACCATCCTTGTGGCCTAAGTTTTAATTTTTTTAACATGTTGACCAAATCTCTTTTTCCCACCTTCAATTTTTTAGGAGTTGTGGAGTAATTTTGAAGGTCAGAGAAAAGAGTAAAAAGCACCTGTGTTTACAATGCAGCAATAAGTTCCAGAAAAAAGTGAAAAATTTCCTTGGAGAAAATTAGCAACTTTTGAAGTCCCATTCTATTTTGAAAGGACCTTCATCTGTGGAGGGAGAGTACAGCATGGCTACTTAAAGCTTTAAGTTCATGGATTTCACCTACAGTAATTTATTCTGTAGGTCAGTCATTAACCATTATCCAGGCCACTATTCTAAAATTTACCCTGACTGGACTTGTCATGCTCACAGTTATAATGGACCTGATGACCAACATCCATCCTGGCTTTGAGGAAGCCCTCAGCCCTCATCACCAACCCTGCTGCTGAGAATTCACACTCCACTGACATCAGCCTAAAGCTGCTTAGGCACTGAGGTTGGTCTGATCCTGGGTTGGCCTGAATTCAGTTTAGGACATGACACAGGCTGCTGAAGCCACCAGGAGGTCTTTCCATTGTCTTTAGTGGGTTTGGATGAGAACTCAGGTGATGTCCATGTCAGAAGTCACAAACCTTTAGCACAGCTCACATCCATCCAGCCAGCTGCATTTAGAGCCATATTCCAGGTGTTACCTCATGGGAGTGGCCCCCAAAACCAGGCCAGCAGGTGTGCAAACAACCAAGCAGAAAGGACAGGACAGCTGTGGGACAGGGTTTCAGTCTGTGTTTATCACTATAGACCCAACCTGAGTCAGCTCAAAGCCAGGTCCCACCAATGCACTCCTAAGCAGCAGAAAATGCCACTCTGCCAGGGGCAGGTTGAGCCAGCCCCATGCTCTTTGCCATCTCCATCCCTGTTCCTCCCCACTGCCAAGCAGGTGTTGGCCACCCACTGTTAGCTTTGACTCAGAAACTGGGTTTGGCACTTCTCCTTTACTAGCAGGATAGATGGCAATCAAAGCCCATACATGTTTTCTTTTCCACTCAGCAGTTGGACTGGAACAATGGAAAGTGATTTGTGCTGAAAATGAGTTGTACAAAGAAAGTGATGCCACAAATGCAGTCCCTACCAAAATGGGAATGAGCAAGGGAAGGGAGTTCACAGCACACAGATCAGTAAAGTAACTTGTGCTGGTTAAAAGGTCAACTGAGTTGTGAGTCCTGATCCTGTGTGAAGAACAGAAATGTCACTTCATGGCTCATTCACTCTTTCCTATGGAAAGAACTATTTCTCTTGGAAAACAGTCAGTTCATTTTGTAGCAGTTATCTGTGGAAAGACATCCCTGAACTGGCCCAGGGAATGGAGAGAGAGAGGCCAAGTGCCCCTATTCTACCCAGCCCCAGCTAAGTCCATGGCTGATACCAGCCTGCTGTCAGGAGGTGACAGGTCCATCATCCCTTCCCATGTATTTCTTCCCCATCATTACCAGTGCAATCAGCTCAGAAAGGCACAGGCAGCAAGCCCATCAAAGGGTCCTTCCTGCTGAGTCAGCCCTCTGTTCTGCCTGATTTGGGGTTATTACTGACCTTGGTAAGACAGAATGTAGTGAGCTGAAAGCTGGAAAGCCTCCTGCTCTGTTTCTCATCTCCTGCTCCGTGCAGTAGCCTCAGGAAAGGCTCTGGTTCATCAGTTTGTTATTGATCCATGTCACAGCAGTTGTAATTGCAGGGTTACAATTAACAATTAAAGCAGTGGAAACAGTGTAAGCTGTGGGGTTTTCCAGAGGAGGAACATCTCCCATGCAGGAGTGGGCAGAGGTGGTCCAGAGACTGCATGGTCAGGAGCAGCACACGTGGTCTCTGATTCTCACCATGTAAGCCTGGATGGAAGCCACCCCATTTTCCTCAACCCACACCTGATCACATGTGCATCCACCTCATTTCTCCTGGCCTGAGGACAAAGAGGCCACTGGAACTCTTGAAGATTGTTCAAAATCCTGGAAGGCAGAACTGAACATCTCTGGTGGGCACATAACACTTGGACAAGGGGACTCCACTCATGCAAGAAGACATTATTCCACTAACCTTGAGATGATCAGTCCATGTGTCCTGCTGCTCTGTGCTGGATAAGAGACCTCAGCATCCTAAGATCCTCCCTTTTAAGGAAAAATTAAGCGGATTTTAAGCCAGCACAGTTTCACAGAACAAGAACAGACTAGGATCTCCACTGTTTAGAGCTAATAAAGCAGGATTTAACACATTAGTCTTACTAGAAAAAAAAAAAATAAAATACAGAAGCTGGTAGATTTCCAGCCCCACAGATGCTTATTTTTTCCCCTTGCCATCCAAGCTACATCTTGTATGAGAGAGGAAGACTGCACTGGTGCAACTGTGGGGAGGAAAGGAGAGAGGTAAAAAGAGGGAGTGAGACCTGTCCCTTCCAGCACCCAGGAGATGCCAGACTGGCTCTCCCATTTTGTATCACAAGGAGGAGGCTGTGCAGATGCACAACCACATCACTGGGCACAAGGACAAACAGCAGCAGTCACTGCTTATGGGGAGGAGCCCATATCTCCTTTTATTTTCTCCTCTGGTAAATCCATACTGATGTATCAGCTGCTCTGGAGTGACTGTCCCACACAGCTATAGGAACCAGCAATAACCAATAAACACAATTAACACATTACATCATCCAGCTTCTGGCAGAGAAACCTCCCCAGTTCTTTATGATCTTTTGCTAGAAGGGAAAACCAGGACACATGACATATGTACAGCTTCATTTATTGTGTCCCTGGTCTGCATTTTAGTCCTGATTTTAGTCTCCTCTCTGCTGACAGCTAATGAAATCCCTAAGTGGGCTTGTTCTGATTTTTCCCACCCCTCCCATCGCTCCCATTTCGGATTTCTGAGATGTTCTGAAAATAATTCTGCTAGCAGGAAAATAAACAGGACATTACTCTTGATGGCATTCAATTGTATTTTCTCTTTCCCTGATGTCAGGCCCTGGCAGATGAGGGTAAAGAGGAACTCGAGGCCATCAGAAAAGTTTTTCTGGCACAGGCGAGAAACCTGCATGCTGCCAAACCCTTTGCTATTGTTCAATGTGCACCCTGCTGTTTGTTTGGGACCTGGAAAATAGAGCCTTACTGTGAAATTTTAAGTGAAAAATATTAAAGCTGGGCATTGCAAAGGCAGGTCAAGCAGCAGACTGAGCTGGTCCAACAAATGGGCATTTTTGCCTTCTGTGACAGCTAATGGTGAGAAACAAGAGTTTGGATTTTTTTCATGGCTATTGTTTTTGGCTTAGAGATGAGGAGTTTTAAAAGAGACAGAGCAGAAGTAAGAAAGAACAGAAACCAGACTTGGATCTTTTTAGACTCCATTCACAGGGCATCCTTCATCCCCAGAGACACAGCTGATCCTTGGCTCAGATCACCATTTTCTAGCCCTCACTTTCAGCCTGATGGGCCCCTGACATCCTGCTCATTCAGGAAGCCTGTGTCCACCTCTATTGAAGGTGCTGAGAGCTTCTGTTTGTTTCTTCACGTTTCCCACCTCAGAGTGAAGCAGAGATTGGGGTGTTGCAGGATCAGTTCCTTGCCAGGGAAACTTTGTTTGAGCACAATCTGTGTTAGCTAAATTGCAGTTATTAAACTTTGGAAGGATTTCCTCTGCACCCTATGGCAAAACTGCCCCTCCTCAGGGACTTACATCTTCAGGAGTTTCCTCACATCCCTGCAAGACCTCAGGATGCTCTAGTCAGGCAGCATAAGGAAGAGCCAGCAGCTGAGGAGGCTCAGCTGAAACCCCGATGGCAGTGAGTGCTGCCACCTCACTTCTCAGACTTACCTCCAGATGGCAAACAGCATGTGCTCACTCAAACTCGAGTGACAGGCTGCAGTAACAAGTGACAACATCAAGACTGACAGCGAGGGAGAAAGATTGCTTGAAGCAACACTCCAGACTGAATGCAGCTGGTTGGGTGCAGGAGGGAAAACAAGATACTTCAGGTGGAAGGAGGCATCTGAAATCACCTTTTTTTTTCTCACAGATGAACATCAGCCTGTTCTCCACCCTGCCAAACATGTTGCACTGCTTTCACTGTGATTGCTCCTGAAATGTCTACATGTCCACTTTCCCTTCAGTCCAGACTTTTCCCTGGAGCATAACCCTGGCCACAGAGTGACAGACCAAAGGCTCAGCTGCCACAGCATCTCATCTGCAATGGATATCGTGAAACAGATGCCTGAGGATGCGCACACACAGCAAGTCAATTATTCCTTCTCTTCTCTCCAAAATTCTGGCATTTGACACCACAAAGAAGAGGTTATACTTCAATCCACTCTGTCTTACATGGATCTCTCTGGCTGTTTTGACTCACATTGAAAGGCACTGCAGGTGTTGAAAGGGATCTGAACTCTTCCCATCAAGAGAGGGCAGTGCTGTCCTCACTGTCACAGCCCAGGGACACCTGTGCCAAGGAGAGATAAAGTGCATTATAAGTTACTGAAGTGGCACAGCTCTGTGTTTTGGTCTCCCAGTAAGCCAACTGAGGAATTCTGGGGGTTACAAAAGCCAGGAGTTAATCAGTAACTCAGATGTTTATCACCTGCATGTTTAACTATTTTTTTCATCCCTTGTAATACCTGCTGGTTTGGGTTATTTTGCCTTCTTTTAATGAGTAACTAGTGGGAGGAGGATTAAATACACCTGTTTTCTCAACATATAATTTTCGATGGTGGCCATTTTGGCTGTAAGAAGATGTTTCCCACAATCATTAACACATAGAAAGGAAAAATGCAAATGCACCTACTGAAAAAAAAAAAAAAAAAAAGAACTCCGCCCCTTCAGTACACACCATGTCTAGTCTGGCATATTCTCAGTCCAGTGCTATTTTGCAGGCACCTCCATGCACACCCCTGTATGACTTTACCCCTTACATGCTCTCTCAGCATCTCCTGTTTTCCTTTCCTTTGCACCTGTTCACTCAGAACCACAGAAACAATTGGAGAAATCAAATCTCTGAAAGTTTTGTGTCCCACATATCTTCCCTCTGCTCTCTACCAGTGCTTGCTGGGAGAGGAGCAAGGAGGCGAACAATTTTGCATTGTACAGTGAATTTTGGATTAGGTACTTTCTATAGTTTTGCCATTGCTACCTGTGTAGATGAAGGAAGCCAACAACTCTGCCTGCTCTCATGTAACCTGAGGCAATGTGGTCCATAAGCACTGCAATGCTAAATCAGCTGAGCATGAAGGTCTTTGACATCTATGAAAGAATGTAAAGGCAGCATTAAGCATTAATATGCACTTATAAGACAATTCTTCCTCTACAAAGGATGGGCTGATCTCTCTGCACCCCTTCCCACTCTGTCGCTGTGATTCCTTCTTGTGCTTTGTTTCTCCCAGGGCTTGACTGTGCCTGGTTGCTTTTCTCTCTCTATTTCTTCAAAATACTTTTAAAGTAAATATATAAAAGCTTTTAAAGCAACTGTTAAAAAAGTTCATGGTTTCAAAGCTTTGTTCATGTCCATAATCCACCCTTCTCACTACTGATTGATATGTAATAATCCAAGTTTAACTCCTCTCTGCCCACCAGGAGTGCTTCAGCTGCTCTCCTTAACTCACCTCCAGCTTCCTGGTGGGGCTGTCTGTCCCAGAATCTCTGCCCACCCACACAACACCCAGCAGAGAAATAGGCTGTGAGCATGGGCCTGAGCTCACCCAAAATAAAAGCCAGGGGCATATAATTAAATGAAGGCACAATGCTTCTGCAGCACACACTCCTGCTGATGGCAGAGCCTGAAAGCACATTGCTGGATGCCAACAGCCCAGGCAGCATTTAAAGGAGTGGTACTGAGAAAGGAAGGATGGATTGATGGACATATTCTTCCTGTAAACTGGAAAAGTCTAACCACAGAAAGCCAGAAACAACAAACCCAGAACAGCGCAGGGCAAATTTCATGGTTGCTTTTGAGAGAACTCTCTTGACCTAGCAATGATGTTACTTGCTTCCTAGCATTGATTCTGAAATCCCCTTTTCTCTTTCCAGCCTACATTAAACACTAATTAAAGCCATCTATTGCAAAAACATCCCTAGGTTCATAGTACTATTTATTAAGCTGCCTGAAAAGCCCCAGTTCCCTAGTCAGATAAGAGAGAACAATATTTTTGTGCTATCAATTTATTAACTGTTTCAGTTGTATGCAGTGAGATGAAAGAGGCAAAAGAAAGGAGAAAGCAAGAGGTTGAGATCTCACAAAAAAAATGGTCAGTAATTTTCCATTTTCCTTTTGCAGGAGGCAGAGTAGTAGTTTGGTCACAATGAACAGAACAATACAGAGCAATCAAAGCTCTATGCTCTGCAGCATGAAGAGAGATCAGCCTCCACAGAACACGTCAAGAAAACCTGTGACCACAGTGAGAGGCTAATAGTGTTGCATAACAGGTTTTCCAGAGCAGGTCTCTTGTTGAACACAAAAATGCCATACAAAGTCATTGGTCAGCCTGAGGAACTTTGGTCTTATAAAACACAAGCTTCACATGAGAGCCAGAGTCATCCCTAGATGAGATACAAAGGGGTTTTGTCATTTTCCATAAGGCTCCAGGCAATCAAGGGAGTCAGCCTTCTGCAGTGAGAGGATCTCAACTGTAAATTACTGTATTTCCTGCCAAGGCATTGTCAGGTGTCAAATGCAGTATGGGCTCTCAAAGTGTTAAACCTTAAAATCTTTGCTGCCCCCATTCCACATAGTTACCTACAAATCTGAATTTATGGTGGTGAGAGACAGCAGTGAGTGCATACACATTTACCTTAAGTGCAGTATTTCACATGCCACTGAGAGTCCCCCAGAGCTCCTCACACAGCTCAGATGTGTTTGCTAATTGCACACCCAGGGGGAACCTCCCTGAGCTGAGACATCCAGGCTTGAATTGGTCAGGGGCTGAACAACCACCATATTGCCCTGTTCAGTGATTGTTAACAAGGAATTAGTAACTTTTTACATTTCTATCTACGTTCAGCCACTCCTTGTGCAACCAATTTGTCTTTTCTGCTCAGTTGTTGATGCATCATCGTTTCTGGTGGGTCCCTTCAGTCTAGTGGCTGCAGGTGAGGGAAGCACACATGGGCTGTGGAGAAGGGTTGGATGGCTGCAGCAGATGAGGGGCAAGACAGCACATTCCTATAGTTGCCCACTGATTTCCCACTAAGTTTTCCAGAGTAGATGTCCTTACACTGTAACCTCTTCTGAAATCTTCTGATAACCAGTGTTCGTGGCAGAACCAGGCATTACAGGCACGTATGACCTGTGAACCAGGAAAGGTAATTTTCTCTGTTTGGAAACCTTTTCTGCAGTTTGCCTTGCCTGAGGACAGACACTCTTTTTATCTGCATTGCAAGAGAAGGCCTTATCTTTCAGAAACATATCAATATCTTCACATGGAAACAAATCACACCCAGACCTGTAGTCAACGGATGTGAGCAGAAGCACTTTTTATAACTGCAGACCTTAATTCTCAAAGATAATTAAGGGAAGAGGGAGGATGAAAGAGAATAGCTCATCAGAGGCAATGACATGCTCAGAGCACACACAGGCCAAAACATGCCAGGAAGCACTGCTCTTCTTTTAGCACTGAACTCAAGAACATCACCTGGGAGGTGTATGTCCCAGGAAAAGGTATCACTCACTCCTCTGAGACGTGATGGACGTGCTTGCAGGGATGTGATGATAGAGAATTGGTTGCTGATTCACCACTGGGATTTTTGTCTGAGTTAAAATGTTACTTTACTTTCCCAACACTACATGGCCCAGCCTGGAACTCACCAAACCTAGCAAGGTTTATGATCTGCCAAACTTCAGCTTTGCCTGCAGTTTTCTCCTTGCTTCCTCTCCTGTGCTACTAATTGCTTTATTTGTGGAAAGTGGAATCCAGACACAGGGAAAAGTGACCAGTCAAGCATTAATATTCCAGTTCTGGCCAATGCAGGCACAGAACTTCCTAACTATGTGCTTACATGTACAAGGATTTGGAGTCCAAGAGCAGGAGACTGGAGATGGCTGCTCCCTATAACCACCTTGAAGGTATTTCTCAGTCCAGTTTTCTTCCTCTCCCCCAGATCAGACACTCAAAGGATCCAAGGCATTGCCAGGACTTAGTTTGGTTTAAGCCAAAGTGGATTCTCAGCTGAAATTCAGCATCAGTCTTGCCTTGGAGTCTGGGCACACCTGGCAAGGCCTAACACAGCATTGGTGCCTACAGCTCCCGTGCCTGGGAAGGAGCTCTCACATTGCCCTGCACATTCAGTGGAGCTTTCACCACCATTGCCATGCTGGGAGGTGCACAAGGGGGGTTTGCAACACACAAACACACCCAGGCACACAACAGCACACAGGAATCTCACAGGAGGTTTTTGAGTTCATTGTTTCTCTTCAGGTACCAGTAAAACCACAGTCTGAGACCCAAAGGAAATGAAAAGTTGGGGTCTTCAGGTCATGTCTTCCATGCCAATTCTCCATATTCTCTGGTGCTTTTCACCTTCTCTGATATTGGTTCTTGGTCTTGATAAAACAATGTCTATCTCTTCCCACTACTGCTAAGTGGTTTCCGTGAATCTTGGCAGTTTTTTCTGTTTTAAAACACCCTGTATTTCCCTGAGCTTGTGTGGGAAATACTTCAGCCTCCAAAATATCTTCCAGCACATAAGGAAAAGAAGGAAAAGAGGTGAACTTCACCCTGCCTTGTGCTGTGGGAAGAATGAAGTCATAGTATTTGATGACTCACCTTGCTCCTCTACGCAAGGTGAAACACTCTTTTGTCATCAAGGGTGGCTACAAAGAGAAATCTGGATTTACACATCAGCTTCCTCATACCAGAACCATGCCTGTGTTCTGAGTGGTGCACATGTGCTGATACTCAAACAGCACAGCATGCCCCATCTCAGAGCTAAAAGATTAAGTATCAGGATTATTCAAGAGATAGATTCTTTTCAAGTCACTTCTGAAAATCCTATCCTTGAAATCTGCAGGCTTGGGGTCAGGAGAGAAAAAAAATCAGTCTAAGCATATGACAAAGAGGAACAGAGGTGATGACCTTAAGGAAATGAGTGTGGACCAGGATATAAGTCTCTTAGTCACACACAGATTGTACAGATGCCAAGAGCATCACCCTTCACACACAGACAGAGCACCACCCTCTCCTTTTTGCTGCCATTTATAGTATCAAAAATACCCAACCAATCAACCAAACAAACAAACAAAAAGCCAACCAAACAAACAAAACAAAACCCCACCTTATATTTAATGGTCTGAACATTCCTGCTAATAGAAGCCAAGATTGGACCTGCCCAGGATTTGAATGGGAAATCCCTGCTGTGACTTCACAGCAAAGAATGAGAGTTGATCAGCTGGTAGAAAAACAGTAGAGCAAAACTGAAATGTTCTGTTTGGTACCATCTTCACAGAAGAGCAAAAAGAAGATAATGGTGATGTGAACCCCCCCACAAACTGTTCTTCCTGACAGGGCATCACTAAGAGGAGGGACTTGCATTAGCAGCAGGGAGACTGATATGGCAGAGGAGTAGAGGATTTATGAAGAGCCTGAAGAGTAATTAACACACTGTAGAATTGTTCTTAGAATTTTAGGGGCTCTCTGAGATTGGGATGGATCAGCTGTGATGCCCTGTAGGAAGAAAATACTGTTTTGGCTTCTCCAAGGTTTGAGTATGCTCCATCCCCAGACAAATCATAATGAAATTATTGACGTTCCAGACATGGACCATGAAGATGTGTCTGTTCTCATGCCCAGCTCTATGTTTTTGTGTGCTGAAAGGAAAACAGACACTCCCCAGATGAAACTCATGTCATTACCACTTGTCCTGCACTAAAAATCTTCTTTACTGAAAAGCAGAGATCCTGTGTGATTTGGGATAGGACCAGATTAGGTGAGTGACTGGATGTTAATGCAACTGAAAAATGCCAGTATAAAACTGAATAGCAGGCAGTGCAGTTCTGGCTGAAACTTAAGTTTTCCCTTTGCTCCAAAAGTGCTCAAACATATATTGGAAGCACTGACTAAAAGAACTGCTAAACTCAGTAAAGCCCAGGATGAATCATATCCATGCAGCAATTGGCATAAAACTTCTGGTTCAGCAACTGATTTCTGAGAAGCTCATCAGTTGTTAAGTGTTTTCTTTCCTTTTTTTTCTTCACTTAAGGACTGCAGGGCCGAGCTCATTCCCCCCTGACAAGACAAACCCTGCCAAAGCTGAAAACCAGCAGGTGTGCTGGAAACTGGTACCAGGAACGTCACTGTTACACAGCAGTGCAATTTCTTTAAAATATGTAAGTGGTTCCAGGGTAAATTATGCCTGAAAAAGGTTTGCTAGAGAGGAAAACACTTAGCCAGGTTCTGGAGAGCATTGCTCTGTGCCAGCACTGCCAACACTATTTCTGGATGCCAGATTTTCCCAAGACTGCTGCAGTCTCAATGCCAACCAGCTCCTCACAAAGTAATGTAGTCCCACCCTGTCCTCCAGAAAGTCCTTTCAAGAGGAGAGAGCTGGGAAGATCTTTCTGAGGATATCTAGATGAGGTGTCTTCAATATATTCCCTGTTCCACCGCCATGCATTTGAGAAATATACCCTTAATCTATGGCAGAAATCAGGAAATATTGGGATGCAAAGTTCTACACAGGTTGACTGTGGTCCTTTAAAGGACTTGTGAATATGGAGGAGCAGATGCTTCAGGGAATTACCACGTGAATTCACAGCATGCACAATGCCGTACAAAAATGCTCTTTATGGTGATTATGTAATTTTTGTGAAAACAAAACATGCAGCAAACGGGCTAGGAGAACACTATTCAAATATTTCAGAAATGCAAAGTTTCCCTGGTTGTAGTTGTTAGAAGCCTGGTGTTTCTGCAGTGAAAATACTCTGTGGGAGGACAGAAGTTATAAAATATGGTCCCAAGTCTCTCAGATTGCACTGAGTCCAATCTAGGATTAAGTAGTGCCTGTAAACTGAATTTAAGGGACAGACAGAGAAATGTTTAACCTTCAGTGTAAGGCAGGCTGCAAGTTACCTGCACTAGATGTTATCTAGTAAATCAATCTAGCCTACAGCATCTTTCTCACAAGTTTTTTGGCAGCCATCCTATTTTCATCCTTCCTAAGAGCTCCACCCAGAGAAATTGAAAAGTCATGTGAGGAGAGTAGAAATCCTCTTTCCCCATCCTCTTTGCAGGTTTGCCTTCCATCCAGGCACTTGGAAGTCCCTCACACCCCAGTCCTACTCTGCACCAGCAGGTAGGTCCTGCCACTGCTTCTGGCATGGAGCATCTGGCAGTGCCCAGCTGTGACAGAACAAGTCACTTCTGTTCTGTGGACAACATGCAGTGCACTGAAAGGGATTCTGTGATACAAAATCCTGGGGGTTTTGCCATCCCTGTCAAAACTCCAAGAAACTTCAAGAGCATTTAGCTCCCTGCAGTGAGGCAAGAATGCAATACCTTACCCAGATTTTTGTAAAATATGTAGCACAAGGGCAAATTCCTAGAAGACATTTCAAACCTTCCTTTCAGGTGTTTAATTTTCTATCAGGCCTTATAGGATTTATTTGCCAAGAGCAAGTCTTTTCAATTCAGTATAATGCTCTCTTCAGGCTCCAGCTCCTTGGCCTCCTACCCAGGGAACTCTGTCTCACGATTTTTCCCATTAAAAGTAGGTTGGGCCTCACCTGCTGAGGGCTGGGCTGCTCCCTGCAGGATCCCAAGTGCATTCCTGAAATAGTTGTTGGGTGGAAACTTATCCTGGGGTCCATCCTGCTTGAATATGTAAAGGATTCCAGTGTTATCTGGCAGGTTTTCTGCAGGGTACCGACCTGTGCTCTCCTCTCTTACATTATCTGGGGTTTCCTACTCTCTGAGAGCAGCCAGGAAGATGCTGGTGGTACCTATTGCCTACAGCAATGCCTCTCTCCAGTGGGTTGTCCCCATGAATCCCATGGCAGTGGGATGTGTCCCTTGCACACATTTCTATTCCAGCCACAAGCAGTCCACACAGGGTTTTTTTAACCATCCTCATGATGACATGACATTAAATATTAATTATTGATAATAAATAATATATTTGTATTTATTGATGTATTTACTTGTTATTAATTATTCTTTTTGTGGTGTGTAGGAGAAATACCCTTTCTGGGTACTGGTGGGGCAGGGGTGGGTGTGTGTGTGAGTGTGCATGTGTGGGAACGAGCTGCTGCAGTGCATACACTCTGCACCTGCAGCACACCTCAGGTACTGTGTGGTTGTGATTACAGACTGCTGGTAATCTTCTGAGAAATCTTCATCTTTCATGGGAAAATGCAAATGCAAATAAACTCAAAATGTATCCTAGGAAAGAATGATTAAAGAATTCATCATTTCAGACAGAAGTGTCAAGAAACAAACAACCCACCCAATCAACACCTCAAGTGGAAAAATCTGTTCGCTTTTCCAGTGAAAAAATCAGGATTCCAAGTCACAAATGGCCTTTCCTTTCATAATTTAGTGTTGCTTGGTGGAGCTGGGATTGCTTTGTGCAACACATGAGCAGAAAGAAATTTCAGCTGGTTTGCTTCCCACATTTTATTTTTATTTATTTTTCCTTTTTAACTCTAAATTACACCTGAAAAATCAAGTGGCAGAGGTATGCTTTAGAACACAAAGCATCCTGTGCCTTTGTGGGAAACAAGTGGCAAACAAGGCAAAAAAGAGCAAGTCTGTGACTCAGTGGCGAGTCATCCATCTGCCATCAGTGCAAGTGATAAATCCTCATTTGGAGGAATACAGAACTTGAAAGATGGCTGTGGCTGCAGCTTTGCTGTTCCAGATTTAGGGATGTTTTTAAGAGGCAATCAAACAATCCGTCTAGTTAGTAAAACTTGTGACTCGCTTTCTCCCACTCACACACCCCAGAGCCAGCACAGGGTATAATAATGTCCATTGTTTTGATTACAAGTAACGTGGGGGAAGTAATACTTCCCTTTAACCGAGGCAGTCTGAGGCAGCAGTTTAAAGAATGCTGAATCGTGTTACAGGACGTTTCAGCTTCTGAGAAATGCAGTGCAAGGTCTGGATAAATGCTCCCAACAGGCCTCTCAGTAAAGGTCAGTGGGCAGACTGAGTAGCTGTCTGAGGTTTCAAAATACTGGTGTCCTTCAGGAAAGGTTATCTTTGGCCAGACCTTGACAGGTTGGACAGGACAGTGCAGCCCTTGGCGGGAGCCCTGCCCCAGTTCATGGTGCAGCTCAGCAGCCTGGCTGGGGGAGTGGGGCAGGCTTTGGGCTACAGGCTGGGATTTGTGTGCGTGGAACAGGGACAGTGACCGATGTCAACCTGCCCTCTGCTCACACTGGAGTCCATCTGACCTTGTTTCCTCTCCCATCCCTTCCCAGCTTGGGTGCCAGGTCCGAGCTGCTGCAGCAGCTGAGCTGTGACAGTTCTATAGAAATGTTTATTTTTCTGTGGTCTTGTTCATCCTTGTTCAGGGCTGCAGTTGCACAGTCCTGTGTGTCTCACTGCTGAAGGACATGTTCCCTGCAATAAGCTGGGTGGTTACTATTATGGCCACTATTAAAACATAAAAGAGAGATAAAGATGTGTTTCAAAGTGGCAAAGGGACAGAAAGGCAGATGGACACAAACGGCTGAGTAGTTAACGCGTATTTCTGGATAAGTCTTATCTGAAGTCAGAATTTCATGTTTACATTTTGAACTCTCATAAATGTCTCCTGAGCAGAAGCAGAGTACAATAAAGCAGTAATTGATTTCAGGGTAGTGTTGACCAAGCTTTACCACAGCCCCCAGCAAATCTCATCGAGTGCCGAGAGCTGCCTTAGCACAGCAATCTATTACAAATGATAAGGAGAATTTAATCAATAACTGATATTCAGGGGGTTTTCAGCAGACATCACAAATCACCACTGATCTTTGCTCAAGCACGTGACTGCTCTGAATAAACACATGCAAGAAAGTGAGTGCAAGTGTGCTAGTAAACAGTGCCACCAGAACAGTAGCAGAAGCAGTAGTTTATCTCCTGGTTGGTATCAAGGGTATCAATGATACCTCTCATTTTGGAGGTGTGCAAGGTGAAATCAGCAAACACTGATCCCAAAAGGAGGAGGCTAAAGTCTGCAATTAGCATTGTGTTCTTCACAGGTCCTTCAGTGATCTCAGTTAACTCCTATTCCTTTGGCACAGGCTGTAGGAGCTGTGGCTACAAGCACACACCTTGTGAAAGAGGTTTCCTCCCTTAGATACATGGAGGGTACATTTAGGGTCCATCAGACCTGTTGATTTTCATCACTGATGAAGGTCTGCTTTCCTTGTGTGGTGTTCTTTCTACGTCTGATGACTTTCCCATGGTGCTGTTCCGAGCTGTGATCACTGGTAAGCTGTGGTAACAGGTAACATTCAATCTGTCTCAGTTTTCATCATCATACAGTGGAAAGGGCACCAGGCTGGGGTCAGAGAGGCAAGGGAGCTGCTGGAAGAAGCTTGGGGCTGTAACCATAAACAGAAGCCCCAGCTCCTGCCACTGCTTGTGAAGAGGGGCTGTGGATTTGCCACAGTGCGTGGGGCAACCAGAAAGGAGTGGAGAGATGCTGGAGAGCCCTCTCTGCAGAGTGTGAGTTTCTGAGCTCTACCAGTATGAAAATAACTGACACCAAGTAAAAAAGTGTTAATTTTACAAAAACTGAAATGAAAAGGAACATTAAATATAAGTGACATACCCCTCCCCCCCAAATAATATTTCCAAAATGCTAAAGTGATTTCTTCATTTCTTTATCTTGCATTTAAAAAAAAAATTAAAATTAAAAAAAAAAAAAAGGCAAGGTGTTATGTAAAGTGCTTTTTGCATAAACTCCAGTGATTCACCATCTTGGTGAACATCACATTCCCAAGTACCAGCTTCCAACACCAGAAAGCATGGTAAATTGAATAAGATAATTTACAGCAGTACCTTGCTCCACCACTCAAAACATTTCTTGCATAACTGACTCTTTTGATGGCACCTTTACCTTGGCAAAGAAAACAGATATATACATATATTCTGTTGAGAAGGTGTAACATGTTGCTACTGGCTTTACCAGACAAGTTTGGAGAAATGGTGCTCTGTGGCATCAATAGGGGAACAAGATACTGCTCAGAGGTGATCCTATTCCTACCAGAGGTAATCAAAGTAGGAGCAGTCAGAAAAAAGGGCTGCAGACCTGTGCTTGCCTTTCAGTCCCACCACTCTGCCCAAAAGAATCTGTCTCCTGAACTATCTTTGAGCCAGTCTTTTTAGAGCTGGAGATACTCTTCTGTCCTGTGTTCTCCAGACCTTTTTATTTTTTTTTCACATAGCAGAACCAGGAGAACACATAAGCACCTCTTCTCATGTGCTGCATACTCTCCAGCTATGCTGATGGTCCACCTCAGTCATGTGGCTCTCACAGGACTGTCCCATCCTGAACCACAAACCCATATGGAAGAGGGGCAGCTCTCAGGTAGCTGGGAGAAAATTGTCTGCAGGATCAAGGCTGGATTCCAAACCTTTATTTTACAGTTAATACTTTTGGCCTTGAAAGGTCACTGAGAATGGCTCTGATATGGCCTCGAGGGCTGGGGAAGGAACTTCCCACCCGCTCTCCTGTAGGAGTGCAATCACTTCTCACTGTTATCTTGAGTGAGCATGGCCCAGCCCTTAACGCTGCACATTATCTGACAATATTGGGCAAATCTTGCTCAATTCAAACACTCAGCATAACTCCTGGTGTGAGTGGGAGCCCCCCCATCAGCACCGAGGTCATTACTGAAGCTATTTAAACACTCCCCACTCCCCTCCCTCCTCCTCCCTCTGCCCACTTCTCCACACTCCAAACCAAACAATTTCCCCTTTCTGTGCTATATTAAGATAATATGCAGAAAATCCAATACATTATCCTCAGGATTAAGTAGCATCAGCAGAGCGTATTCACACGTTGCTGCTGTGCTTATATCAGGGGCACATTCATTCTCAGCAGGCACTAAATGTTCCCAGCTATTCCCTGGGCAGGGAAGGTGGGTAGCATACCAAAGCCATGCATTTAGAGGCTGTGGAACAGTTTAACTACAGATATATTAAGGAATTTGCCTCAGGAATGTAAACAGATCCAGAAGGTTTTGTGTGCCAAGGCAATTAATTTTAAGAGTTCCCTTGCATGCACACACATGAGTATGCACACGTACCTGCTACACCCTTCTGCCTGTACCATACATAAATATGCAACAAAAGCAACATTTCTGAGGCACTAATAATAGTAAATGCTCATGCCACAGAGATAAAAACTTCATATTTATTTGGGGTAAAGTTGGAGGTCATTCACTGGTCACACAAGGAGTTATCCATTCATGATACAATACTAAAGGATGACTTGGGCTTAGCTGCATTGCATGGAGAGTGTGCATAAAATACATCTTTGAGGAGGTGAATGTGGTTAAATAAATTTACTGGAACAAAGAACAGCTTGACCTCAGGAAAGAAAAATCAAATTTAATCTTGTCAGGCATTTACTGGAGCCTTGGGTCATCTTAATCCTTCAGTGCAAATTGTTTACTCCCTGTGTTTTTTGTGCAGCTCTCAGACACCAAAATAAAATGTTTTTACATGCCCTGGTCAGTCAATTCTAGGCTTAATCGCTGTCATACTCTGCTTTTAGGCATGGATTTCTTCAAGGAGACACTCAAAGCATTGCACCTAAAATTTTTCTTGACCCTTTGGCATAAAGGTACCAAGACATTAAACAGGACTTCAGCATGGATGTTCAATAACACTAAGTCACCATCCAATTAATCAGTGTACTGATCAGCTTCTGCACATGCACTCAGCTGCCCTGTCCAAGCCACCAGGGACCTTTTCCTCATCTTCACTCAGTTTTGAAACTGTGTTGGCCGCTGCCTCAGCCCCTCAGGGTCCTGTCCTGTTCCATTTTTTGTGCTGGTAAGACCATCATCCTGGAAAGATCAGACCCCTTTCAAAATGAGAGCGTGGGCATGTCTTTTTAAAAGTGAGCTTATCACTCTCCACAACTCTCTGAAAGGAGGTTGTAGTGAGCTGGGGGTCAGTTTCTTCTCACAGATAACAAGTGACATTTTCTGACATAAACAATTCTATCATTTTATGACCCTAAACACAAATTTTCTTCAGTCTAAGTGTTTGGGCTATAAGAGCCCTTTAAACATATTTAGGTCAAGGAATTAAAGTTTCAGAATATTTTCTCTGAGTCTTCTCTGTTGAAATAAAGGGTCAAAATATTTACAGTCCATGTCCACCTTTAATTTTAATATGGTCATTTGGATTCTTACCATGCTTGAATTTTCCTGTGGGGTTTTTTTTGGTTGTTTTTTTTTTTTTTTTTTGTTTTGTTTTGTTTTGTTTTGGTTTTGTTTTTGGTTGGTTGGTTGGTTGGTTGGTTTTGTTTTTGTTTTTTGGTTTTTTTTTATTTTGTTTTGTTTTGGTTTTTTGTTTGATTGTTTATTTGTTTGGAGTTTTTTTGGCCTGTGGACTTGAGAATTCAGTGTTTAATATACTTTCAATAAAACAAAATAAATATTAAATCAAAATGTACTTAAGCAACTAACTATATTGTCAAAAGTTCTGCTAACAATTGTTTGGAGATTGTTCCCAAAAAATTGCACATCATAAATTACCAAACTGAATTTTTTTCTTGTTCAAACTTTTCACCTTGTTAAATGTGTTAAGAAAATTCTTCTTTATAACTTCAGGTAAGATATATAATTTAGTCTAGTATAGACTATATGTATCAGTCTGATTTT
The DNA here is from genome assembly GCA_013400275.1 of Rhadina sibilatrix. NCBI lineage: Eukaryota > Metazoa > Chordata > Aves > Passeriformes > Phylloscopidae > Rhadina > Rhadina sibilatrix. The sequence continues at coordinate 317,490 of VWYO01013259.1, forward strand.
ATCCAAGTAAAAGTTTACTTTTTTTCTCTTTTTTAACTTTTATTGAGTTTATAGATACTGTTGGGTGATTTTTTAATACAGGCAGTATCTAATAAAACCCTCATCTGAAGCATCCATGCAAATACCATAGAGTGAGAGTGGGAGGAGAAGGGAATTCTGCACTCCCTGCAAAAGGGAGCGACATAAAAATACTTCTGAAGGACTCTGAGCAGCCTAATTCTACTCAATATAACCATGTAGGAGGCTTCCCTAACAGATCCTTCCAGGAGGAGCTGCACCACACTCTTGGCAGCCCCTCACACACAGTCTCTGTGTGACACTGTCCCCGCAGAGCTCAGAGGATACCTGAGGTGGCACTTGCAAGAACCTGTTGGTGTGAGCTGATGCTGCACCTCCTGCATCTCCACAGCATCCAAATGGAAACTCACATCCCCTGGTCAGGACACAGAACTCGCCTGCTGCTTCCTGAGTCAGGGCACCACTGCACCAAAAGGCAACCAAAATAAACAAGCTGGGGCTTTTTGAGAGGGAAGTTAAGCTTTATGAAGGACAAAAAAAATCCACATACCTCCCTGATGCACGGCAGAAAACAGTCCAAGTGCTGGCAGCCTCACTCAAAACCCTGGGATTGTTCTTTCTTGGCTGTAGCAATACAGACACAAACAAATATTAGCGTGATCACTGTGGCTTTTCTTTATTTTTTGCATTTTAGTGAAGAGATGCTTCATTGCTTTACAAGATACTTGGAGCTTACAGCTAATTGAATCCTGATTTTTTAATTAGTTCTGAGGTCATGCCTAGCAGCCCCAGCCACAGCCCCACGATCTGGTTTTCCCAGTAGTGACAAAAATGTGTGGCTGGCAAAGGGATGGCAGCCTTTGGCTGGCACAGTGCAGTTCTTCCCCGTGGATGTGCAGAGTGGGGTGCAGTGGGCTCCACTCAGTTCTCACTGTGTGGGATGCTTGGACTTTTTAAGAGCAGGAGAAGGCTTTCCACAAACCTTTAATAAGCTCTTAGAAGCTAGGTGTGAGGTCTCACTATAAAAGGGGCTCAGATTATCTCTTCCCGTTGCTCTTAGAAGCAGTTTCAAGGATGGGATTGTCTAATTTTGTCCACATAAACTTATGATAGGTAATGCAAACTGATCTTGTACTCTTCCTCTCTAACCAGTGGAGAAAATAAACACGTGGGAGAACAATCTGCTCCCTCTTAGACACTTCATTTGAGGATTTGAGGGATGATCTTGCATAGGTGGTTCTGCATTGCCTACAAATGATTGCTGTGCCTTTTAGTAGAGAAGAATTCCACTTTTAAATCACACTGGGGACAAAAAAAGAGACAACGTCCAGCTACTCTGGCTTTTCCCAACTCTGCATTAAAACTCAGCTGTCTCAGCAGTAAATGGGAAAAGCATCTGACTCTCTGTCAATTGTCAGCATCACAACTCACCCACTGCCTAAGCCTTTATGTGAATTTTTTCCATGTCTATTTATAGCTTTTTCATTGAATAGACTCACCTGATTAGAGGGCTGTCACATCACTCTTGACACTGGTTTAAAAGGAGAGTTTATAGTAACCTACAGTAAAAACCTGTCTTCAGCACTGTGCAGCCACAATTTAAGGTGGCTACTGGTGTTTTTTTAAAGATTAAATGTCCTTTCCATATATTGGTGATAAGGACGAGGGGAAGAACAATCCAAGAGCCAAGAGAAGCATCAAAATCATTTTGTTGCATTTGAAGTCACAAAGAAGTTCTGGCACTCAGAGCTTTTCACGGATAAAACATTTAAATGCTGTCCCATTTAAACTTCTGCTTAGAAGCAGCTTGATTTCATTTGAAATCCAAAATTCATCTAGACTTACACAGTGGGCAGCTCCTTGCTTTTCTCAGTGCTGGGGTTTGGCTGCACAGGAGACAACCAGAAATCAGTTTCATTGATACCTGCCAGACCAGTGTCCTTGGTATCTCCATGGCTCATCCTCTTTCTTCACTCCCTTTTTCTAAAAAAACAAAACAAAATAAAAAGCAAACCACCATTTAAAAAAGAAAAGGCAGCATGAATCATCACCTTGAAGTTTCTTTCTCCTTTGGCTTGCTTTGGCTGGATGCCAGCCTGAAATTAATCATTTCCAAACTGCCTTTGCTCTTTAATCAGAAGCCCACTGATTACTGTGATCTAGTCTTTGTCCCTGTTCACTTCAGAGAAGATTTTAATTAGTAGTCTACAGTATATTCTCTTGTACAAGTGCTCCAATTATGTTTAATTACCACCACTGTACATACAATAATTAATTAATGTTAAACCAGAGAGAGCTTGGCATTGTGATTCATTGGTTTGGTAATCTTTGGTCCGTTACTTGGCTGCTTTATCTTCTATAGTCTGGAGCAAATCCCTTGGGAATCTGGTTCAGTGTGTCAGGACTCTCAGGTTCTGTTCCAGTGTTACCAATATGCAATTTAACATCCAAGATCTCCATTTACCAGCACCCCAAGTCTGTCGTGAAGGTCTTCAGTGGTTGCTGAAACCAAATGAGCTCATCTGGGGTAGAAGGTGACACGGTGTGATGGGGCTGAGCAGCTGGAGGAGAGGTGAGTTTTACCAGACAATGCCATCAGTTCACCAAGGAGAAAATCAGAGACAGCACAGTCTGTGCAAGCACCTATCCTGCTGAGAAGAAAAACTTTACCTTACCAGGGCACAGCAAACTCCCCCAAATATGGGCCAGTGACACCACCCCATCTCAGCTCTGATAAGGCCACTTGTAAGAAGACAGATAGAGATAGTGCTAAAGGCAATCTTGCCCCCAATACATTGCAGCTGTGTGAATTACCAAAGAGTGGGAACAGCCTTGCCCTCACAGCTGTGGGTGTGATAAAGAGTTAGGTGGGAGGGAGTCATTTGGAGTCTGCTGGCCTTGCTGTGAGGAGGAAGGGACAGGAGGATGTGCAGGGGACAGAAAGGGTAAGATGTTGTACAAGGGGCAGGCAGGGTTAGGCGGCTGTGCTAGGGGCAAGAAGGAGTGAGCTGGAGCTGCAGAAAGAAAAGAGAGGCAGGGGAGAAAGATCCAGAGCTGTGTGGAGCTGCCCATGGGAAGCCACACAGAAAAGGTATGAAAGGTGCTGATGCTTGAAACCTGCTGGAGTTTTACCAAAACACTCTGAGTGTTATGTCCATCTCTACAATGACAACTTCTTTCACTGCAAGTGTTGCTCCTGGACTTAAAATGAATTTGACACTTGACAAGAGGCAAAGCAATGGACTTTGAGTATTCATGCCTGCTTGAGAAGCCTCCACATCCAATGACACAGTTTTTGCATAAATGGTGAATTTCTTTCTGTCAACGAATTAACCAGTGCATGGAAACTCATGATGTAAAAGATGAAGTTTTTCAACAGCATGTACGAAACCTTTTGTTATCTTGTTTTGAGAAATGATGTATCAGAGGACAATTTTGTAGTTTAAAAGTGGAAAAAGTTTCTAAAGCCTTCAAAGTTCACTTTCTCCCTGAAATCTGATATGGTGCAATACTAGCTCACTGTGGACACTCAGCATGTAGCAGGAAGATAGAACAAAACAATGGGCTTTAGACACTTTCCGAAGAAAAATATCATGTGCAACAGGGGTTTTTTTTTTCTTTCATTAAACAGAAAATTTAAACCACATTTTTCCAGCAAAAATAATTTCAAACTTGAAGGGAGGACTGAGATAAAAATAAACATCTCAGATTCCCTGTGGCCTGGCTAAAACAATATTCTGACCCTTATCTTCATTATAGACAGTATGAGGAGCGAAATCCAAAAGAAATAGAATTACGTACTGATGGTTCATGCAACAAAGGGAGTTGAGTGAGCACTTCCAAGCCTTTTCTTCTGCACAGGTTTTGGTCTCCTGGCCAGTGCTGGGCTGCTGTGGTCCTTCCCCCAGCTATGTTCTCATGACTGAGCTAAGTCCAGACATTTATATCTTTAAGAAATGTAAAAGTAAAGAGCTCATCATGTCCTGTTCATACATCATTCAGTGGCTGCTTGAGCCTTGCAATTTCTGCTTCTAGAACAGAGAGAAATTGCCTCAAGTTGGCTGCTGCTTGGGGGTATTCTTGTTTATTTTAATGGAGACACAAATATATCATCCTCCAAACAGCCCAATCCCTTGCTGAGAAGCAAAAAAACAGTCCAATCCTTGCTGAGAAACTCCCTCACCCAGCAGCCTCTGTGCAGGAGGAAGCCCACATCTGAGACCCCCTGAGCATCACCTCAGTCTGGGGGTGATCCTGGATCCACAGCCCACAGCAAAATGCCACTGGAAACTCAGCACCAATTTACAGACAGTTCAATAGGTTAGCTGAGAGCTACACTCATCCTCCAAACCCCTGACTTCTGGCAAGTGGAGGGTTGAAGTCCAGGATCAAACATCTAAGCTGGGACCAGACCAGTCAAGGCTTGCATCCAAGCACATCAGGAAGTATCACCACACTCCCCACACTTCCAGCCTAGGGCAGATCTGAAATGCAAAGATTTATTGGCATCACTGAATTGATCTGGGGTGGGAAAGAATCATAATATGAACTAAAGTCGCACTGTCACAAAACTCTCCATGGAGAGGCAAGATACACGCAGAAAATGAGCCTATTTATACATATTTTTACAGCTGATGCAATCTGAGAGGAAATTTGATCAAATGTTTTTTTTGATGAGCTGAGTCATCACTGGTGAAAATGAAATGAGTCCATGTGTATTGCCTAGTCCTGCCTTTCTCTTGGAATTTCCAAGGATCTCAAAAGCATGGACCTTAGAGTTGCAGCTGTATGTCTTCATAGTCACATGTGTCTTTTTAGGTTGAAAGTGGTTATTATTTGATGCAATTGTGCTGTAAGAAAATGTTATTCTTGTACTCCCCTAGCTCAGTGATTGAAACTATATGCATCAGACAATAAATCTGCCATTGATACCTATATTTTTCCCCATGGTCTGAAACATCTTTGCCTTGTCTGAAACCTGAGGTCAAATTTTTTGTTCTTTGTATTATTATTAGTTCTGCATAGACAACATATTTTTTACTCATTTATGCCCCCTTTAAGCACTGAAGGTTGTAGGAAGGTGGGTAATTGTCTGAGAACTTTACAGATTCAACCCCCTAGCAGAAGCCAGCCCTGTCCACTCATCTCTGGTTTAGAGATTGATGGGATCCACCACCTTCATTGCATCCATTACGTAAGTCCATGTAGCTGGACAAGCCTGAACAGCTCTGCTAATTATGTCACATTGCTCTTTATGCATTTCTTCACTCAAATGAGTTTTGTTAGCTCAGACCTTGATATCCTGCTTTCAGCAGCACTGCTGTAATCATCTGTGAAAGAGCTTAAGTGGACTGCCAGGTCCAATCTTCAGCTCTCCTCAGTCTGTTCATAAACTCACTCTTGTAGGACAGATACAACATAATCCTGACAAGCAGATCTGGGCCCCAAATTTGTCTTTATTTTCTATTATATTTGGTTTAATAATGCCGTGAAAATTGCTCTCTGGAATCCTTGAATTGAAAATGAAGCATTTTGCTATTTAAGAAAAAATAAATACTGAAAAATTTTAATCAAAGACATGTGAAGAAGGAGGGGGAAAAAACGAAGGATTTATGGAACCTTTCAACTGGAAAAAATGCAGTTAGTTTTACTAATAATAATAACTGGACACACATGTGATCCCTTTTCAGGAACTACTGCTGCGAAAAGAATGGAATAAGACAGCAGGAGCACAACCAGAGCTCCCCTCCCTCAGTGGGCAGATTTCTGTTTGGTGGCAGGTTTGAAATGCCCCAACAGGGCTGGCCCTCACTCAGAGCACCAGTTGCTTCCTCCTGAGGAAACAACTTCCACAAACAGCCATAACCTCGCCACTCTTAGTGACAATTTGGCAAGAAGAGCTTGGTGGAGGATGAGAGGCTGAAGTGTCCTGTTTGCTCACAACCCATTCAGCAGCCTCCTGCCAGGCCTGCTTGAGCTGTTCATTGAGGGAAGGGATTTTGCCCTCTGCTCTGCTCTGCTCTGCTCTGCTGAGACCCCACCTGCAGTGCTGCCTCCAGCACTGGGGTCCCAGCACAGGAAGAGCACTGATTTGTTGGAGCGAATCCAGAGGAGGGATCCAGGATGATTTTAGGGATGGAGCGCCTCTTCCATATAGAAAGGCTGGGAGAATTTGGATTATTCAGCCTGGAAAAAGAGCAGGCTTTGGGGTGACCTGATTGTGGCCCTGCAGTACCTGAAGGGAGCCTACAAGGAAGGTGGAGAGGGACTTTTTACAATGGCCTGGAGTGACAAAAAAAAAAAAAAAAAAAA
>VWYO01013259.1:328693-365927 GCA_013400275.1 Rhadina sibilatrix
ATTTCCCTTCCCTTCCCTTCCCTTCCCTTCCCTTCCCTTCCCTTCCCTTTCTCCCCCACTCTCCATTTTCTGGTTTCAGAAGGTTTCAGGCCCAACAGTAGGCAAAAGCAGACCTTTGTCCAAATGTGGCACACTGTCTGCAGGAAGATTTTATTTGAGAAGATAATGCAGGGGTGAGGCCAGTGATGCACCTTCCCATTTCCAACCTCAAGTTCACTGCAGTGCACCTGAAGCAGGGGGTGGGTCAGGTATGACAGGGTGTGTGTCATGACATGATTTGTGACTTTTAGAGCCACCCATGATTGAGTGTTTCTAAGAAGAGCGTGTGAGGCATGACAGGCTCTTCAGACACTTCAGCAATTTTTTACAGCATGTGCAATGAATCTTCCTCCTACTATTCATTATGTCAAGTGTTAGTCTGTGGCACACTATAGTGTGCTCTAGAGTGCACTTCCCTACTAGCCTTCAAAAAGAAACTCATTATTATTTGTGAGTCCTTAGAGCAATATCTTATCACATAAATAACGATTTTAGTAGTTTTAAACCCTTTCTATTAAAACGTGGCTTAATATTAAAGGTTTTTCTCTTTGGTTTGTTTATCTGTTTTCTTGGTTTTGTCATTTAAAAGTTATTGCTCCCTTACGAAGAGACTTTGTGACTTTTGTCTGAACCAGGAGAAACAGCCAGACCCTAACTTGGCTCTGTCAGTAGTGAAGGGATGGAAGAGGAAAGATGGAGAGTATTTTTCATTTTACTTTGGCCACATACTGCAACAGTTTGCAATACCTGTTTACAGGCAGAACTGGCCAGTGTGCTGGCACGTATGAGTCATATGAGCCAGAGCAGACTCCATTCACAGCTGTTAACCAGTGCTTTACTCTGACAGAGGCAAGGAGGTACAGGAATTGGAAAGTCCCGTTGGGATAAACCTTGGGAAAAGCACAAGTATGATAAAACTCAGTGAGAGTTGTCTATAACTCACCAAGTACCCCAACACACAATGCAAAGGCTTGGGCTGGAGCAATAGCAGGTCAGAAAAGGCACTTGCTCCAACCTCTCTTAAATGGAAGCAAATAGAACCTGTGTAACTATGGTTGGTATGGTTTGGCTGTTGGCACCCAAACAGGGATGGTGCAGTGCAGTCTGACAATCTAGGAGGGCAGTGGGCTAGCAGAGAAATCAACTAATTCACTAGTCACTCCTATCGAAAGGAGATTAAATCAGTCCAAAGGCTCAGAAAATGATACTTGAAAACTAGTTTTCCTAGTCTGGTTTTGGTTCTTTGCACTGGGTAGGGGATGGCTATCTGTGGAAATAATTTTGTTTAAAGAATTAATGGACAGAGCAGTCAGGGAGGTTTCATTTATAAGTTTTTTTTAAAGCATTCTTTAATGACAGAAGTTAGAATGAAGAGAGTGAAAGAGAACTTGGTCTGATTTTAATGGAAGAAGAACCAATTTTGGCCCATGTCAGCACACAGAGATGTGGGTTTGTGCAAACATCTTTCTCGAACACCCCACCATGGACAGCCCTGTTTTGCTGTTCTGGCACAGATGTCTGTTGTTGAACAGATGTTGTCTTGTAAGCTCCCCTAAGCAGCTCCATTTTCCAATCAGAATTGTAACTGGAATTATGTACAGAAGATAATTGCAGCATTTATAAAAGGGGAGTCCAAAAACTGGCCTTGCAGCTCAGTGAATTGAGGTCACCCATCAAGCTGCTGCCCTCCCCTCCTGCTTGTTTCAAAAAGCCAGATGATTTTATTAGAGTCAGCTGCTGAATAGAGGCTGTTGGCATTACAGTCCAGGAAAGGCAGCTAGGATACTCTTGTCACTAACTTATTTCTTGGCCAGAGAACAAACCAATGCTTGCTGTATCATCAAACAGGTAACGGTCTCTTGTGTAATTAGACCAAATTATTATAACAGTGATTATAATAATTTGTAGCTGTTCGTCCCTTAAACCAGCTCCTTCATCATGTTTTTCACTGTCTGCTCTGTGACTGTCTTGTTGAAATCATGAGCATTTTGGGCAGGGACTGTCTGTGTCATGTGCAGGGCTGGTTGCCCTCCTCATGCCTAAGGAGCAAGGTTTTGGTAATTATATTTTGTCACTGAAATCAGTTAATAGAAACAGGAGGCAACAGTGTAGCATATGGATCAGGATAAAATAAGGAAAGGAATCACAATATTATTTTCCCTGCCCTTGCTTTTAAGGTCTGTGCAAACATGTAAATCCACTAGGACTGGGTTGTCTGTGCTGTTGGCTAACAAAACCGCCAATTAGTTTAGGCCTCAGCTTGTTAGATGCAATGACCCTGCTATTCAGCAGGTGTAAATCAGTACAAAATAGCTGTTGAAAATCTGAGCCATAGATCAGAGGGCTATATGTGAAGCCAAGGAATGATCTTTGGATATAGCATTGCTTGAATTAAAAAAAAAAAAAAAAAAAAACCAAACTTGGATTAAATCTTCAGTATGCAATGTTAGTATAATTATAATGTCAGAAAAAAGAAAACATCATCCATGTTAAATAAACATCACTGTAACAGAAAGAACAGAACTTTAAAAAAAGACAACATATATCTGTGAGCCAAACAAAGAACTCCTAAGAGGCTCTCCAGACTACTTTTCTTCAAACAACTTCAAAGTTTCTCCATAGCTCCCTTTTTCTTCCATGTCCTAATCACAATGAGATGATTTTCTAATACCAATCTCAGAGCATGGCAGATAGATGAAACATTCCACTGCAGACAAGCTTGTGGCTTGACTAAGTTCCACTGTTTTTGTAAGAGCTTCAGCTTGGTACATAGATTTGATTGCAAAATGTCTGTAGATGCAGAGGAGTATAAATAAAATCCAATGTTAAGCTCTTAATGGGGCACCGTAGACCCTTGGATAATGGGCCATGAAACTAAAATGTGCAAGTTGAGACTTTGCTTCAGTCTCAGCTGTTCAAAGACCCTGCAGTGGCAGAAGTTATGTCCACTGAAGTTCACTGCAATGACCAGCTCAGACTCTGCCAATACAGAGTGACAGCATTGCTTCTTGTTCAGAAATAGATTTTGTTGTTGCACTCTGCACAGTGCAAAGCACACATGGATATATTTATATGTACCAAACTACGTGCCTGCATAACATACACACTGCACACCCTGAATAGACACGTGTATACTTACAACTGAAGGGAACAGATATGAATATTTTGAAAAATGAGGTCTTCATAAGTTTTCAATTTTTCTTAACTCTAATATCAACATAAATAACTTTCACAATTTTGACCTCATAAGCAGTCAGACTAATGGGGTTAAACCAGGTTATTTTTCTTGCCCACTTAATACAAGCTCTTAAAGGATACTGCTGGTTAAAGGATAAGTGGTATTCCAAAATACTGGGAGCCACTGGGATGGTGGATGAGTTGTGAAAACCCAACATTCCCAGCAGAAGGAGGTGGGCAGGCAGGTGAACAAAGGCCTGTCATACAGGTCTCTGCAGTTCTTTGTGTGCAGCTGTTTGGAGTGTTTGGATTGATGTTATGCAACCCCATTGTGTGACAGGTATAAGGGACAAACATTCTTATACATTCTGTGAATCCTCTAAGATCTACCAGTCACACGAGGGATACTGTTCTCCTAGATTCAGAGTGAGCAGGGAGCTGGAATTTTACCCATGCCTGTTGCCATCATTTATGGACAAGAGGTTAGAGCGGTCAGAGTTAAAAATGCGAGGTAACAAATCTCAAAACCAGTCATAGCAGAGGCTGTTTGTGATGTGCAGAGATTTTAGAACCACTACGTATCTCAGTTTTATGTTGATCCCAGCACTTTTGGAGCTGTAAGGTTCCCTCTTGGTCAGCACAGTAGTTGCCTCCCAGCTTGACAGAGGGGCCAAAGCAAGAACCAGGTCCTCTTCCACAGAACCTCCTGTGTCCCTGCCCCAGGGTTGGTGCAGGGGCAGGCCTGGCTGCCCTTGGGAGGGCTGGTTTCCTTCCCCTGCAGTGTCCTGGGAAACAAGTTGACTTTAGGGAATGGAGAAAGGAGGTCAGATCTCCTGCTTGAAACATAAAAGAAACCATCCCTGCCTGTGCATGTTGTTTGACCAAGCCATCTTCTAGAGCTGAAAGCCAACTTCCACCCCCTGATTCAGTGAGGCTGTTGAGGTTGCCATCATTGAACCTACCCTGTGCTTCACTGCAGTTCTCTCCCCAGGAGGATACTTTAGGGGTAAAGATCTCGTGTGCAAACCCCTCAAGGTACTCATGGCTCTGCCAGCTGGTTCTGTAAGATGAGGGGCCCAACAGCAGGTGACAAACATGAAATCAAAGAGGAATCAGTCCCTGGCTGGCCACCCATGGTCAAGAGAAAACTCTGGCCTCGTGACAGCTTTAAAATATGTCAAAGCTTCCTTTTGCTGGCCTAAAGAGTCCTGGGAATTACGGCCTGATGGCCAGGAGATTTGTTGCCCTCCCCAAGAGGGCACAATATATCAGCCCCCTCAGCAGAGCAGCCAGGGAGCTTGAGAAGGGCAGAGGAAGCACTTATACATTTGCTTTCTGGATTTTGACTGCCAGATCTCTCAGGAGAGGTTGGAATCTTCACAAAAATGCTTGATGGGAAGAAACTCCCCAGGAAGGGATTGTTCTGTTTTGTTTTGAACTTAAAGGCCTCCAGTTGACTTGGGACACTGCCACCAGCCACGTAAGGAAAGCCTGAAGCCTTCTTACTCAGGGTGGGGTAAAATCCTACTGTGGGTGTACAAAAGGCCTTCAGAGGCACGACTTTCCCTGGGACACAAGCTTCTTGCCACAATATATTTTGTGGTTCAATATAAACTGGGTGGTTTGGTGTTTTAATGACAACTGTGACCTGAGGTTTCTCTTTTCCCTCCCATCCCCCCTGTGACTTTTTCTCCAGGTTTTCCCTGGAAATAATTCTTTATGGGTCTTGCATGCCTGCTATCACTTTTTCTCCCCAATGACTTTTTTAATGAAAAATGCATAAACAATCCAAGAAGCAAATGGAAAACTAGTTTGCCTGCTCAGGGATAGGAAACTCCCTTACTGGCTTGAACATCTTGCTCTCTCTTAACATTCTCTGTTGCTCCCTGAATCCTTCATTTTAGGCAGTGAATCCTCACAGGGAAGGCAGAGACTGTTTTACTCCCATTTCTTTGTTTCTCTTGGTCTCAGCTATAATGCCATGAGCCTGCCCTCCCCACCAGGGACAGCAGAGCCCCCTTGGGCTAGAGGAGCAGGGATGCTCATGGGTCCTTCTGCACACTCTGACATGGGATTATTGGGAAAAACATGGACTTGTTCACATCCAGCTTGGTGCTGAGAGCTCTCAGCTGTCACAGCAGGGGCTCAGCAGTGCTGATGTAGGAGCAGGGGGCTGTGATGGCTTGGGTGCCTGCTGCCTGCTGCAGACAGCCTCAGGGCTGCAGTAAACAGCTTTGAAGGTAATGTCATGGAAATTCTGGGCTCCTAAGTATCAAAGTTACCTCGTGGTTTTTTTGCGGATATCTCCTTGGGTTTGACACCCAATTTCTGTCTAAGTTCTTTCTTGGTGAGCTAAATGCTATTTTGGAATATTGCTGGTAGACTGTTCTTGCCTCAGTTTCTTTAAGTATATAATGGGGGTTACATTATTTTCTGGCCTTGCAAGTTTATTGTGATTATGGATATGTTTAAGACACTTAGTTTAAAATGAGGTGAAATGAATTTTCTACATGTTTGTAATAAATAACCTGAACCCTGGTTATTTTAATGATTTACAAAAAGACACTTATGATTAAAATCCTAGACCCTGAGCACAACCCCTATGAGTCTGCAGATGCTTTTTGTAGGAAGTGCAGTAAAACCAAACAAGTACAGTGTTGTGACTGCTAAAACTTTGGTCTAACTACCAGTTTCTTTAAAAACATCTTCATTAAAGATCAAATCTGTGACAATGTGAAAGATAGCAATATACTGTGGTAAAAATTTCCTTCTCTACAGAAGAATTGCTGTTAAGCCAGAAATACAAAATAAACACAGTCTATTACTGGCTGTTTGTAACTCTCACAACTTCCAAAGCCATAGCATGAACTGCCCTTAAATTTGACTAACAGTACAAAATGCAAACACAGAGGTGGGAAGAGAAAGCCTCTCTTTTTTTCTTAGTGAGGTGACAATGGGAAACTGCCTGCAAGATGCGCCACAGCAATTCAGCTCCAGAACAGGGCTGGGAGCTTGACCTCTCCAGGTCACAGTGTACAAACTGTGCCCATGTCCTATTTAATTGATGTTCTGCTTACCACTCTGTTAAGCACCAGATTTGGAAAGTCTCCAGCTGGCGTGGATGAAAGAGTGGCATATATTTGCCCCTATTCATTCCTCCACTGCTGTGCAGAGGAAGGTAGGATTTGCATCTCTGTTAGGATTTTAATCATTACTCGTCAAAATGAGTAGAGAGCATTTATGATTTTGTCTCTGCCTGTTAGGACTGAACTGTGAACACAGCAAAGTGCTGGTGAGCTGCTTTGTTTGTGGCCCTGGAGTCAGAAACTAACTTGTTTCTCATTCAGCAACACTAATCCATTGCAGACATGCAAGTGACATATTTTTAAATAAGATGTCAATGAAAGGATTTGGTTTGCTTCATGTTAGGCACATCCTCCTTTTAAATTATAAATGTCTTTCCTCCCCCGCCCCATCCCATCCCCAGTGTGCCTAAGAGGGATTAGTATTATATTCTTGAACTACAGAAAAATGGGGCTAGTGAGCCAAAATAGTTGTCATTATCAGTGGTTTAGTTTTAGATAAGAAAGACGGTGCTTGTAAACAGCACATGTAAGGAAATTTATTGAGCAAAGGTGATCCATTTACAGAACTAGGCTGTTCATGGACATGGAAGGAAATGTGAATGGAAGGAAAAGCTAAGTTTGTTTAATATACTAGTGTGCAGATGTTATCTCTGTTTACAGCTAGACAAGCTGAAACTCATAAGGACTGAATTGCTTGCCAAGAAAAGACAGGAAAAGGCAACAGCAGGTTTGGGGAAAGACTTTGGATCTGCTGTATCCAAATCATCAGTTCTCTTTAATTAATAATTCTCTTTTAAGGGTTTGGAAACAGCTGAGCAACAAGCAAGTACCATAAAAGATGTCTTGTTGGCATCTTTTTGGCCATGAAGGATGTGATTTAATGTTCCTTCTTTTTGGCATTGAGAAATCCTGTATATGGCAAAGAGCAGCTGTGCCTGGCCTTCATGAGTGATTAAAGGTGAACAATTGATTTACTATTTTTGTTGCAGATCTTGTTGGCAATCATGCAAGATGAGAATTGCCTAATTGTTTTTCTCTCAGTAAATACAGTGTTTTTAGCATGATAAATATTTTTGCTCAAATATTTATCTCTCTGATGACCTCTTATTTTGCCTTGGCTCTGTTGTGCTAAAGCATCACCTCTCTTTTGAACCTTATCTTCCACAGGGAAAATTTCAGACCCTCTTTTCACTCATAAGAAAGAAAGGGGTGGGGGGGGGGGAATCCCTTGATTGTTTTTAATGTACAGAGATCTTTACATCACTGGAAAAAGCCAGAAGCTGGAGTATGTCATTAGGCAATTCCATTCTACTGGTTAAAACTACGTCTTGGTATTTGACTTTAGTGTTGTGTGTTTGGACCTTCCCAGGTGAGGTTCTATGAGTTATCAGCTTTTTGCATCCATCTGAGTTTGGCTGCTTCTCAGGGTGTACCAAGTGCCTTCAACAGGGATGCTCTGCAGGCACCCAGTGTGCAAGTGCAGAAGCACTTCCCCAAAAGGAGCTGGAGAGGATTAAGGTTAAAGACATCTTAACTGGGTCCGTAAACCCATCCAGCTCTTGGGGTTATTTACCCTGGAGAAAAGGAGGCTCAAGGGAACCTTCTCACTGTCTACAACTCCCCGAAAGGAGGTTGTAGCCAGGTGGGAGTCAGTTTCTTCTCCCAGATAACAAGTGATAGGACAAGAGGAAATGGCCTCAAGTTGTACCAGGCAAGCTTTAGACAGGGTATTAGGAAAAAATTCTTCACTGAAAAGGTTGCCAAACCTTGGAACATGCTGACCAGGGAATTAGTAGAGTCACCATCCCTAGAGATGTTCAAAAGACATGTAGATGTGATACCTGTGGAGGTGGTTTAGCAAGGGACTTGGCGATGCCAGATTAATGGTTGGACTCAGTGATCTTGCAGGTCTTTTCCACTCTAAATCATTCTGTGATTTTAGAAGGTTTAATATGGCTTCAGGCAGCCTCAATGCTGTTTACTTTGCTGAGGCACAGGGTCTGCTTGCAGTCCCATGGACAGTGTGGTGGTCAGGTGTTTGTGAGGCCTCCATGTGGATTGAGGTTCCTTGTGCCCACGCTTACCCTGAAGTAGCTCTCTATGGGAACAAGGAGTTAATATCTTACAAACTCCTGTATTAATGTCTAATTTATTTATGCCTGTCTTACACAAACACTGAGCAAACTGCACGTGCCCACCAGATCATATGACTTTGCCCCTTTGCCTTCATTGCAGTGTCACTGCTGTGTAAATATTTTGAGCATTTATTCGGTCTAAGTGTTATTTGTGTGCTACATCCACATATGTACTGAAGTCACTGTCCATGAGTCCACTTTCCCTCAGCCCTCCCAAAGTCCAAATATTAACCCTCTTTCTGCCAGGAGAGGAAACATCTCCCTGTGTTGCCCACCAGTGTCAGCTACCAGATTCCCAAACATGTGAAGTATCTCCAGTGGTGCACTCCTAAGTACAAAGAGAAGTTGTACACATCCTCATATAATGCCAGTGGACAAAGTCTGAAGGATTCCTTCTTTTCCACCATCTTCCCATCCACATGCTCAATGCTCTTGCTGCAGTTAAGATCATTGACCTTGCCAAAGCCTTTCCTGTATCTCCACTCTTGTTTAGCTCATGCTTCCCTTCTTTTTCTCCCTGTCCCACCCTCTATCTCCTGACACCTGAGTCATACAATCATTGAATCATGGAATCATTAAGGTTGGGAAAAACCTGAATGATCACTGAGTCCAACCATTAACCAGCACCATTATGATCACCTTTACACCCTGTCCCCAAGTGCCACATCTACACATCTTTTAAATACCTGCAGGGATGGGAATAGATTATCAAATAGACTATCATCGTAAATCACTCCAAGACAGATGGTAAGTCAACCCCTTCCCTGAGCAGCCTGTTTCAAGGCTTGACAACCCCTTAAGCAAAGAAATTGTTCCTAATATTCAATCTAAACCTCCTCTGGTGCAAATTGAGGCCACTTCCTCCTGTCTTATTGCTTGCTGCTTGGGAGAAGAAGCCAACCACCTCAGCACAACCTCCTTTCAAGGAGTTGTAGCAAGTGATAAGATCCCTCCTCAGCCTCCTTTTCTCCAGAATGAACACCCCCAGTTCCCTGCAGTGCTCCTCATAAGACTTACTCTCCAGACCCTTTCCCAGCCCTGTTGCCCTTCCCTGGACACCCTCCAATGCCTCAATATCTTTTTTGTAGTGAGGGGCCCAAAACTGAGCACAGGATTTCAGCTCAGTGTCAAGTACAGAGGTGATCGCTGCCCTGGTCCTGATACCTGGTCCTGTTTCTGATACAAGGCACTGCTTTAGGGCCCTTCTGGGAAGCTCCTTCTTGTAGGACACTGATCAGTACCACGTCATGTCAGCACTACTGTCAGGTTGCCACCAAACCTCCACTGTTTTCCTTCTTTACCAGGCCTTCTTTGCCTAACTGATCTTTTTCACTTAGGTTTCATCCTTGGCAACTGCAGAGAGCGTTTCATGCTACCAACCAGTAGTGACAAAGAGGGTGAAGGTCCTCTGGCTGGAGTAAATTGAATAACTAAATCTGGCACGCTGCTGTCCAAGTGGAAAAAAACAGGCCTGTGCACAAAATACTGCAGACCAGGGAAGTTCAGTGTGCTGTGCCATTGTGAAAGCCATGACCTGTGCACCTCATGTGATAGCAGTGCTAACTGAGCTCTGAAAAGAGATAATTTTTCTAGCAGCCTCTTAAAGAATGTGGGTGGCAAAACAGCGACAGTAATCAGCATGCTAATTGCAGTCACACATCAGTTTTCATTGGTGTTTTCCAACTTTTCATATAAAAGACATTGTTCCACTAGAAAAGTGGAGGTCAAGTTAGCTAATCATTCACAGCATGTTAATTTCTCCCAGGATTGTTCAGGATGAATTGTATCTTGTGCTTTAAAGCTATTTCAAGAAAAAAAAACCTAGAGAAAAATGGTTTAATTTGATTTAAAGATTTTTATAGCTGACCTGCCAATCAAAGGAATTCAGGTAACTGTCTGGTGAATAAGACTCGACTCTGTTTCACTGATTAATGTGTGGGGTATCTCTGAGCAATTGCTCTGCTTTTTTCTATAATGTTGATGTCAGTGAAATGGTGCTACTAGACGTAGTTAAAACTATCCACTACATCTGTTGCTAAAAATCATGGGACTGTGAGTCAGTCATCCTGGATGACTTATGGTTCTCTCAATGATTCACTGAAAATGAATGTCTACACAGCACCTAGCATGAGCTAAATGAAAGCTCAGCTGTAAAGAGCAATCTAACCAAAGGCCAGAGGGTTTGCCACTGGCTAATTAGGGTAAATTATAAGGCTATTGTTTCATAAGTCTGTTTTATTAGGTTAAGGTGTTTCCAGTTAGGAGATGGAATAGACTCATTTAGAATGGACTAGTTCCTTTGCAATCATGTGCCCTAGGTTATCTAACCATACCATGGGTGAATAATATATTTCCCCAACTGAGAAATGCACTGACATGGTAAAGTGTTTTGAAAGGAGTGTTTTAGTCATTGCATTGCAGTGAAGGTTTTTTTTTCTCCAAGTTATGGAATATGACTTTAATAAATAAATGGGGGAGATTAAGCTTTGAATCACAACATATCTATTTATAGTCTAAATATAGAATGGATTAAAAAACAATCAAGCAAACAAACAACTATAATTTGTATTCGAGTATATGACCTGGTACAACATTTTGCAGTGATGATAGTTGGTGATTCAGCTTTGTCAGCAAACTAGATATTTCCAGCCTCATTAACGACCTGGACCTTCTAATGCCACCTTATGCAGACAAAGGTACTTGTCCCAAATTTGCCAGCTGTTCATCAGCAGTCACTGAAGGCTGGAGAACTCTTACCTCCACTTCTGGGAGTTCAGCACCAAGCCTGGCTGCTGCCCCTGTGAAGGGCAAAGCTTTAGGTCAGATCATCGCTGTGGCTTGGCCTCCTTTCAGGGTCTGGTTGAGCTCCTGCTTGCCACCCTTTTCCCAAATGCCTGGTGTGCCTCCCAGCTCACCACAGCCCCACGAGAGAGGGGCTGTGCCCTGGAGAAGCTGCCCTGGGCAGTCAGAGGACCTGTAACAGCAGCCACGGTGCTGAGGCAGATCTGCAAAGCAGTGGGCAGTGAGCCAGCACCAAGGAGGTCCTGCTGCTGCCCCAGCATCTCCTCTGTGTCTGGGGCACCTGCTACTGCCTTTCTGCAGCAGAGTCATGAATATTTTTATTTTTTCTTAGATGAACTGGCACAGAGCCCAGCCACGTATGTCCCGCAAAAATTAAACCCTTAAGCTCTGCCTTACTTTAACATCCTTATAATTTGTCTCTAGGGAATTGATGGGTTAGCCCCCCCAAGCTGCACACTTCATTGTGCAACAAACACCACAGTTACATGCATGCACAGAGAATAGGGACAGAATTTACACAACTTTTGCAAACTGACATCTTGTCAGGACACAAATAAGGGAAACGTTTCTCACCCTTTGGCACGTTCAGGTCACGTGTTGTATCTTTGCTTGCACCCTTGGTGATGTACCTGTCACAGTACCTGTGACTGTGCTGCTGTCTTCTATGTACCCCCTGTCTGGAGCACCATGAGCAGTGGAGCATGTCCTCCCATACCACAGAGGAGCAGGAGGCTCTCTGCTAGAGGTTTTCTGTACTGAAAGTCCCTGATGCAAAGGGAACCACCTTCTGGTTTGGCTGGGATCCAGGGCAGATTGGAAGGACTGGTTTCAAGACAAGGTGCCAGGCAACCAAACAGTCACGACTGGAACTTCATGTGCTTTCTCACTCAATGCTGTGATAAGAGCTTTCCTTGCTTCTTCGTGCCTGACCTCCACGGACTGCCAGTGCTGCCCCTGGGCTTCCCCAGGACGGGGTGAGTGTTGCTGTTGGTACCATGTAGTGCTGATAGGAGACTGGTTCTTTACAGCCTCTGTGCTTGCCTTTCACAAGGACCAGTCACTGAGCTAGTTCTGCGCTCAGGCTGGTTCAGAAAGCAAAACATTGCTACTACAGGCATCTGCTTGTGTCTGTGTTTGGCACAATCTTGAGGCAACACCGCCTCTCTGATCTTCTCTTCCCTGCACTTTGTTTTTAATGCATTTTTCACTTCTTGTCCTGCCCCCTCCATTAGCAAACCTCTGTTGTTTCATTTCCAGAGAAACGTCATCAATCATATCTTGAATTCTAAAGTTATTTTTCTAATTCCAGTGTATTCAGTTGCTCATTACCAAAAGTCCTTATGAAAATCATGAAGATGTTGGAGGCTCAGAGAGTCAACCAACACACAATGCTGATGTTACAGGAATCTTTTATCATGGGAAGGGGAAAGAAATCTACTCTTCTGCCAGCTCTGGAGATTGGCAAAAGAACAGGCATGAACATTTATCTCTGCTCTCAGATATTCCCTTCTGCAGTGCTCTTAAAGCAAATTTTGCAGGACACTTCCATATGATTGTTCCTTGTGTTCACATAGGGCTGGGAAATGGAGTCCAAACTGCAATGGGAGAGGAGCTGGATGCTTTTAATGCCTTGTGGTTCCCCTTCTTGAACCATTTTGGCCTCAAAAATACAAAAGGCTTTGTTTTGCTCAACAGAGGCAGGGCAAATCTCTGAAAAAGGCAAATTTAAGCCAATTGTGCTAGTTTTAGCGTCCAGTACAGCCCACAATGCAGGGCTTTGTGCAGACTCCCAAGGAGAAGAACATATGTGTGTGTTTAAATGGGAACTGAAAGAAATGTCCTGTCAAGTGACCAGGAGCTGGAATGTTTAGGGATCAGTTTCCTAAGTGAGTGCAATGGCATAAGAGCAGTTAGGAGATTATTCAAATCAACATGCAGAGCAAACCTCTCTGAAAGTCTTTCCCTGTACAGATGATCTGTAGAATAGATCTCAACTGAAATAAATCTCTTTATGAAGTGTGTTTGAGTAATGAATGCATAGGCAGGAAAGGATCTCTGGTCTCTTTTAGGTTTTGCTTTGCCTGGAAACACTCCCTTTTAGGCAGAGGACAGGTTGATAGAGACCCAAGCAGAAATGTCCATCTAGTTAGAAATGCTTCTGGGATGCACTTGTATCAGTGATTGCTCCTTCTAGATGTTTGCTGCTGCCAATCTACTGGATGATGCACTTGTGGCACTTCTGTTTCTTCTTCTCATGGAAAATCAGCTGAATTACTTTCATCCTTCAGCTTGTTGGTCTGAGCTGATTTCCTTGAGCAGCTGACTGAAGAGTGCTGCCATATACTGCTCTGCCTGTAGAGTGGTTTGCAGTCATTGACAGCCAGGATAGCAGGGGAAGGAAGGTGGAGACAGCAGAGTCCAATAAGAAGATCTCAAAAATACGTAAAACCACCAGCCAAAGCCTAGAAACCTTTTATTTCCTCACTTAGCTCAACCACTGCAGCTCCCTAGAGCCTTGTGCACCAAGCTGTGAACGGTGAGCCTTGGGGGATCACACAGCAAGGGGAGGCTGATTCCTGTGATCTAGAGATCAGGTGGGTAGAAGGACACTCCGAGTTCCATTTGGGCCATGGTGGAAAGACAGGACATGCAGGCAGAATCTCTCTCAGATTGTTTCATAGCTCTTCTGCATGACTCTTGTTTGCCCCAGAAACACTGCTACATCATGAATAAGGACAGACATCCTTTATATGGAACACCTTTTGTGCAGCACATCCTCTGCTTGTCTGTAAAGTACCCTAAAATAAGTGCCAGGCATCTTTGAATGTGACACTGCTCCAGTACTCCTCTGGAGTGTGGGTTAGGGTACAGCCAGGACCAGGAGGTGCCTGGGTCCAAAAGGAAAGCTCAAACACAGGAGTCATCTGCTCTCAGGAGAAGGCTCTTCATCCTCAGCACACAGTGATAACTCCATTTCTCTTCTGTTTCAGGCATATAAATCCAGGGTAGGACAGCAATGCAGTAAACCCATGCACTTCATGTTCCTGTCAGGCAGCCAGTGCTTGTGTTGGATGTTTAGATCATGTTTATGCAGTTTATGGAATCTCATCTCTGGATTTCATTGTGAGGGTTGTGTATGTAAAGCCTGAGCCTTGGCTTGTCCACAGGACCCATAAGAGTGGATGGTTTTGTTGCAGGCTCACCTCTCACTGTATGATGAAATGTGCTTTTGCTGCCTTGTGTTAAACACCAGAGTTAAACACAGAATCCCACCATGGAGCATCATGTCTTTGATGGGGGGAACACTGGAATTCAAGTAAAAGTAGTGTGTGATTAGTATCTCAGTGTGTGATTAGTCAGTTACTTTCCACAATATTTCTGCTGTGCATAGAACAGTTCTTGTACCTGTGCACTTGAAATACTAAACAAACCAACAAGCTATTCCTAGTCTTTCCTCAAATGTAGGCATCCCTGCCCACCACCTCAGGGTGTGTGCATATCAGAAAAAGACAAGCTAAGCTAGCAGAAACCATCTTTCACAATTTCATTCCTCCCCTGAGCAATCTGTATTTCTTGCAGCCATCCCCACACCAGTCACACTGTCATTGTGGCATGAACAACACCTCCTTCCATTTGCTGCCCACCTGAGGAAAGGGCTTGGCTTCCTTGCATTGTATGGAACAGTGACAGTCCTGGTAGAAGAATGGTTGCTCCTGATTGCCAGGGGTGTCCCCCACCTTGACCCTACACCAACAGATGCTGAGATCTGGGCCATAGTGCTGTGGCACTGCTTTCCTGCTCAACAGCAACACCCTGAGCCAAGGCATCCATGGGAAAGGGTGTTTCTAAACTCTCTGCAAGCTGCTCATCTTTCCCAGGCTAACATGTTCTCAATTAAATGGCCTTGAAGCAATGCTGAGAAAAACGTGGCCTGCACATGTATCTAGCAAATAGGCAACCCTCCCTAAACTAGTCTGTTCCTTCTTCATTTTCCCCATGCCTGTGGAAATCTGTTTCTGATTTCCATTATTTTTTTCTTCACAAACATTTGAAAATCAGAAGTTCAATACTCAGATTTTTCAGTCACCTGCTTTGAGTAACCTGAGGAGCTAACCCCAGATGCGTACACCTTGTTAACCTAACATAAGAATGAGGTTATGAGGTTAGCTCTCAAATTTGTGCTTACATGCTTTCCAGAATTCTGTTTTATGTTTGAATGGAAATGTTAGGCTGTTTGAATGGAAATGTTAGGCTGTTCTTACAAGGCTGTGCCCCTTAAAGGTGCATACACACAAAGGCCACACTACTTGGGTGCCTTTGACTTTAGACAGTTTTCATCCTTGCATGCTTCCTAGACAACCTTCTGTGGTTGACAGTAGATGGGCAGCTAGAATTTGTCTTTGTGTCCCCTAAATGTCACAGTTTCACTGAAAAGTAACCCATGCATCAGCTGTGCTGCCCTGTGAGGCACTAAAAACTCATCTCTCTAGGAACTGATCCTTGTCTCCTGTCACAAGGTACGCCAAGGTAGTGATTTTATAATATGAACCTGAGGGTGCATTCCTAGGGGAAAGCACAAGAGCCTGGGGATGCAAAGACAGCAGGGATGATGATGAAGGCAATGCAAGGCATCTGATTTGGTCTCATCCTCACTGCCTGTGGGGAAGGCCTCTTGGGGGAGATGCAACCTGCACCATCCCAAGCTTTTGTCTTGGGCAGAGCACGTTGGGCTGGTCTCTAACAGCTCCTGGGAAAGAAGAAATGGTTTTGCAGTGTGGGCATTCAGAGTTTGAGTTGCCTCAGTTTCTTCCCTGGATGATTTCTATTTGACAGGGCAGATATAACCCCAGGGCACAGGTGGCAGATCAGACTGTTCAGAACCCATACTACTCTGTCTCAGGGACAGAGAAGATGGCTCGTGGTTTTTGAAGGAGTCTCTCCTGTGTAAAGTAATCACCCCTCACAGTTTTTAGATTCAAAAACCAAGCACCAAGTATGGGCCTTTTTGGCTACAAAAAAGCCCTCCCTCCATGTTGAAGATGCCCTTCCCTAAAAGATTTTCCTTTCCTCCCTCTTCTGCAGCTGGTTGACAGAAGGCCTTAGAGATTAGCTGCGTTCCTGTGAGCTATTTATACAGAAATATTTTGTGTTGAAAGATGTAAGCCCTTTGTTTCCTCTGTATATACACAGTGATCCCTGCGGGCAAGCAAATCCTGCTTTGTTTTGGATCAGATACTCTGTGAATTGCTGTTGTAAAACAGCTCTGAGTACACTTTTATGAGTCAGTCTCACCTTTTTGCTTCCACATGTCACCAGGCACCCTGGGATGTCTGTGCAGCTTTCCAATTCCAGATTACCCTAGTTAAAACAAGTCTAATCCCCACTTGGGATGATGCTTCCAAAACATTTTCTCTGAAACAATATTTCTTGATAATTTTTCCAGGCAGAGAAAACATTTAGCTCCCTTGTTGAGCAAAATAAGAAAGCCCCCCAGTAACATGCTTGGCCAATTTGGCTGGGTGATGTGTTGGATTAGGCAATCCTCATATGTAATGCAATCCTCAAATCCTAAAATAAAATTTATGGGGTCATACAGTATTCTTTGCTCTTCTGAATGGAGAGGGACTGTGCTTCCAACACACCTCAGGTGAGAGGATCTCAGAAAGAAAATGGAAATGGGAATAGCACAAAAATGCAGGCAGGCAAACATAGGGATAGATTTCACCTCAGATATCCCTCCTCCCTTCCCATAGCAGAAGTTCTCATCTGCTGGAGCATACAGTCAGGCTCATGGTATGAGCAAACTCGGGGATGAGATCCTGGCAGAACTGCCCAGGTGAAGATTTTTCTTTATGCCTCTGCATTGTGGGGAGCACCAGCAATTTGGGAATCTGAAAAACCAGTGAGCTCCATACTGAGCCAGCTTGATGAGTCTTGAGCACCTCTAACCAAAACTCCCACAGGATTTCCAGCCCATAACCAAGGACTCTGTCATAGTGAAAAATCCAGAAGTATGAGCCTGAATGCTGGGTTTGGAGAAGTCAGCTGACAATTCAACATGGCCTTTCTAGTCCCCAAGCCTTCTTCTTCTCACTTCTCCTCCACTCCTCAGTTCTGACAGGAGCAGAGGCAATTGGCAAGACAGGAGAATTCAACTGGACATCAGGACACATTCCTTCCCACGCAGGTGATTGAGCACTGGCACAGTTTGCTGGTGGAATCTCTCTCCTTAGAGGCAACAAAGCCAACCAGAAATGATCCTGGGCAACCAGCTTTAGGTGCTCCTGCTTGAGCAGGGGGTGGACCAGGCAACCTCTGGAAATTCCTTCCTGCCTCCACCACTATCTGTGATTCTGTGAATCCACAGGAAATATCCCTTCCCCTGAAGCTTCTCACATTCTGTGAGGTAGCAGGGAAGCTCAGAGTTAGCAGCAGCCCTCTGTTACAGCCTCTAACTGGGAAACAGTTTTATGTGACCCAGTATGAGTCACTGGGCAGGTCAATGGCCAAATACTTCACTTTGTTACACCCATTTAGTCCTATGGGCTTCAGAGAGTGGGAGAGTGATGGAACTGGTCCAGCTACATTTTATTAGAGCAAAACTGCATTTCAGTCCAAGCTGTTTCAAAAATACTCAATAAACAAAGCACACTTTAATATGATGTCCTGAAAAGGTCACAAAAATCTTATTCCTTTGGGAAGAGAATTAATTTAAATAAGACTTGGTTGAGCAATAATAGAATTTTAAAGGGAATTTGGCTTTTCTTGGACAGTATAGGTTGCCATCAGCTGCTGAGTCCTTCCTCAGTTGCACAATTTAGTGATACAAACATAAACTGCTGCTATTTACTGGGCACTATTTGCAGTTCTAATTCCCCTGAAATAAGGTTTTATGCTAATGGCTTCCACACTTCACTGGCATTTGAGTTGTAAGAATTTAAATTTGAAGACTTTTCTCTTCACCTCAGCTTTGATTCAAGGATTTTATTTTTCTTTACTTGCAAGTTGTCTGTACCACACTTATTAGATATGCTGCAGCTTTAAAGGGCTCCTTCAGATCAACTCAAAGCACTGAACACTTTTCCACATTTTTATGATATCTTTGGAGAGTCAATGATGATTATTTTCCAGATTGAGACAGCAATATGTTCCAAATGTCCCCATCTCTCCCAAATAAATATCCCAACCAAACAAAAAAAAATGTCAATAAATCAAGTTTCATTATATGGTTTTTATGAAACTTTTTAATGCCAACACAGATGAAGAAGGATAGCAGATGACTCTGGCCTGCAGTGGAATTTTATTCTGTCCTGCAAAGCAGAAGTGCTGTAGGAAAAAAATGTGACTGTAGTTGCCAATGTTGCCTTCCAATAAAAAAAAAAAAAAAATTAAAAAAAAACAAATTTTAACCAATAGGTTTGTTATAATTGATTCTTTTTAAATGGAACTACTCTAAGCTATGGCTGATTTTTTTGAATCAAGCATATTTATGGAGAGTAAAATTTAAAAAAAATGTAATTTGCAGTCTTTTGTTTTACTAAGTGGAAAATTCTTCATTATATTTCTTATTTTTATTACTAAGGGAAAATCTTCCACTTTTAAAGATAATAAAGCATCCAGCTATATTAAATACAGAACCCAGACAACAACTCCACATTTTGTCTCTTGAGATTTTTCCCTCTGCCTTCTTCCTACCTCATATATTTCATAATCTTCTAAGTCTACCAGCCCTGATTGCTGGGATTGTGCCTGGCATTAAACATTCAACAGAGACCTTTTGTTGCTCACTGAATGGTTCTGACAAATGGCAGATTGTTGTAGCAGGAGCTGTGTTATCAAAAATCAATCAAGAGTGTGCCAAAAACTCTGACTCCTTTTGCAGAATTCCAGTGTGGGACAGGCATTTTCTAGATTGGAGAAAGAGACAACTCATAAACTCCAGCCAAATAAAAATCTTAGGAAGAATGACGAACACAGAGATGTCCAGCAGGAGCCAGCAAGTGTGTCACCATGTTCTTCTTTACTTGCTTTTGCAAGAAAAATCCCTAAAAGAGGGAGCCTTTAAAGGCTGACTGCAGCAAGGTCTAGTGAGGGTGAATGTCCTATCTGTATTTAAGGAGGTGGAAGTAAGGAAGAGGAACAAATCCAAGGAACTCAGTTGGATGTGGAAAGCTCTTGGAACAAATTATGAAATGGCTTGTGAGCAGCTGGAAGAAAATACAGAGCTCAGAAATGGCCAGAATGGTTTTGTCAAGAGTAAAGCATGTTAATGGAATTCAGTTCCTTCTCTGACGTGGTAACTCACTGTGCAGGGTTCACGTGGTCAGGTTTTGGTAGTACAGGGTTTACAGGGAGGATTCTGTGAGAAGGTGTCAGAATCTTCCCACATGTCCGACAGAGCCAATGCCAGCCAGCTCCAAGACAGACCCACCACTGGGCAGGCCAAGCCCACCAGCAACAGTGGTAGCACCTCTGGGATAATGAATTAAAAAAAGGGGAACAAAAACTTCTGTGCAACAGAAGCCAGAGGAAAGAGGAGCAAGAATATGTGAAGAAAACAGTCCTGCAGAAATCCAGGCTGATGAAGAAGGGTGGGGAGGAGGTGTTGGAGAAAAGTGTCACCAGAAGCTCGGATTTGGTGAGGCAGCTCCACCCCCGCAGCCCGCGGAGCTCCATGGGGGAGCACAGATCCTCCTGCAGCCCGTGGAGCTCCATGGGGGAGCACAGATCCTCCTGCAGCCCGTGGAGCTCCATGGGGGAGCACAGATCCACCTGCAGCCCATGGAGGGCTGTGATGAAGCACAGATCCACCTGCAGCCTGTGGAAAACCCCTTGCCAGAGCAAGGGGATGTGTCCTGGTGGAAGCAGGAGCCCGTGAGGAGCCCAGGCTGGAGCAGGCTTCCAGCAGGACCTGTGGCCCAGGGAGGAGAGCCCACACTGGAGCAGTCTGACCCTGAAGGGCTGCAGGCTGTAGGAAGGAGCCATGCTGGAACAGTTCATGAAGGATTGTGTAACTGGACCCCACCCTGGAGCTGGAGAAGAGCATAAGGAGGAAGGTGTGATGAATTGACTACAACCTCCATTCCTGACTCCCTGGGCTTCTGGAGGAGCATGAGGCAGAGGAGTCAGCAGTGAAGCTGAGCCTGGGAAGGAGGATGGCGGGGAAATGCTTTTAGTTTTTCTTTCATTTCTCACTCTTTCTAATTAACAAGAAGTTAAATTAGTTTTCACCAAGTCATGTCTGTTTTACCCTGGTCAATAAGTAAATCTCCCAGTTCTTATCCCAACCCACAAGATTTTCACTTCATTTTCTCCCCTCCTCCTGCTAATGAGTGAAAGAGCAGCTTGATGGGCACTTGCTGGCCAGCCAAGGTCAATCCACCACACTTGCTCAGCTAGTGACAGGGAAGCATCTGATGTAATCAATGGCATTAGTAATGAAGCTTTGGGCTAGATGGTCTACAAAAAAATACTGTCATGTAACCACAAGATTCAGTGATATGACCCATAGCAGGGTGCAATAATTGCTACCTAACAGAGATGGCACATAAAACAGCTCCTTTCAGATTGTGATTTATACCACTAAAATAGAAATCCAATTTACATGAGCAACTGGCATCAACATGTGCAGGCAGGTTCAGCACTCAAACTGATCTCATTAAGCAGAAGAAATGGCCTAAATTGGTGAATTTACTGAAAACATAGAATTGAGAAAACATAGACTAATTAGGAAAAAAGAGAACATCTCAAGGCAGCAGTAACAGAGAACAGGCTCTACAAACTGAATATGAAAGAGGATGTTATTTGGGAAACAAAGCAAACATTGTCCTGGACCATATTAGCAGAACTATTGTAAGTCAGATATAGGAGGTAAAGTCTGCTCTTCATTTATTCCCTTTGAGTAACAAATCCAGAGGACCCTTTAGCACCTCTGACTTCCAAATTTCAGTGCCAGCTTTGGATACCACAAGTTAAAAAAGATGTAAAGAAAACAGTGTGAAAAAACTATGATGCCAGCGAGCCCTTTAAGCAACAGGACATATGAGGAAATGTTTTAAAAATAAAGTTTGTTGTGTTTTTTGATACTAAAAGGGGAAAAGAACCAGTAGAAACACCACAGAAACACACAGAGAAGGAAAGCCTGGAAACTGCTGGCCTTCCTGTACTTGGAAATGTTATCAAGAATGTTACATATTAGAAGGAAAGCTTGTTCTCCAAGTGCCCTTAGCCTATGATAAGAAAGAACTAACAGGAAGAAAAAATGAAAAATAATTTCTCAAATTAATGTATCTTAGGAGAACCTAGAGAACTCCCAAATTCTGTTTCTGGAGGATTTTAAAAGAGGTTTAAAATGTGTAGATAAGCAATGGTTACATTTAATTGACCCCTGTTCCAAAGAGACACAGATTCCTTTTTTGAGTTCTCTTCAACTCTAGATTTCTATAGTATGATATGAAAGTACATGTTCTGTTCTTTCCACTAAGAACTGCTGGCAGCAATCTCACTTTAAGGGGGAAAAAGTAGTTTTTGGAACTGCTGTGAATTTTTTTCCAACTCTGGTTTCCTGTCAATAGACTAAACCCTTGATTTTTACTCAAAGCCTCAAGGCTAGTAGCCTGTTTTTTAAAATGTTTACAGTAAGTCAGTACTTCCAGTAGTGTTCCTATGTAGTATCTTTTTTTTTAATCCCTTTTTATGTAGCACTACATTGCTGTGGTACTCTTTTTTTCTGAAGTCTTTTACTGTTTAAATGGTTACAAAAACAAGAAACGCCTGAGCTTCCCTAATCCTCTTTCTATAGGAAGCTGGATGAAAACCTCCTTTCAGTCCTTTGCAGGGCCACATCCCATTTTCCAGGATATCTGAGCCTCCCTTCTCCACATGATCTGGTGATGTTTATGCTGTTTTCCTTCTTGAAACATTTATACCATTAATAAACTGGGCACAATGCAATAATTAAATATTTGCACTGTGAGAAGGTTGAGCACAAAGCAATAAGCAGGAAAAATCATATTCAGCTTCCAGAGTTACTTGTTTTGTCTACTTAGTGTAGTGATGTATGCCCATGCTGCCCAAAACCCTTGCCAGCTGGGCTACCCACTTCCTCAGAGGAGCTTCCTAAACTGGAAACTGTCTTAAATGCAGTTCAAGTTTCTAAAACCCAGCAGCTATGTCATGTATTTCTCATTTAAGTGAGAAACAGCCTAAAGAAGATGAAGTTGGCTTTTACCTCAGCTACCAGATCCCTCCCACCCCTTTTTTATTCATGCTTTCTCCTGCTACGTCCCTCCCTCTTATGACCAGAAGAACAGGAATCTGTTCCCACTCGGGGAAAAAAAAACAACAAAAAAAAAATTAAACAGAGAACATGCTACAATGCCTAGGTTTTCCTCTTAACTGATAGCACCTGCAATCTTTGGTCAGTCAATCAGACTGGGATAGATATGCTGTTCCTTTTCCACTTTTATAAACAGACCTCCTCTATTAAGGAACTGATTTAAGTATTCAAACAGAAACACACATCAATGGCAACAATGAATCATTATTGTTATTTAACTGCAGGAAGGACTTCGGGTGTCATAACATAAGCGAACGTTTATGAGAAAGAGGTGTTTTAAAATAGTGGTTAATCCTAACCTTAAATATTTACCAGACCTGCAGACTCAGTATCACACTCCGTGCCCTGGCTCAGCCTCTCTGCAGCACCAGGGAACACATGAACTGAGGCCCCTTCAGACTATTCCAGGGAGGTTTGATACTTGGCCAGGAAAAGTCTTGAGTACATAACATAACTGCTGGATGTTAGCAATGGGCACACAGACAATGTGGCTCTAAAAACGTCTAGTTCAGTACACTGCAGCTGCTGGGGGAAAAAAAGGACACTTCCCTTTTTGGTGAAGAAAGTTCTGCTTTGACAAACTTCTACCAAGAGATACTGGCAGTTGCAGAACCCAGGGCACTTTTGGTACCAGCAGTTATCACTGGGCTTTTTTCCTGCTTGGGCATTTAGTGAGCTGCTGGTTCTGTGTGATGTCCCAGAGAACACAAGTTACCTGCAGCACTGACAGTGGCTGGTTCCCAAGAGCTGGACACTTCTTTGAAGCCACTTGGATATAGGTAAGGATACGTTTTCCACAGCACCTTCCCTAGACCAGAAACTGTGATAACCTGCTCTTGCAAATGTGTATGAAGGAGGGTCCAAACCAAGGATGTGGATTGTTTCATCTAGAAAAAGCCCTGAAGGACTTTATCATGAGGCAGATAGGGTTACAAATCTTGTCCTCAGGGGATAAAACCCACCAGATTCCTTCATCACCTGAGTGTTTATCGCTCAAGCTTGTCATTACCTGAGCTTTTGCCTGAGGTTATGGAGAGGTGGTAGATCAGACCTGGGTGGGCTTCCTGCAGGTATCCCAGGAATTCTTTGGGACCCTTCCTGGAAAACCATCACAGCACAGAGAAGGAATGGATGTTGTCTGTCTTTCATGTCTGCATCTGGAGCTTTCAGCATGGCCAAGACCAGGATTAAGCTAAAACCTGATGAAAGCAAATCAATAATGGGTGTCAGGCAGCTCAAGTCTGCTTTCAGCCTTTGTCTTGAGTTTCTAATAGTGGCAGACAGAAAAGATCTAGAAAATCTCCTTTCACCATTGAGAATAAACTGCTGTAAAGCAGCTCCACAGCTGCCCAGGGGTGTGGGGCAAGAGCTGTCCCTTCTCCCAGCCTGAATCAAATGCCATAGAAAGAGCACAAGATTAAATTTGGCTTCTGTGGGCTTTTCTGTCCTGGAACTAATGACAATGATAACCCAGCAGGAAGAAGCAGATATGGCATATCTGCTTTTGCAGCCAAAAACTCTCATTAAAGGTTTTTGACTATTTCCTGCTACCTTAAAAGAATTTTTAAAGCTTGTTCCCCATTTTACTGTAATTCCCAGTTTAAAATACTGCTGGAGACAGATCTTTAGGATTTTCAAAATGCATTAACTAGTTATGGTCAAGGCTTCCTTTCTGAGTTAAGAACTGTTTTCAGGACTTATTTAAGTTTCTAACAAGATGGGTTTGAAGTTCTGTCCAAATATAGCTTGAGATATCATGTTTGAAACTTGACAGTAAACAGTGCAACAGATTTTTGTCATCTTTTACACTCTGATAATTTTTAAAGAGCTTCTTCGAGATATAAATAACCTACGATGTATGGGACAAACACAAAGCCATAAATGAATTCCATCAGGGAAAGTGTGCTAACAGGAAATCTTATATTCAGTAACAAATATTCTTCATTATTCCCTTATCAGGAACTTTCAGAGCTGAAAGGACACAAAGTGTGGTACAGGCAGTCTTTTCAGATACAGGGCCTTTGAGCATGAAATGTTTTGTTTCAGTATGTTCACATTACTCTCCCAGGGTGATGTTGTACTAACATCAGATCAGATCTCTGCTCTCGTGGCTCAGATGTGTCCGAGCTCCATGACACATGGTGCTGTTTGCTGGGATAGATTCTCCCTTTTTGCAAGGCTGCCCAGTACCACAGACCACGTGTGGGTGGATGACAACACTCAGGCCTTTGCACAAAGTGTGCCTACGTGCACCCAGGATCTGCTCATCCCACAGCACTAATATTTGTGCTAGCTCCAATACTTGTAATTACCAAAAACCTGAAAGTATTCAAGTCTTTCATTCTGGCCTTGGTTCTCAAGCAGAAAAGGATAGGGAATTTCCTCACCACTTCAACAGGAATTCTTGCCACGAAATGTCTCTCAAGAAAAATTTTTAGTAAAGTAACCTCAATTTGGTAAATTAACCTTAGCTTACTGAATTAACTTTAATTTAACAAATTAGCCTCAACTTAGTAAACCAACCTTAACCTAAGCTTAGCTCTACCCAGCAATGTAATACCAAAATTAGTGAATAATAATTAGCCACGTTTGTGAAGCTTTGCTACACACTGTTAAACACCTGTGGCCTTGCACCCATGGATGTTATGTCTCAGCTCTGGGTGATGAAAAGCTAAATTTAATCCTCAGCAATGCTGGCAGACAATTAGAAAGTTCAGTGAGGCAACAGGGATGAACCCACACTTCCTGAAAAGCCGCTTTTTCCTTTTTAGCCCCACTGGTGATCCATCCACAGCAGTGAGGCCACAGGAAGCAGCAGCCTGTGCATGTGTAACTCACTGCAGACTCTGGGAGCTCCTGCCCCCCGGGCTGTGATCACTGCTGGGCATCACCAGCTGTGAAACGAGCTGTGAAGTAAAGAGAAGTGATGGTGTCTGAATACTGGATCTTCCACCAGGGCCATGTAGGATACCAGCTAAAAGGGCTGTGCTTGGTAGAAAATGAATACAAGAAGCCCTTTAAGATGCATTTTTCCCAGCTGCTGTTAACACTACTTTGGTTGTTCCTTATTCTGCTTGGCCTGTACTTTTTGTAAGGCAGGCCTTGGGATTTTTCTCTCTCTATTGATTGATACCCTCCAACACAGCTCTGAAAGTTCCCACTTGTTGTGACATCCTTGTCCTCGGCATTTTCACTGGAATTCCCTCCTGCTCCAGCTGGTGCTCTGCAGTTTGGTGCCTCTGAATCAAATTTTATTTAGAGTGATCTTTTATCTTTCCAGTGGCAACTGGAGCTGGCAAAAGGCAGTGCAGGCGTCTCCTGACAATAACTTTAACCAATGTTTTCTGATCTAAAGCCCATCCTTAGCAGTGGTACTGCCAATGCTGAACACCTATTTGTTCAAAAAACAAATATGATGTTTACAGGTTTTAAATTATGTTGACCTGCTCACATCAACCCTCAGGTGTTTGTTCTATTAGGTACTTGTTCTGAACATTAAGAAGTGGGTCAGAAATAACCATTTTTCTTCCAAAATTAACAGAGACCTTATGCCTCTTTAGTTTTTGCCTTGGGTTTTTAAAACTCTAGGCCTTCCTCTCATATCCAGAGGACATGCTGTACAGTAGAATTTCTGTCCAGAAACTGCTTATTTTTGCAAGTAGGTGGAGCCTCCAGAGTTCAAATTTTTAAGCACTCTTGGCACCCTTCACTGTTCACTCTGTTTTATAGTGGAGATCCCTCTATGCACTGCTGTGTTGCTTTTCCTTTGGGCCTGAGGATAAGTTCCACTGAGCAGAACTTATTTCTGTTTCCTTTAGCTTTTTGTTACTGTCTTAAACATCAGATTTGTCTCAGCCTCCCAAGCCATGATTTGTATCTGTTACCCCATTATATTGTCTGCCTCTACCAAAAAGGGTTTGTCTTCATCATCCCTCCAGTTTCCTCTCACACAGGTGCAGGGCATCCCTGTTGGACCATCCCTGTGTGTCCTCTTGCAGGACAAACAAGCTCAGCTCCATAACCCTCTCCTTGAAGACCATCTGCCCTGCCATAACTATCTTTGCAGCCCTTTGCTGAGTTTTTAAAGTTCTTGACATCCTGGTGGGTCCAAAACTGGTCCCACCAGGGATGAATAAAGGAGATAATAATTTCCCTGAAATTGCTTCTCCTGATATAACTCCATGTGCTGTTTGCACCACCTGTAATGAGAGCAGACCACTGCCTCCTTACACATTTTGGCATCCAAATTCCCTTTTATAAAGTCTCAGCCCTTCAGCTCCTAGCCTGTGCTGATGTGTGGGGTCATTCCACCCCAAACGTAGAACCTATACTTCTCCCTGCTGAATTTCAGGAAGTTCTTTGTACAGTTTTCCTGTTTCCCAAAGCCGTTCTGGATTAAAGCTTTACCACTTGGGGCAAAAAACTTTCACTTACTAAGCATCATCTGGAATGTGCCGCAGGGTGCACACCTCTTGTCTCATCATCCAAATCACTGATGAAGACATTGAAAAATCCTGGACATCCTCAATACTTTGTTTGTTACTGGCCTTGAGCTGGATGTTAAACCACTGATTATAACACACTTTAGGCTGGCACCACAACCATTTTTCAAGCACACTCATGCATCCTCCAGTACTTTCTCAAACTTACTTGAAAATGAGAATGCTGTGGGTGACAGTGCCAGAAACATTACCTGAGACAGGACAGATTCTCCACTGTCTCTTTATTCACATAGCCAGTCATTCCACCAGCTGTCCTTTTTCCAAGGACAAATGTCAGGAAGCTTCCCTAAATGCAGATGGTAGATATCAACCTGGCAATCACCCATCATTGATGGTTCCACTAGCTGGATGGTTCCTACAGCAAAGATCCTCTCTCCATTTTGCCTTAGGCTGAGGAAATCTTTCCTGGAGGTATGATTTGGATCGCAAATATCTTTATTCTCTGGTATCTTGAGAAATTCTTCATTTTGCTTGTTCATTTGTTTTCTGATAAAAATACAGCAGTTATGTTTTATTTATGGGAGTGTCTGTATTCTGTTAAAAAAAAACAAAAAACTTAGCAGAGTTGCTCTTGAGTTAACTGAAATTTGTTAAACACATCAAAAATTTCAGTTGTTGTGAGGAATAAGACTACTGCCTTTCTTTTGGCACCCAATTTCAGGCAGATAGAAGCTGAAATACTGCTGAAATTTCCCAGTGTTTTCCACCTATCCAGAGGCTGTCAGCAGAGATGGTGCTGTACCTGCTGCAATTCTTCCTTAGTGAGAAGTTTTTGAGGAGCACTGAGGGTTTGAGAGGTTTGCAGGAGCTGTTCTCTGCTCAGCACTTAACTCCAGGTGGATGCAGGTGATAATAAAACCCAGAGGAGCCTGCTCAGCTCCTTGGCATGTGTGTAGGCTAAGAGGGACAGGGTGTGAGCTCCATACCCAGACCCTTGCCTGCCCACATGCTGAATTTCTGTTTTGCTCCCTAGCTCTGGCCTGCCCTCTTCCCAGGAGCTGCCACCAAGCAGTATGTGGATGACCACACTCTCCCAAGGCTGTCCCATCCTCCTGCAGAGCCCCATGCATACCCTGGGGGATGCAACACACCCCTTCAGCTTCAGGCCATAAAAACATCACTCTTGTGGGTTGCAACACCGGCCTTAGATTTTTCCAGAGCCTTTGTACTCAAAAACACAGCACAGAAATAAAGATAAATCTTAGGGCCAAAGGGACTCCACTTGCAGCACAGAAGGGAGCCAGGGCCAAGTGCCACACAACTTGTGGGGTCAGTGTGACACAGAGGGCTCACCCCAAGACTGAAGTCAGGCCACGTCACTTGGTGTCAGGGCCAGACACTGGGGTCTGGCCATTTTATATTTAGCAGAATGGAGACAGCATCTGTTTGAGATGCAGCCAGTACAGGCCAAAACTTAACACCAAAGTGGGATTTTTTTGTGACTCATTTGCTCTGCTAATCTGAAACAGATTTACCATGCCTTGTTTAATAGGGAACAGCATCTAAAAGCTATTAAATGAATGAATTGCTTGTTTAGAGCTGGCTGTTTGATTCTGAGCAACTGTTTTGAAATGGCTGGCAAAAAGAGCATGTCCAGTTTTGCTGCAAGAGCTGCAATCAGCTTACCTATTGCTCTCTCTCCTGTCCCTTCTCCCTCCATTTTTTTGTCTTAAGGCTACACCTGGTCTTTGTCAAAAGCCTTTTAAACAGATTACAACCAGAAACTGCTGCTTGTGTCCTATCTATGTCCTCTCTGGCATCTTCTTCCTTGAAACTTTTCTAAGAAGACATTCAACCCTTGTCTACTCTACGTGGACAGAAGTCAGGGAAGAAACCTGAACTCTCTGTTTCATAGGTGTTTGTGTTTTATGCCCAGGAGTCCAAGAACATGAACATGGTCCCAGTCCTACTGCTGTGGTCAGCTCTGAGTATACACTGCCAACCAACAATATTACTTTGTGTTTC
This sequence comes from Rhadina sibilatrix, assembly GCA_013400275.1. NCBI lineage: Eukaryota > Metazoa > Chordata > Aves > Passeriformes > Phylloscopidae > Rhadina > Rhadina sibilatrix. Next base: position 357,738 of record VWYO01013259.1, read on the forward strand.
CTTGATTCTGTTTTCAAAGTTCTAAGATCAGCATTTACGACCAACAGCTTCAGAAAAAAGCAATGGCCATCTAACAAGTGACACAGGTCATTCAGGGTCTTGAAGGACCAGACTTTCTTTTAGTGAATGGCTCAGCTCTGTTACTGCTCTGTAAATGTGATGCTCAGGGCAAAAGGACACACACTTTTCAGTGCACTTTCAAGCAGAGGGCACATGATATTTCTGTGTGAGGAAGATTAGACAATGATCAGGCTTTTTACCAGCTCTTCCTTATCAGACATCTGTGAAGACAGAATTCTGACTTGCACTTGCTTAGCTGCTCCTCAAACTGATAGGCACCCTTCAGCCTGTTCTGCCAGATTTTGAGCTATCTCAGCCTTGGTGAGTTCAAAAGTTCAGCTGGGATGTGAGTTGGATGTTCCTTCAGCGAGGCTGTGAAAAATGGAATGGGAAGGATTCTGGTGCACACAGATGAACCCGTGGCTACGTGTTTGTGTGTGCAGCAGTGCCTCAGCCAGACTGAGTGGGAGGAAGAGGTGAGGGGGGAGGGAAGTACTTCCCAGATTTCTAGCCAGTAGAGGAGCTTCTTTAAAAATATAACAGCTAGAGATGGGGGCTAAAGGGAAAGAGGGGAGCAACAGTACTTCAGTTTTGGAGCAATTTTGCTCAAACAAATAATGGCCACAGAGAATCAAAAAGATACCAGATTGCATTTGGTGCCTTCTGCCCTGGTCAGTGTAGGAAATGCAGGCATCTCAGCTAAAGTGACCTGCAGCAAAGTGTTTGAAATCAGATTTCCTGGTGACTTCCAAGTTCTGTGATCTCTTGTTTCTAATAGCCTAATTTATCAGAGCACAGACCCATACACAACACTTCCTTGGCTACACTTTCCTGCTAAAGAACAAGTTGATGCAAAGTCTCTCTTACATAAATGACTTTAAAAGTCCCCTTCAAGTTGCTTGTGCAGCCCCCAAGTGAGCTCTGTTTGAACATCCCTAATAACACTGTGCCTCTAGGGAGGATGTGAGCAGGGTTCATGATGGTCAAGTACCCCCCTTTCTAGTATGTGAAAGCAGATTTTAAGAAGACAATTACAACTTACAGGAACTTCTTTAAATTTGCTGTTGCATTTGCAGCACAGGACAGTATTTGCTGTGGATGGTCAGTCAGATTCTCACTGAGCAAATCACAGAACCACAGGATATACTGACTTGAAAGGAGCCACAAGAATCATTGAGTGAACAGGGATGGAGTGCTGGCACGCCAAGGCTTTGGCCAGGCAGACTGAGGGAGGATGCAAGAAGTTGTAGATGACTAATTGTGAGCATTAGCTGGGCTCTGTTAAAATCTCTACTCACTCAATCCTTCAGAAGTTTAATTAATGGTCTGTGCAACTTGTGTTCTTGTAGGTCATCTTGGAAAGAAAAGTTCAAGGGGGAGAAATGTCAAAGGCTAGATGTTCATGCTGAAAGCAGTACTTTCTAATTGGCTCTCTTTAGGCAGAGGAAACTCTGACAAACACAAACTTTCTCATTGGGGATAGGATGGAGAAGGCCACACACCTCTGAGAGAGATGAGAAAAATCCACCCATATTTAAAGCCTTTCAAATTTCCATTTCCCCCACCTCTGACTGCTGTGTAGGACTAAGGCACTGCTTTTAGCTCACAGTTAAAAAAAGCTTTTGTACTTCCTTGCCTGTCCATAGTTGACCACAAAAAGAATCAACATGAATAAAATATATATATATCTATATCTATCTATATATATATATATCTCCTGCCAGCATGGTAAATCTACATCTGTAAGGAACTTACTGTGTATGTTTAGTGTAAATCACTAAAGCAACAAGCTCTATACAATTGTCCACACAGGTGGACATGTACATGTGTACATGTGTGTTTAACAGGTGGACAGGTCTGAAAAGCATGACAGTCCTCCAGCAGGAGCAAACAAAGCTGGAAGAACCCAATTCTCTAATCCCCCAGCAGCCCCAAAAAGCTTTCTTTTAGACCATGGGACAAACAAGAGAGTAGGTGAGTGAGTAGCTGGTCACCACAAACATCCTGCTGGGGCCATCAGCAAGGACAGGGATCTTCATGAGCCACAATGCATGGCACTGTTCAACCCTCTGCCCAGTGGCAAGCTGGTGACAAAGAAGGATACACAAAGAACCCATCTGAGCAGCCAAACTGAGACTACATCAATGTGTTACACTTTGATTGTGGTGAATTCACCTGAACCTGACTCTGATTCACAGAATCTCAGAGTCACAGGGTCACAGACTGGGTAAGGCTGGAAGGGACCACACTGGGTCATCTGGTCCAATGTCTCTCTCTGCTCAAGCAGAGTGATCCCAGAGCACATGGCACAGGATTGTGTCCAGACAGTTCTTGGATTTCTCCGGTGAGGGAGATTCCACAAACTCTCGGCACAATCTCTGCCAGGGCTTGGTCACCCTTCATATTCAGGGGGAACTTCCTGGGCATCAGTTTCTGCCCATTGCCTCTTGTCCTATTGCTGGGCACCACTGAGCAGAGCCTGGTCCATCCTCTGACAGCTCCCTACAGACACTGACAGACATTGCTGAGGTCGCCTCTCAGTCATCAGGCTCAGCTCCCTCAGCCTTTCCTTGTACAAGGAAAGAGGAAAGATTAAGTCCCTTACTCATCTTTGTTGTCTCTTTGTTGTCCTCCATGGGACCCACCCCAGGACCTCTCTGTCTCTCTTGTACTGAGGACTCCTGAAATGCACACATCACTCCAGGTGAGGCTGCACAGGGCTGAGCAGAGGGGCAGGATCATCTCCCCCAACCTGCTGGCAATGTTCCTCCTGATACACCCCAGGATACCTTTGGCTTTCTTGGTCCCAAGGACACTGTTGGCTCATGGGCAGCTTGTTGTCCACCAGGACCCCCAAGTCCTTCTCCACAGAGCAGCTCTCCAGCAGGTCAGCTCCTAATGCACTGATGCCCAGGGTTATTCCTGAAGGTGCAGGACCCTGCATTTGCCCCTTTAGTCTGGAACACAGGTGTCACTGAGACCTCTAAAACCCCAGCTGAGCTACCACCAAGTCAGGATGTGTGAAACCACTGCCACCCTGGGAAAAGGAGTTGCTCTACATCCTAACTGAAACCCCAGCTGGGATTTCTTTCCTTTTGTCTTATTCTGCACAAGTTTCAGTGAATCCCTGCTGGCTTAAGCTTTGCACAATAGATTGATCCAAAAATGAAGGCTCTCTTTGTGAGTTCTTGGTGTGAGAGACAGGTTTTCATCTAGATATTGCAATTGGAGCCTTTTCTGTTTGGAGGAGGAGTGAAAGTATGCGGCAAATCCCAATTCCCCTTCCAACTGTAGCAGGGCAATAGAGCTATCTCTCTGCCTTCATAATGACATCTGTGAGCTGCAGAGCCAAATTCTTCCTTTTCCTGTTTGGCTTGAAGAACTTTCATTATTTTTACAAAATGCATTAAAGTCCTTCGGGAGAAATTGCAAGCAAAGCATTGTGCAATGGATGTACACCCACCCTGCAGGCTGTGGCTGAGTTTTTCCTGGTTAGCAGAAGAGCTGTGCTCAAACACAGCTGAGTATGGTATCTGTCACCAAGTGCCTGGTAGCCTGCATCCTCTGTGGGTTACAGGCTGTGAGGCAGCACCAGAGAAAACTCCCAGTGACCATAGGTATTCATCTGAGAGGGAACTCACAGTCAGAAACCTTATGTGGAAATAAACATAAAGTCTATTTTAGACCTTGTCTCTCTTGGCTTTTTCCCTTGGCTAGCTTTAATATTTACCAGCCATCATGTTGACTTCTCCAGTTCTTAGGCACTTTTTTGTCCATGTACAAAGGACCAAGAGCCTGAGTGGCTGCGTCACTCGGGAATGTCAGCCGAGGGAACGTCACTCTCCGATTCCACACCAGCCAACAGAGCTTCCTACAGAAATGTCCCCTGGCTAAAATACTCCACCAAGACCTCCTGTCCAAAGCAAAGCACATCAACCCCTCAGCTCCTCCATTCGTTACAGACAAACACAGTAATCTGAAATATATATTTTTTTTTTTTAAAATCCACTTCCTTTGCAAATGGCAGGAAGTTCCTAAGCAAGACCAAATAAATGACTCACCCCCCATCTATGCTTTTGCTGAAGCAGCTAAACCTGCCAAAAGTAGTTTCCAAACTGGAAATAAGTACTTTAGTAGGGATATGAATAATACCAGGCAAATCTCTGACAAAGGCATGTGAATCTTCAGTCTGTGGTGTTATTTATTTATATTTTTAATTGAGGTCAATGCCCTTGGTTCAAAGCTGCATTGAATAATTTTTGGAAGGAGAACCGATCTGAATGGCTTCATGTCAGCATCATCCAGGGATCCAAAGACAATAACAAAAGGCTATAGTAGAATAAAATTCCCTGTGGATGGGGTGTGATATTTGATGGGTCACACAGGGAATTCTTTTAACATGAACCAGCAAACATCAAGTATATTTTTCATAAAACATGTAGCTTAATCCAAAATTATCCCTCCTGTATTGTTAGCAAGAACAAGGGAACACCCAGTTTCTTTTGCAGTGACTAATAATATTACCACTGCTTAAATGTAAACAGTGTGCAGAGATCTTTCTAAACAAACGCATAATATTTTTTGCAAAATATAATGCTGTACTCCCACTTTATTTAACTCTTTTTTCTTTTTTGCTGCTGCAGCACAACCATTGAAATTTCCTGAATTAATGCTGGCATGGAAAGAAACATAATGTCAAGGGAAAGAGGAATAGTCTCATAATTAAAATCTGTTTCCATAGCATTGAAATTGATGGAATTGACACCCTTTGGTGGACTTTGGATCAGGTCTCTACTCTGGTGGTTCTTCATTTGCACCACACTCTTTTCCCTGGAGCCTTGTTAGCATTGATTAGTTAATGGCTTTAAAGTGCTATTTAAATGCTGAAATATTGTTACTGCCAGATACTGGAACACATAGGTAGGTTTCTGCTCAGCACATAGGACTGGTTTTTCACTAGCATGGAATTATGGCCTTTCATTCTTTGGTTGTGTGGATACCTACAACAATCAAATTTAGTAAAATAAAATAAAACAGTAAATCAAGGACTTGTTTACTTTACTCTTGAATAATCTGAAGACCTAGGTTGTGATCTCAGGTGAGAGCCACCAGCAGCACTGGAGAGGTTTCAGGTTCATTTGCACAGCCTGTTTGCTGGCATGGCAATGGAGATTGGTGTCAGGGCAGCCACTCCTCCAGAGATGCTCTTCTTGAAAGGACAAGTGCATGCCAGCTGCACAGAGCTGGTTTATCAAATGAAATAATATTTACAGTAGAAGTACCCATTAGGATTTCAGAGGGCCCACATGGGTGGCAGCTTGTATTGTCTCCCCAGCACCGTGGTTCCTAAAGTACACACGTCTGTACACGTACAGCTCCTGCTACAGGAGCCATTCAGCTGCTGTGGGAATGCAGTGAGAGCAGTCCTGCAGCCTGGCACTGGCAAATTAAGCCTGGAAATTCCTGTTTTTCCAACCTGTCTTCTGCGCAGACTTTTTCAAGCAGAGGGGAGTGATGTTCCCCGAGCTTTCAGCTGTGCTCCTTTCTGGCACAGGTCAGGATTTGGATCTCTGAGTACAAACTTTATCAATTACATCTTCACACACTTACTAATAGTACAATACTTCCTAACTTGGATTTTTAGATTTACTTCATTTTCTTTCGCAATCCACCAGTCTCTTAAAAGTGACTGTAAATCACCAGGCTATTCTCAGCCACAACTAGCAAAATAGCTGGGAAGAGGGCATGAACTAGTGAAGGCTCTGTTTGGGTGCACAGATTACCAGGCTTTCCAAGCAACTACTCCTTGGAACTTCTACTTGCCTGTCTTCAGCATTTTTGAAGGTCCAACATTGCATGCAATTCAAATAACAAACTGCAAGGCCAAAGCAAAAGAAAACACTTCATTTCATTTTTCCAGTCCATTCCAGACTCATTACCTCTTTTTTAACTGCAAAAGTCTGCATCTAGTGAACAGAGAATAGTTCATTCCATCTGAATCTCTGAAGCTTTCAGCCCCTTCCCCAAAAAGCAGCCAAGCATAGCACACTGAAAAACTGCTTGAGGATGGGCCAAATCATACAATTCAGACACTGCCCCAGATCTGTTTTCTGAAGGACTGAATGTTTTTGAGCTAGGATATTGTTTCATGATCAGATGAAGGAAGGATTAATCTTTTGGAAAATTAGTCAAGCCCATGTTCTCGCTCTAGCATTTGCACTTGTTCCATAACTTTGGTACACTGAGCTAGACAAATCTTCCATAACAAACACAGCATGCCAGTGACCTGATGACATAATTTTGAACATATGACTTCAAAACAGGCTCAGTTGCAAATTAAATTATTTGTGATGGTTTCATTGGTTTCCTGGCATCACAGATTAAAACGATTATGAAAAAGATTATGCCTTTTATCATTCAAAAAACAAAGAAAGCACATACAGAACAGTGCTGTCTTAGGATGACAAATGCTCTCTTGCGTTGGTCAGAAATACTTGTCACCCTTGCAGGCATTAATTAATCAAAGGGAAGAAAACAAGACATTTCCTTTATTCTACACTTGGTAACACTTCAGAGTTATTGCTGCACAACACAATCTCCCATAATTTTGTGGTGAAAAAGGAACCAGGCTTCCAGGGTTCTGCTTCCAAAGGCAGCAGTTTCTGACTCAGGTGCAGAAGCTGACTTAGGAGGAGGGAAGTTCATATACATTTGAACAGAAGCAAGCTTTTGTAGACTCGACTTAATAACCTTATTATATATCTGAGAAAACAGCAGCTGAGAGTTTACCAGAGTTTCAGAGTTTGAGGAATTTCTGATTTCTTCTTCAGGCCAATTCACAAGGGGGAATGACAACATGCTGTGGATTTCATGTGTTTGGGTCACAGTAACATGCCATAAAAGTGAAGTTTGTTAAGTGAAATCACACACTTGGGGGAAGAGTGTTTTACAGAAAAGTCACAGAAAAAGCAGCTCAGGCCGTGACAGTTTAACCCGCCTCTTGGCGAGTGGCTACACACAGAACTGTGTATACAGAGATACTCTTTGCTCAGCAGGCGAGGGCCTCTTTTTCGGAATAAACGATTAGCTGTGCTTCTTGCCAAAGGGCTGTTCACTGGGAAACTCACCCAGCACTTGCAGCACCCGCTGCACCCTCTGAACTTCACCAGAAATGTGCAAAGGCATTGTTTCCCTCCAGCACTTACAGTTCCTTCCTAGTGGTCATTTTAACGTGCGAGCACAAGATTTTCCAACTCTGGCAAATAGACTTTATGTCTCTACGGACGCATATCCGTAGGACTTTGACCACCTGTGCCAGCACCCCGCTATCGCCATCCTCGGCTCAGCCTTTCCCAGGGCTGCTGCTCGGTCCTTGTGCAAGCCCTTGCACACATTCCCTTCTGCTCGCCAAGCTGCTGCAAGCCCCGGCTAACCGGGGGAGCGGGACGCGGGTCTCCGCCGCCGGCTGCTCTCCATCCAGCCTGCCCGGGAATGCGATGTCAGCGCTGAGCCTCCTCCGCCTGGGCTGCGCGGCCAGGATCGAGGGGGGACCCGGGCTCGCGGGTGGGTGTGGGGGCTCCCTGCCGATACCCAGGGTCGCTGTCGGGCCGGGCACAGGGACACAGCCGCCGCAAACACCCGCGGCCGGCGGGGCGAGCCCGGAGGCGGCGGGCGGAGCCCGTGGCGGCGGCGGCGGCACCGCCCGGCGGGCGGGGCAGGGGCTATAAAGGCTCCCCGCGGCCGCGGGCGGCGGCCGGAGCGGCAGAGGCGGCGCAGGGACAGCGGGAGCGCGGCAGGTAGGGGAGCCCCGTCCGTCTTTCCGTCCGTCTTTCCGTCCGTCTTTCCGTCCGTCTTTCCGTCCACTCCCCTCGGGCGCGTATCCTTGCATCACCCTCCTCCTTTTCCTTCAGACTCGCCCCCTTTGCCCGTCGCTCCGAGCCGGTCTCTGCCGGGGTACGGGTGGCTCTCAGCGCACGGCGCTCCCCGAGCCGGACCCCGGCCCTTCCCGGGAGCGGGGGCGGCTCCGGGATGCTGCTGCCAAGGTCCGGGCTCCCGGGTAGCAGCGGGATGGGATGGGCTGGGCTGGGCTGGAGACCTGCTGTGAAGCCAAGGCGCATACTTTCTCTACGG
>VWYO01013259.1:366109-463536 GCA_013400275.1 Rhadina sibilatrix
GAACTTCACCAGAAATGTGCAAAGGCATTGTTTCCCTCCAGCACTTACAGTTCCTTCCTAGTGGTCATTTTAACGTGCGAGCACAAGATTTTCCAACTCTGGCAAATAGACTTTATGTCTCTACGGACGCATATCCGTAGGACTTTGACCACCTGTGCCAGCACCCCGCTATCGCCATCCTCGGCTCAGCCTTTCCCAGGGCTGCTGCTCGGTCCTTGTGCAAGCCCTTGCACACATTCCCTTCTGCTCGCCAAGCTGCTGCAAGCCCCGGCTAACCGGGGGAGCGGGACGCGGGTCTCCGCCGCCGGCTGCTCTCCATCCAGCCTGCCCGGGACCGCGATGTCGGCGCTGAGCCTCCTCCGCCTGGGCTGCGCGGCCAGGATCGAGGGGGGACCCGGGCTGGCGGGTGGGTGTGGGGGCTCCCTGCCGATACCCAGGGTCGCTGTCGGGCCGGGCACAGGGACACAGCCGCCGCAAACACCCGCGGCCGGCGGGGCGAGCCCGGAGGCGGCGGGCGGAGCCCGTGGCGGCGGCGGCGGCACCGCCCGGCGGGCGGGGCAGGGGCTATAAAGGCTCCCCGCGGCCGCGGGCGGCGGCCGGAGCGGCAGAGGCGGCGCAGGGACAGCGGGAGCGCGGCAGGTAGGGGAGGCCCGTCCGTCTTTCNACCGGCTGTGAAGCCAAGGCGCATACTTTCTCTACGGGACTTGACCAGTGGTGACTGCTCGTGCTTCTCTGCTCTCGCAGCTCTGTGCTGGGTTTGGAGCACAGGACAGCCTTGGCCGATGTCCGGGCAGTTGTTTCAGTGGGGTTGTTGTCATCGCGTGTGACGACAGGCACAGCTCTCCAGCCGCGCTTCCAGGCACGGCTCGGCTCAGGGCACTGGAGGGGTGTTCGCAGGGGAGGCACAGCCGCGCACTGGGCTTGATGAAATATGGGATTTCACTTCTGCTAAGGAGGAGGTTTTGGTTAATGCTTTTCATCGTGGTTCAGTTTTCCTATGGGACGCTTGCAAGTTGGCATTGCTCACTGCATAACCCACTATTTCACAAAGACCACAGTGCCCTGTTTAGCCCCCCATCCCCAGAACAGGGCATCAGGCAGAAGTATTTATCACCTATGCTATTGTGATGATTTTCTTTCTCTGGTTTAAATAGGAACTGTGTTTTGAATCTAGAAAATGCGATTGTAATGACATGGAAGAAGTCAAAGACAACCTGAAGCTGTTTGTCCAGGTTCTCTGCATAGTGTTTTGATTGTTTTGCTTTCTTCTGGCTTTTTATCAATTTTTTTTTTTTTGTTTTTTTTTTTTTTTTTTATATTTTTTTTTTTTTTTTTTTTTTTTTTGTGTGTGTGTATCCAAGTGTGTCAAAGATACACAACTGCTGCAAAACTCACTTTTGAGGGCAAGCAATGGAAATTACCTGTAAAGAGGAGCTATCAAGTGCTTCGGACATCTGAGGAGTCTGCCTTGCTGTTTTTAGCCTTGGCTGTTACAGGTGTAATTTACATCAAAACTTCAGCCAGTGGCATTAAACAGTGCACTTTGAACTTGGCTCTGAGAACATGTTTGGTGGTGGTGGTTTGTTTTTTTTTTAGTGGGCTTTTTTGTTTGGGTTTGGTTTTTGGTATTTTTGTTAGGGTGCTTTTTTTGGGGGTTTTTTCGGGGGTTTTTTGTGTGGCTTTTTTTGTTGTTTTGATTTTGTGGCCTTTTAACCAGAGTCTAATGTAGTTTGACATAGAATCCCTGTGTTTTTATCAGAAGTACTTGAATAAACAGCAGGCAGCTAATGCTGTATGATGTTCCATGCACAGCAAGAATTTAATGACTTTGGATGAAATGCTAAAGCTTGGAGTAGATGTAGCACAAAAAGTGATTCTTAAAGGCTTGTACAGTTCCCAGGGTACTAATGAGGCCCTGGCCCTCAAAGAAGAGTAACTCATGGATGTGTTCAGGAGGAACTGGTGTGTGTTTTGATATGGAAAACACATATGCAGTGAAAGCAAGTTTTAATGTAGTAATGATAGACTGCTTAGGGTTTGGTTTTTATACCTAATATTTTTCAGTAAAAACTGAACAAGTGCCACAGCATAATGGTTTGGGGACCTGAAGGCCTCAGCTTCTGAATTTGAGTTCCTTGTGCAGCAGATAACTGAATGGGTTTGATTTCAACTTTGAAAACTTTGAACAGGAATATCTACAACTGCTGAATGGAGAGATCATAGAATGTTTTTTGGTGAAATATTATCCAGTTTTAACTCCCCTGCTACGGACAGGGACACCTTCCATTAGACCAGGTTGTTCAAAGCCCCATCCAGCCTGGCCTTGAACACTTTCAGGGATGAAGCATCCACAGCTTTTCTGGGCAGCCTGTGCCAGTGCCTCAGCACCCTCACAGGGAAGAATTTCTTCCCAATATCCAGCTAAAATGGACCTTCTTTCAGTTTAAAGCCATTCCCCTTTGTCCTGTTATTACATGCTCTTGTAAAAAGATGAGCTTTTCCCCTGAGAATGGGCACTGCAAAGTGACTGACCTTGAACAAGGCTGGGCAAGAAGGGTCTAGACAAACCAGGGTTTTCATTTGTTTCCCTTAGAAAGAAGGGTTTGTGTACTTATTTCCTGCGTTCATTGGCCTCTTTACCAAGATGACAGCAAGATAGAGATGTCAAAGTGTCAGGTGTCCACAGAATTAGGCAATAGCCAAAGAGGTGTCACCCTCTGCTGAGGGAGGGCTGCCACATGCACTGCCTGCCTTTGGGAACCAGCCCCTGGGCTACAAGAAAACAAGCCCTGAAGGTTTTCAGATTGTGCCTTCCACAACGGCTTTTTTTTTTTTATTCTGGCCAAAATAAAAGGAACACGAAAACTGTGACAAACCATCAGGGTAGATGGTGTGAATGCTCAGCAAAACCAGCAGGGTTACCCTATTGTTTTTCCTCCAGTACTCTGCTCTTTGGATATTCCTTTCTGGGCTGTGACAATTACACGGGGAGGTTACAGGACACCTTTTGGAACACTTGGGCAAGGGCACCTGATCCTTAGAGGTAATTATAAGGCAATTAAGTAATTTGCTCTTGTAGTTCAGGTGAGATTAATAGTGTAGTGTTGGGAGAAAAATTCTTGGATTCAGATTTTTAAGCCTAAGTGATTAATTTCTTTGACTGAAGTGCTACATAAATCTTCTCATGACCAGCTTAAGAGATTTTGACAAACTCTTAGCCTCCCACAGAAAATACTGTTTTTTCACTTACCCTCATTAGAGCACAAAACATGGAGCATGTATGTAATGAGACATTTCCTGCTTTTTTTGTCTCAAAATAGACAAAGAGTAAAAGAAATCATACAGAAGGGGTGAAGTTGGCTTGAAGCTCTTCAGCAGGAGCATGAGCAGAAACTGCAAAACTCTCAAAAGTAATACAAATTCTAATTTTGGTGGATCAGCAATGTTTACATCATGTGCCCAGCTGGAAGCTTAAGGCAGCAGAAGCCTGTTTGCTGTCAGGGAGAGCACAGCCTGGGGCAGCAATGGCCTGGATCAGTTCAGTCACAGCCATACACAACACAGGTTACTTTCTCTAACGGCTCTGGTTTGATCACCTGAATTTGGTTTGAAAACCTTCCAAAATACAGGAAATGCAACAATGTTAATGCTTAGCATTAACAAAGATGAAATACTGGTTCTGGAGATGAAGTAAGACTTCCAGATGACTTTTTAGATCTAACTGTCATGTTCAGTCACAGCACCTAGAAATACAGAAGTTTCCAATTTTTCCTCACTGTTTTGCTAAAAAGATGGCACTGCACTTATAGATTGCCCTTGGCTTCAGCTTTGGGAATGAATTTGAATGCTTACCTAAAGCAGGATGGTGCTGTCCCTGAAGCTGCCTCTGTGGAGAATTTCCCTGGACAGTTAGGTGGGGGCTGATCTGCAGCTTCAGTAGCTCATCATAGAATCATAAAGGGCTTGGGTTGGAAGGGACCTTAAAAACCATCCAGTTCCATCCCCTCTGCCATCCAGGGATGCCACCCACTAGATCAGGTTGCTCAGGTCCAGGAGCAGCAGTTACCCCTCTGTCAAAAGCTTTGTCCCAAGAATTCCAAGTAAATGACTTGCTACTACTGGAAAGTTAGGGGAAATATTCTGCAACAGTTTCAAAGACTAAGAGTAAGGCAAACCCATTTTCAGGTTCAGTGGTGTGTGCTTCTATGGATGGCTGAAATCTGGGTTAGACATCTAGGAAATCAATGGCTGTGAATATAATGGCTATTGAACTTGGTGTTTCTATCAAATGGTGGTGGCTTTTTTCCCCATCTGTATCACTTCCAGAGTGATTTCAGTGAGGGACAGCTAGTGGGGGGTGATCCCTACTGTTAATTTCCTTTGGCTGTGGTTTTTAAGCAGCAGTAAGGAGCCATTCAGAGCTTTTCATGACTATGTGTTCATGTATCATTAAAATGTTATTATGACATAATTAAACCCAGCACTGAGAGTCCATGTGAATCAGTACCATGATTTAGCATTTAATCCAGAGCAGCAAGTGTGGAGTAAAGAAAAAAGTAAAGCCCGAAATTGTCCAAGTGTCAGACTTGAATGTGCTAGCTCCTATACTGGATGGTGAGTTTAGTTTAACTTTTGTCTCAGGGCTGCTGCAGGTTCAGGCCCATTTTGTTTCCCAGCTGGCACGAGAGTGTTGCCTTTGGATAATGCCCAGAGGTTTGTCATCAGAGGGAGGGCTCTCCATGCAGAGGTGCTCCGTGGTGTGTTTGCTGATGCACAGCTGGACTGCCTGTGCTGAAGAAATTTTCCACAGCTGTATCTCTTTGTACTAAGCAGGATGTGTGTCAGTTTTGCTGCTCTTATTTCGTGTGGCTGATCACGTTTCCTATGTTTTCTTTGGGTTTGGGGCGACTTCCTTTCAGTTAGTTGTCAAAATTTTAATATATCCTTTTCATCTGTCAAGTTTTTTTTTTCTCTAGGTAGCTAGAAGTTAGTCAATATAGATATTCCTTTTCAAGACCTGTTTTTAAAACTGGGTATTCATTACTTTTCCAAGCCATCAGCTGGCTGCTTCCTGCCTGACCTAAGTATAGCTTCAAAAGCTTTTTCAGCTTATTTTCTACCATGGATGTGGAGGGCCAGTCTGCTAGACCTGTACAGATGATGCAGAGATTAGTGGAAACACCAAACATTAGGACTTAGTTCAGCATGAAATCCCAACTCACTGCAAAACAAATCTTTCCTTTTGCTTTCAACCATTCCTTGGGGGTTTTGTTGTTGGGTTTGTTTGTTTGTTTGTTTGGTTTTTGGTGGTGTGTTTTTTGTTGTTGTTGTTTTGTTTTTGTTNTGTTTGTTTTGTTTTTTGTGGTTTGTTTTTTGTTGTTGTTGTTTTTTTTTTGTTGGGTTTTTTTTGGTTTTTTTTTTTTTGGTTGTTTTTTGGTTTTTTTTGTTTGTTTTTTGGGGGGTTTTTTTGGGGTTTTTTTTGGGTTTGGTTTTTTTTTTTGTGTGTGTTTTTTCTGTCCTTGCCAGTTCACCACTCTTGCAACCTGACTTTAAGAAATTCTGAATTTTAGGAAGCACAAACTAAGTTATGGGGATCTTAAACTCTAATGCCCTCATGAAAACCCTTTAGGTGGAGGCAGTGGTATTCAAAGCAAAAAAAAGTGGTAACATCTGGGAGTGTGTTTACTGGTAGGCATAAGCTGTATTAGAAAAGCAATCAGCAAAGTATGATGCAACTTTCAAAGGAACTTTTATTTGTGAACACAGTAAGCAAACATCCAGGGTGGGAAATGCACTGTTAAAGGAAGGAAGGACTGCTCTTGCTATGGGTTTTTGGGTTGCTTCCTTCAGGAAGCTTGTGTGCACCTTGTCAAACTAATGATGTCATTTTCCTGCTGCCAGAGTTCTGGAGTGCTCTAAACATGCTTTGCATGTACTGTAATGCATCCCTGCTAAATTTTAAGATGTATTTTTATCCTTGGACAAAGTTGTAGTGTTTTGGCTATGGGACTAATTATGCAGTAGAAGCACTGCAGAATTTTATGATGACCTTTTATATTTTTTTTCCTAGATGATTCAGTTTAAGAGCATCACATTTTTTCCCATGTGAAACACTATGACTTTTATGAAGCTTTATATAAAATCCCCATGCTGTAAAAGCTTGGACACGTATAACTCCAACCTTTCCTGTAAACACAGCCTGGAAAGTGATAACAAAGTTCTCTGCCCGTGATAGGCACTAACCTGGAGTGTAGATGGGTAAGGCTTTGAAAAAAGTCAGCTGAGGATGGCAAATTGCCTTTTGCCCACTTTGAAGGGTTTTGAAAGGGCCTATTTTCAGAAGCAAGGAGTAATCTGGTACTGGATGGTGCTGATTTAGACACTCATCACCAGTGCCACCTGTTGTGGTACAGGCTGTGTGCTCAGCCTTTGGGAAGATCATTTTGAATTGAATGTTTGGGTCCTGATGCTTGTAGGCAGTGGAAGACTTGTGCCCAGATGTAGTCCCAAGTAATTCAGCATGTGAAAATGCTTACATTTGGGTAATTTTATAAAGGGACTTGCTTGGGAAGAATGAGAGATGTGTCTTAACACAATGGCCATTTGTGTAAAGTTTGAGTTCAGATTAAGCTCTAGAAGGCTAAAGTTCATCCTGGAAAAGGGAACAGGCCATGCATGGGAACAGAATAATATCCATAAATTATACTTTTCAACAAACAAGCAAAAACCCTCATGCACCCATCATGGAAAACTTCAGGCGGGACATTTTGGCAGAGAAAGAGAACTTGTAACAGCAATGACCGAGCAATTTTAATAGGTGGTAGAACAAGTTGTCTATGTACTCAGAAGCTGCAACCTGTATAGTACAACCTCATGAGTAAATGTAAATTAAGAAACATCATCAACCTTAGCTGTGATGCTTTGTAACTTATTATTGCAACATCAATGTGAAAATGCAGAACATATAAAAAGAATCCACTATATTCTTGTGAGGGTGCAACCTAGAGAGCAACCTAGACAACATTCCTCATCTCTGAGTATACTGTGAGCCTTTCCCCTCTGGAATAATCTCAGTATGTTTTTGCCTCTAACTTTGACAGAACCACCCACTTGTTGAAGCGGCTGCAGCTGGGCAGCAGCTATGAGCTATTAAAGCATGGCAGATTGAGACTAGGAGGGGGCAGGGAGCCTGTCCTGACACTGGTGAGCTGCAGGAACAATGGCTTTTTTCTTGTCTGTTTAGACTGTAATCTTTGTGGCAGAAGCTGTCTCTTCCATGCTATGAAATGCCTAATCCATCTCTGCCCCCTCATAACATCTCTGTCATTTCCTCTGCCCCCCCAAGCCCGGCCCAACGCTGCACAGCAGGTGTCAGGTCCTGTATCAGTGCAGCACCTTTAATCTTTGTTTCAGGCCTTTGTGGGTGGGCAGTGGAAGGAGCAGTGGGATGGATGCAGAGGAGGGTGCTGGGGCAGTGGAAGGAGTCAGGTTGGCTGGGGCTGGGTGTAAAGAAACAAAGGCTGGGAAAGCAGCTGATTGCTGTTCATCCTTTCCACCCTCCAGTGCTGCCACTCATGGCCTGGAGCTAAAAAGCTAAAGCACAACACTGGCGCCAGTGTGAACGAGCAAATCTGTGTTTTTAAAGATCATCTAGTTCCAGCCCTCCTTCCACTAGGCCAGGTTGCTCAAAGCCCCATCCAACCTGGCCTTGAACGCTTACTCTGCATTATCAGACAGAACCACTTGTCACAGAGGTATGGCCTGAGGCAGTTTCAGGTGCCAGATGCTAAAGAAGCCTGAATTTTTGAGAACTGCATTAGGGCTTGTAATCTGTCCCCCACAGAGCTGTGATGTTATAGTGTAGGTAGTATTAGGGATTGCTACAATAGGAAAAAGCCCTAAGGCATTGAAATCTTTCAATTTCCCTGCCAGCTAGGAAGAGAGAGCTGCTCATTATGTTGGGAGGGGGTACACAGCAGGGGTGTCCAGCAAAGCAGTGATGGGGACAGCAGGCACGTCCTTTGGCCAGCTCACCAACCCTTCCCACAGCCACCTTCTGCTCCTGTGGAACATGGGAGGACCTCAAGCTTTCTAAGGAACATTCTTCATGGCATCCCACAGAGAGAGGGTTGTGCAAGCTGCATTGCAACAGTTTCTTGCTCAACATCGCTGGGGTAGACCGAAGGGCTGCTTCCAGCTCCCTGTGTTTTGGTGCTGCTATCCCCATGCAGCTGCCAGCGTGGTTTGTGCGTGTGGGGAGTGCCCGGGCCCTGGGCTGAGGAACTGGCAGCTCTAAGGCTGCGTCTGATCCCAGAGTGGCCACAGCTGAGCTGGGGCCAGCAGGCACTGGGGCCAGTGGCACCAGTGAAAACAAGCCAGGGGAGGTGGGCTGGGGCTGAGCCTGGAGATCTCCTCCCTCACTGCAGGAGAGGGTCCCAGCTGCTGGCACATGGAGCTGGGGGAGATGCTGTGGCCCCCCCAGCTGTGCCTTTGTGGTGGCTCAGCTGCTGGCTCTGTCCCTGCAGCTGTCGCCCTGTGGCTTCACTCGGCTCTTACTTGGCACAGGGCTCGAGTTCTTGGCTGAAAGGTTTTGGTTTCCTAATCAGATTGATTAGCACGTAGCGTAAATGTAAACTTAAAAATGGTTAAAACTCAAGGCTCTTCTTGGTTTTTTGGCTTGAAAAAATCAGTTATGCTACATTATCTTCCTAACAACCTGCATTTGCGGGGTTTGTTTTCTTGGCTGCCAGCTTTCATTTTCTACTGGAGCCGTCATGAAAACATGCTGGTGGAGTAACTCACAAAGGGGGCTGAAAGAAAATAAAAGCAAAATGATTAGAAAAAAGTAATGAAATTGAGTATCAGCAGTGTACTGTGCTTGGAGAGGGCTAGGTGATAGCAGCTCCCAGGATATCTATGGGCTGGAGACCACCAGGCAGTGTAACTGTTTCTGTTCCCTGACAATATTTGATTTAATGCTTTGATTCCTGACCTGTTCTTATTTGAAACTTCAGGCTATTTAAGGGTTCTGCTTTCAAACTTCCTTTGTCTCAGGTTATTAACTTTTAGTTGCAAATCTAGATAATGTGTAACCAGCGGCTGAGGAAGCCTGGAGCATCCCAAGTAGTTGAGGGTCTTCAACTTTTGACACTTCCTGCTCAAACTGTTTATTCAGATCCTACTTAACTGTCAGAAGTCATTTGGCTTTTTTAAAGGGGAGGGACTGCTGTAAAACCTCTTTCATAATTTATTGTGTGGAACAATGTCAGAGAAAAGCAGTAACTGTACACAAAGGACCTTGTGATACCAATGCCTGTGACAAAGAATAGTTTAAACAGGGCAGAGTGGGGGCAGATGCTTATACATGAACTGTTTGGATGCTTGCAGATGAATCATTTGATTCACAAACAGGAAGATTAAATTTGTCAACTTTGTTATAAAATACCTGAGATGTAAACTGCACTTAGAGATGCATTATGGCCCATAACCACACACGGGTGCAATGAACTGTCTTGTCTTGATGTCCACTTGCCTTTGTTTAGTCTCTGCTTAGTGGAGACAAGTTGATTTTTTTTCAAGTTTTCCTCCAGTTTGCAGTAAGCATGTTTATGTTAGGTCAGTCACACAAGTTTACAGCATTTACTGTTAATGACTGGAGGAGGTCTAATTGACCGTGGAAGGCTCAAAGGCTGTTTGAGCATCACGTAACTTTCCTTCATTGTCAGAGGCCTGAGATGCTTGGTTATTTTTTTGATGTTGATATTTGCCACTCAACTTTTTCAGAGCTTTGGAGACATTTTATCTCTCTCCATCCTCCCTCATCATAGCATAATTCTCTTGGGAGCTGCTGCAGGTGCACAAAACCTCTGCCACCTCTGTCCTTCCTGCCTTCTTTTGTGACAGTGCTGATGACACCCCTAGCTTTCAAGGGATAAAGTGCAGGGACATGTGACTGACTTGGAAAGACCTTTCAGGACCTCCAGTGGTCCTGGAGCACAAGTTTCACATGGTCCCTCTCTCTCCAAAGAGAACACCACCAGTTCTTGGGAGCTGGGGCCCTCAGTGGCCACAACTGGTTCCCTGTTTAGTGTTAGATGCTCATTAGTGTTTAATCCCACATGCAAAGTGATTGCTGTCCTTCCTGCTTGCTCAGCCTGCAGAGATGAAAATGCCATCAAGATGTTCTGGTTACCCTTCTACACATCAGTACTCAAAAGGAGAATAATCTCTGCTACCAGTGCTTAAACAAGCAATTTTGAGAAAACTGCCTTCTTTCTGAAACTCTCAGGCAGGAGCCTTTTGTTGCCCTTTGTTTTCTATGATAGCACATAAATAGAAACTGGTTGGGTGTGAGGGCAGAGAAATCCTGCAGAGTTTGTAGCAGTGCCCCCAAGCCCTTCCTGGGTGTGAGGCAGTAGGGTTTGATTATGCACCCCATGGCACAAGCTTGGACAATGTGCCTGCATGTGCCTTCAGAAACAGGAGGTTTGAAATGGGGGGTCTTGGAGCTTGTTTTGGTTCTGTGCTAGAAAGGAATTCAATCACACATATGCATATTGCCTAATGGTATTTGTGATTGCAGCATTGCTATGGATGAGGATGGCCTCATGGGCGCCTTCTTAGCCTCTTTTGCTGGGATCTTTGTTAGGCAAAGCCAGGCTGCACGTTTATCCTGTACCTTCTGCCACCAACACAAGACTGCAGCAATGATTGTCCCTCCAGTAATGATACAGAGGGAGAGGGGATGTATTCTGAACTTTTAATATCAAAATAATCAGGTTCCTGACAGAGATTCCTGAGCTATTAGCCTTTGTTATGACACTGCAGTGGTTTTGGAGCAGTGGGATTGGGCTGGAAGGGGATATAGAAAAGCCTGTGAATGAAATTACCACTTTGCACAGATGACCTCACCGTTCCCCACACCTTCCTTGCTTCCTGGAGTCTAATGCCTTTCCTACTACGTGGGAAAGATAGATATGCCATCAATTTTAAAGCATTTTTGCCACCTTGAGCATTTAGCTTTCTCTTTGAAGTGTAATTATTTTAAGCAATTGCAACAGGTATCTGGGTACAGAGTGGTGGGTGGCCCCTGGGTGGAAGTGGCTTTTCCTGGAGAGAACTTGGGACCTCTCAGCTGGCTGAATTGGCCAAGCAGAGTGAAAAAAAGTTGTTTTTCTCCAAGTTGGCAACTTTACACTACTGCTTCCCAATATAAATGAACTTTGTTTTTGGAAGGCATCTGTGAGGCAAGTGCTTTGAAATGTGGATAAAGGGATGCTTGTATGGTTATCTGTTTAGGAGAGTTATGCAGATACATTAGCTTTGAGCTGCCCTGTCACATAACAGAGGGCAGCACAAAGCACCTATTTAGAAAGTATAAAATTTGTGCTGAACAAGGATGGTACAAAGCCACTTCCCTGTCTTCCTCCTTGGAAAATAAGATGTTTTTTACAGTGCTGTCAGATAGTGGGGCTTTGTTTGCCAGCTCTTGTGAACAAACAGCGTGGTGTTCTCCTGCCCTAACGCAAGGTTGCCGCTTGGTAGGAATGTTTCAGGTATTCCTGATGCACAGAAGGAAAACCCAGAGCTTGGAAATGTCTGATCTGAAAACATTGTGGCTCCAAAATATGACATCTTTCCAAAAGTGAGAACCTGGTGAAGGTAGGGCTCTTGTTCAGCAAACTTGGTGGCAGTTGTGCAATCTGCTGCTCAGCACTTCCTAGTGCCGGCTCCTTCGGAGGCATAGAGCAACAACTTTGAACTTTTATGAAAACAGGATTGTTTTTAAGGCTATAAAAAGCATCCATCTCGTTCTTTTTTGGCACAGTTTTTTTGCTCGTTTGTAGTCAATGCTGTGAGTCCCTGAAAATCTGAAACTAGCCCATGTAAACATCTCTATTCCACAAACAGTGGCTGTGGCTTTGTTCCCTGAGCCACTTCTTACTGGAAAACTGCAGGGGACCTGGCTTCTTACTCTCCTCACCTATGGGAAAACCACAGAAAAATCTCTTGCACTTCTAGTCCCTGTTGCAGAATTAGGTGCAATATTAAGGTATTTGTTGCAACAGAACTTGCTGAATAAAAAAAAAAAAAAGCTTATAGGTGCAATTGCATGTGTATATTTCAATCTCCAAATATTGCAACAGCATTTATTTTTCCTCTCTGCTATGCCAATGGCATTCACTGTGTAGAATGGCAGACTACATAGATGGCTGTAATCACAAAAATATGTAACATTTGCTAAAATGTCCCTTGCAGTTTCTCAAAATTTTCCATTTTTTTTCCCTGCTTATTCTTGATTAAAATTTGCAAGGGACAAAACACAATGGAAAACCTGGAGAAAAGGATGAATCAGAGTCACTTGAGTCTCCTGACTATTCAAGTACCTCTGATGTCATCTTGTGAATTTGAAGTGCAAAGCACTGGCAACGGGATTAGTTTTGGTCCTGTCTTCCTGCCTCAGCTGGTGCTGTAAAATATTAATGAAAAATTTCTCTAAACTTGAAATCCAGAATCTAATTTCTACCAAAAATCTCCCCAGTTGCATAGCTAGCAAGAAGAGTTCCAAAAATCCAAAGCTATTTGAATGTGAATGGACACCGCATTTCTCCAGCATTAACTTTTAGTCTGAGTGTGTCCCTTTGTAGCTTCCAGCTGTCCTGCAGACTGTCACCAGAACATCTTTGCCCAGGGACAAGTGCATTGAGTTAACCCATGGGGCAGAGTGAAAAATAACATTGCTGCCACTGCCTGGATGCTTCTGTGGGCTTCACAGCCCTTCCTGAGCCATTAGGTCATTTATGTAGACAGCATGATGACCTTAAATCAGATTTAAGTCAGGAGACAGGGAATTATGCTTTAAAGAATCAATGTAAATTGTGTTCTGTAGTTCTAAGCTTATCTTCAGAAAATAATTAAAATGTGTTTAGTTACACTTAATCAATAATTCCTAAATATGTTTCAGGCTTTTGACTTGCTTTGAGTACACTTACTCATATGCTTTACTTAAGACTGCTCTAAAATTTTCTTAAAAAATAAATATTTAATTTGTTTTATAATTACGTAGATGGATAAAATTGGAAATTTTATTAAAGATGCCCAAACCCCACATGGTACGCATTTCTCCAGCAGGCTGAAGGATATGTAATAAAAAGATTTTTATTCTTCTGTATTTGCTGCTGCTGCAGCAGTTCTAGATCTCTTTTGAGAGCTGTTTCTAGTCATTCATTAGAGCTTCAAAGGAAACAGCCCTGACTCTGGTACCTTATCTCTGTCAAGGGAATGAGAAGATGCTGTTCTCAGTTCCCAGTCTGGACCAGTGCAGAAGGTGCTCTGCACCTGAGCCATGGCCTGTGACTCTGTTTGCCTTGGCAGTCACCTCTCCTGGGTTTGCTGTGTCTGTGTTCCCAGTTAAGCTTCCTGCAGCTGGGGCTGGACATCACAGTGTCACATCACAAGTCCTGTCCAAGAGCAGGATACAGCAGTCTTGTTCCTTCCTTTGACAGTTTTGAAAATAGCATTATGGCATGAACCTTGTTGGTGTCCACTTAAAGGAGTATCTGATTTTTATCTGTCCTGAAGAATGGAGCACATCAATGATGATAATGTGTGTCCAGTTGCATTTTCTCGCTGTGAAAATCTGGGGGTTAGTGAGGGAGCCTGGCATACACTGAAAGAAAAAAATAGAAGTTTTCAGAAACAACTGTTCAAGTAAATTTCAGTAGGTGGTCATGCAGGTTTGGCTATGCCTTCTTTCACCCATGGTATGACAGTTTCCATAGTTCTCTCTGCTGTCCCTGCCCAGTTTCCTTCAGCATTCCCTGCTTTGAAGCTGCCAAACTTCTGTTTGATCTTGCAGCCTTAATATTTCTTTAATCTCATATTGTGCAGGAATGTGTATATAAATAAACCAGAGAGGCATTTTACAAGAGATTTATAACCTTCTTGCAGAGGTCTTTTAAACTATAACCTGAAAGAGTGGGTCATTGTGGGGGCTGGGTGGAGCAGGATCTTTACTTGTTCCTGTATTTAATCTTTGATGCAAGCTGAGAACAAATATCTTTTCCTCTTTGCAGATATCAGCTGCTGACCATGTCAACAGAGTTCCAGGATGCTCACCTTGCAGAGGTGAAACCTCTGGTAGAAAAGGAGGAGGTAATTATTTTGAAGCTTTTTAGAGCTTGTGTTTTCTGTCAGGACTGCTTTTGGAACTTGTGTTCTTAGATTATTTTGAATGTATTGTATGGAAGAAAAGAAAAACTGGAGATGGAATAAGTATAGTTCATTAGGTTAGTTTCTGGTTGTGTGGGGGTTTTTTTGGGTTGGTTTTTGTGGTTTTTTGTGGGTTTGTTTGTTTTTGTTATGCTGTTTTGTTTTTAATAATGCAAAACTGACCCTAATTATTTATTCTTGTTTGGTTTTGTTCTTTTAATGTGATGGTGACATTTTTTCTTCTCTGAATAATGACAGCTCTGGGTGTCTTTAGCTGTATTAAATGATGCCAATTGGGCACTCTCATGTACATGCCTTTGTTGTTACACACTTCTCAATGTAAAGACAGGCTCTGCTCTGTCAGCTGCCTCTCCCAGAGAGAGCCTTTACATTTCCTTTGGGCAAGCTGAGTCCAGAGGTTGGGCTGAGCCCCTTCTTGTCCTCTCTGAGTGCACTGAGCCATGAGTTACAGCCAGCTGGGTGTGCACAACCCACAGCCTGTTGCAGCCACTGGAGTTGCAGCACAGAAACATCTTAGCATGTTTTTTTTTGGTTTTTTTTGTTTGGTTTTTTTGTTGTTGTTTGATTGTTTGTTTTTTGTTGGTTTTTTTTTTTGTTTGTTTGGTTCTTTATTATTTTTTTTTTTAACCCTGTTATTCTACTTTCCATTCTTTATTGAATTTTTTTTTCTAAAAAAGCCCCCTATCAACAATGTCTGGATTCAGTGGCTATCTGACTTTTCAGTGGTATCCATACTCTGTGCTTTGGTATGTTTATGGGAAAAAAAATTGCTGTAATGTGTGAAGAAAAATCTCAGCGTTTTCTTGAAACAAAACTAAGTATTTCTCTTGTTCCCAATGACATCTTTTCTTGACAATTATGTATATAAATGTGTTGGGTTTTTTTCTAGTCTTATACACTGGAATTCATTGCCCTATCTACTACTTTCTTTTTTATTCCCTCCCTCTTTTATGTAAACACTTCAGAAAATAATTTCCACTTGTGACTGCAGTGAAATGGTTAGAGAAACTTTAAACACAGCTTCTTTGCCAAGGACATTGCATGAAAGCAGAGCTTGTTTGGATACCACTGAATGCAGCACTCAAACTTTTCAGAAACTAAGACCCCTTTTTAATGCCCATATTGTTCAGAACTACCAAAGCAAAGGAGATTCTAAGCAGAAGTCCTGCTGATACTGAAATTTTTTTGCTTCAAACTTCAGAAATATCTTAAAATACTGATTAACTTCCTTAGTTTTGTTAGCACATAGGTCAAAAGTTGGAATCTTGACAATGAGCCCTATATGCTTTTGTTCATGATGTTACCTTAAATTTTGTCTGCATGGGGGAAACTAGGACAGAGTTTGATTTCCTCTGTGGCCATTGTAACATATGTGAAGGATGTTTAATGTATTTTGAGGAAGGGGAGAAGTTTGCCCTGAAGGATGCTCAGCACATATTGAGATGAACAGTGGACCTGGTTTTGAGCTGGTTATTGGGTGAGGCTCTCTGGAGTTGTGTCCTGGTTGGTTGTGCCAGGGTTTCTGCTACAGCCAAGTCTTTGTTCCTGAGCAATGATCACCCTTATTTCATATGCTGTTGGTAAAGATGCCAAATATACTTATTCCTTTCAGCTCTGGGTCCCACTGGAGCAACAGTGGCTGACATGCTGCTTTTAAAAGGTCATGAGACCAACAATACAGTAAAACACAGTATACTGTCTAAAGCTAAAGCTGTGCAAAATCATTTCTGCTCAGTCAGATCTTAGGTAGTTGTTTGCATGTCCAAGACTGTGCCTAATTGCCTAAAAGTCACAGCTGTGAGAATTACAGGTTGCACTGCAGGGCTTTGAGGGTCCCCTCAGGAAGCAGCTATGGTGCTTCTGACATCTGTCTTTAATTTATCTGGGCTTCTGAGGCTGAGTGGTCTCCTTGCCAGGATTCCAAGCTTTCCTTTTTATCTCAGTATTATTTTTCAAGCTTTGACCTCTTTTGCACTTTGAAGCATAAAGTGTTTGCTTGGCTGCTCTTCCCTCTGTTTTCAGACCTGCAGTGGAATTAGGGTGACTTCTTTTTTCTCACTTAAAAAAGGAGGTAACTGTAAGACAGTTCCTCCTCTGAAGCAAAAACCTTGTAGGCTATTGGAGATGGGGAGGTTGTCACCTCCCTTCCTGGGGGATACCCTGGACAGGTGCATGAGATTTTCAGTAGCAGTTATGGCAGGTTGGAGTGGAACCTCTCTGTGTCCAGCCAGCCTCCCAAACACTGCAAAGACTAAATTTGGCTGGAACAAGACCCTTCCCACCTTCTGCATCATATAACCAAGGTCCAGTAATGACTGCTAATCTGAGTTGCAAGTGGTCAATGCATTCTTGAACACAGACTTCCCATCCTAGGCAGCTGTCAGCTGTGCTATGCTACAATAGGTGATGCAGAAAAGTTCAGTTTTACTTCTCCTTGTGAGTGTATTGCTCAGAGATTTAACAAAAACTGAGGATACACCAGCTTTTGTCCTTCATTTTGCTGGTCTGTAATCTAGTATTTTGCTGCTTTCATTTCTCCATGAAGATTAGTGGGTTTTAAAGCTCTTGGATGAATTTTGATGCTCATCAGAAAAGCTTTTGTGGAATGGACAGAGAGGGCTCTCAGCTGCATGACTGGGGGCTAGAACACATATCCAAGCATAGATTTCCATAGATGCAAGTTACTTCTATTAATGCTTTCAAATCTCTTCACAGGCTATCACTCGCCTCCTTCCAGACTTCGATGTTCAGGCAAGTAAAGCTGTTATTCCTTTTTTTTTTTTTTTTTTTCTTCTTTTCTCTTTTTCTTTTTTTGCATGAAGGGAGATTGAATTGACATTTGAGAAAGCAGCAAGATGTGACTAGAAGGGACTGCCTGCTTGCCAGGAATGCTGTCACTGTGGGAGAGGGGTCTGAATGGGGCTGTGCTGTAGCAATGTGAAGGGGACCACAGGGGGCCTTTTCAGACTGGAGCTGAGAAAGTTTCAGTCAAAGGGGGTGGCTGGTTTGCAAGCAGTTCTATTCTTGCTAAGAGAATGAGAATCTTCAGCAGTGGTAGTGAAAACAATATATTCCCCTCCCACATGGACACACTTTCCCAGTTAATTTGCTTTCTCTAGCAGTGTGCATGCATTTCCTCAGAGGAAACGTTCCTCTGGATGCATCCCATTATGCTGTTGAAATTTTTCAAAATATTCCTAAAGCCTGTGGGGTGGTAGGAGGTGCTAAGCAATCAGTATTGTCAGTAACAGGAATGATGGGATTTCTATGCTTTTATTTAGAGAGAGAGAACATACAAGTTTGTAGCACACCACTAGGTCACGTGGTGGCCTTCCACTTTCCCTGAGTGTCATGCTTTTGGGAGATGACTTGGTCACTCTGCTGGCTCCCCTTGTTTTATTGCCATGTGGGCTTTTGACTGAGAAGCTTGTCCTTGCTGGTTCTTAGCTGAGACCAAGGAATTGCACAGCTGCAGGAGCCAGGCTGGATTGAATGGGATGGAGATCAGGGAGGGGGTACCTGCCTTGATGAACAGTGTGAGTGGTGTTTTCCCACTGCTGAGGACAAGGGCTATGTACTGGGAAAAGAGGCTCACAGGGTGTCTCATTTTTGTCAAGGTGTGTAGAAATGGAAGTGTACTGTGCAGAACTAGGGAAAGCTATTGAATTGTTCTAGCCTCTAAATTGTTCAGGTCCTTGAAGGAAATTACACTTCTGTATTGCATTTTGTGCTTTGCATGCAATGTTGTGCCAATTGCTTAAAAAATACAGCACAAATTCAAGATTTTTTTTCTTTGGAAACCAAACAAGACAGCGGTCTTGGACTTTTTTTTTTTTTCCATCTTTCAGTGGTTCTTCTATAGTAAAGCTGTAGTTTACACTAATCCTGCATATTCCCCCTCTTTTTTTTTTTTTTTCTAATGAAATCTACTGGCTGAAGTCTTGATAAATTTAAGTTAAGATTGTCACCATACAGCTTCTTGGGGGACTGCCCACAGCATGGGAGAAGCTTTCTGTTTGGCTCCAGATTGATCACTTGGTCTAAATGAATTGAATCCCAGATTAAGTCTGCTAACAGGAATACTACAGTATTTTGATTAAGAATCCAGAAGTGACCCATATTTCATTTCTATTCTTGGAATAAATTGCTTGGTTTGTAAACCATGTGTATATATAGACTTTTTAACTTGCAAGATCAAATTCTCTAAGCCTTTTTGCTTTTTTTTTTTCCCTCCATGTTTTGGATTAACTGTCACTAATCCAGAACAGTGGTTCTTGTCATTTAGTCCTGTTCTGCCAGCTCTTACTTTTTTTAATGATCTATCTTTGTTAAGAGTTTAATCTTTAGTTGTTCTAGTTCAGGAAAAATGTGGAAGAACAGTTTCAATGCATTTTATTAAGAATTGTGACTGCAAAGGAGACTTAACTTTGGTCCTTAAAGCCATAAGTACCCTCCCTGTGTTTCTTTAAGTTCTTTTGTGGTTGATTTGTGGAAAAAGGGGTTTTGAACTGCTATGAGGGGTTTGACTGCTTTGTTTATTAGAGAAATTCCAGGTCATGCAGGACTGAGGCTGAAGCTGAAGTGTGCTCTTAGTGAGCAACCTCTCCCATGAACTACTTGGGAAGAGCATGGACCTGGCCAGGAAAGGAAGTTATTGATGCTTGGCAGGATGGGGCTTATTTAATGTCTGTGTATGGATGTGGGTATCCAGCACGTTCACTGCAAGTTCCTCCATCTTTCTGGGAACAAGTTAAGCAGTGTTCAGTTAATGGCTTTGTTTCTGCTACTAGTGAAAAGATATGTCCATGAGGTGTTTTCCTCCCAAGAGTAAATTTTAACTAGTTTCTCAGATTTGGAAAAAAAATAGATTCTTACTTCACATGCAGTTCTAGACAGACTGGAGTTAAACACAGCTTTCCATTTTTGAAGTAAGCCACTGTATGGTGATATATTGCCTTTCTGAAAGCATGCACATGTTGCAAGACATGTGCATGGTTATTCTCTGGAGGAAAATCTTTGTGAAGCTACCAGGGGATGGCTGAGACAAGAGCTGAAAGAACTGACTGCTCTGAGCTGCCTCTAGTCAGCAATTTGTCTGTTACTATGTCTGTCTGTGGCACCCACCTGAAAACTGAAGTAAAGGTCTCCTGTGTCTCAAGAAGGGGAGTGTTCCTGGCCAAACCTGTTTTAGGATAGTTGATGATAAACTGATGCAGGGCACAGTGCCCTGGGTGGCTTCGTTGTCTTCATGCCAAGCACATTTTAACTGCATTTCCAGTTTGATGTATGTGCATATTCTCTAGCTCAGTAGCTCTGCAGCCAATGGCTCCTCATCACTGTGCATATTCATCCTCCCAGCTCTGTGTTTCAGTCCATCAGCACTCTGCTGTCTCAGTAACTCAGCAAAACTTGGAGCTGTGTGGCAGCTGTAGGGGGCAGAGATGAGTTTGTCCCTTGCAGTTCATGGCTTGTGGCCGTCTGCATCCATTGGCACCAAAGATGTGTTTCTGCTTTACTCCCTCCCTCCTGCCTGCTCAGGGAGAAGGGCAGAGCTGCCCTGCCAGGGGAGATGAACCAGCTGGGGCACGTGGCAGGAGGGGTGGGATTCCCACTGGGGTTTGGGGCGTTGCAGTGTGGATTTCCTCACCCTTGGGGACGCTGAAGGGAAGGGATGTGGGTGGCTGTGGTTTTGTGCTGGGCAGAGCAGGGTGACCCAGAGCTAATCGGACTAGGAAGAATCCCTGGGCAGAGCCGTCGCAATAACCTGCGTCAGTTCCTGCAGAAAAGTTTTTTGTTCTTGGCTTCCACATTAGCAGGGTCACTTACATTTACATCTGAGGTTGTCATCCTTACTAATGTACTTGGCTCCTGACCTGATTTGGGGAACCTTTTTCTTAATATTGCTAATTTAGAATAGAAATGTTAAGAAATTAAAATAATAATAATAACAATAATTAGAAATTCAGGCATTGGGAATTTAGGAAATAACAAGCATAAGATTAATTGAAATTCCATTTTAGAGTAAAAAAGGCTGGGGAGAAAATGCTAAAGGAACGTCAGGGCAAAGGGGGTTTGAAACTCAACGCTGAAATAACACATTAAAAGCTCAAATATTTGTAATCTCCAAGAAATTGAAAAAGAAAAGTGGAAAAAATAGCATATGCAGGTATTACTATAATAAATTTCTTAAGTAATATGAGTTTAAAATGTACTATCTATCTCCTAGACATTTAAAAGCTATTTAAAGCTTCTTTAAAAGCTCTGAAGCTTTTCCCTCAGCTCTAAGGCAAGAGAAGGGAGGTATATTTAACAGTCATAATATTATGAATTAAAATAAAAGCATGAGATTGTAATTGAGGATTAAGTATATTTGAAAGCTTTAAAATAATCTTGATGGGATGCAGTATTTTACTTAAAATATAAAACATGACGTATTTAGCAAAACGTTCAGTGTGCGTGTACAGTTTTCCTTTTTAGATATCTGAGATATTTTGGTTGCATGTTCCGTACTTCAGAAAACAACTTGTTCATAAACACGTTTCTCAATCCATGTCTTACTTACCCGGGGTAGAGAGGGGAAGGAGTAAATGAGCCCTTCTGTGAGATAACAAGTTGTCATCCCCTTCTAACCTCATGAAAAAATTAAAAAGGTCACTTGAAGCAAAAATAGAATCTATTTTAGAATCTACCAGCTCGTCCAAACTGAGACAGCCTCCCTTAAATTGCATGTATTGAAAGCATTTTTCTGTGTGTGTTTAGTGCACTAAGATAAGACTGCACCTCTGTTAAAGTGAGAGATGTGAACAGATGGTGTGTTTGTCTTTATCCTTCTATCGGATTAGTGTACCTTGGATTTTTTTTCCAAGATAGTGTTTTAATACAAATCAGTTGGTGAAGAGCCTCTTACTATAATGTTGATGTTGATTGGGATGTGCTGCCATCTGTTTTCAGTGCTCTGCATTCTGAAAACATCCATCCCTACATCACGTAGACAAATCTCTTGATCTTTAATAGGATCAATAGGGATGTGAAGTTGTTGATGTCACCAAACAAACTGGTTTGAATTGATTGGTTTTTTTGGAAACTTGTGTGCATTTCCCATTAGGAATTGGTGCTACAGGAAAATAGCACAACCATACTGATTAGGAGAGTCTCACTGTGATGATAATGAGAAATAGAGCCAATTGTTAAACTGACTGTGTTATACCAATTATTGGGAGCAGGGTCACCTGTTGTCTCTGAACTATTTTTAGTTGACACTGAGCTTGAACTACACTCAGGTTTCCAGTTGCAGAAGGGTTATCTGTGGCAGTCAATGGGATGTGCAGGTTCAAGGGTTTGGTTTTATCTACCATGAACAGGCTTTTTCTTTCATGCCTGAGGGAGGATGATCCTGAATCTTGAAGGTGCTCCCTGCAAAGAAAACAGCTTCTGGATTTTCACTGTTGTTACTGGAAAGCTCTAGCAATAGAAATCTGATTATAGGAAATGCCTATTAGTCTCTCACTGAGGAGAAAATAATTTCAGTATTCCTCAGTAGGAGGTGCATTGCACAATAATGCTCACTCTTATTACAGTGCTGAAGCTGCCAATTTTCTTTTTTAATTAGCTAGGCATAAACAAGTAAAATGTGAAAAATGTTAACTGCCATTGTTATTAGTTTCAGCTATTATTAATTGCTATCTACTGGCACTGCAAATCTCTTCAGGAATATTGTATAATGACAGTACCCACATATATATTAACAATACAGAATGTTATTGGGACCCTGAGCAATCTGATTTAGTGGGTGGCATCCCTGCCCACAGCAGGGAGTTGGAATTAGATGATCTTTAACATACCCTCCAACCCAAACCTTTTTAGTTATATTTTAATAGTATATGTTAATGATATACCTGCTGTATAATGTCCAATACCATATTTTCCTCCGAAAGCTGGACTTAGTGACAGTAGTGTGGTGATGTAGGAATCCTTTAAACTAAGTGTTGCTTATCTACTTTGGAAATACTAGATATCAAACATTCAAAAGGCCTTGGGTTTTTTGTTCAAAATCATTGTGACTTACATTAATTTTTCAGTCTTTTGCTTACTGGAAACTTTAATCCTGGCTTTTAGGAAAGAACTCAATTCTGATTTAATTTAGCATAAGTTTGGGGTGTTTCAGCATTTCAGATAACAAAACGTGAAATGAAGCTAAACTTCTCAAAATCTGATGGGAACAGCAACAGGAAAGACTGCTAAATCCCAGGTTTGAAATTTGGCACTTGGTACATTGTGTGGCAAGGACTTAGTTCATCTTTGATGTCTGACCTCTGTTGAGTACATTCTTCCCCTGGTCAAACCTGGCTCAAATCCTATTTAAGAGTGACATCCTCGTGAATTAGTCTGTTTTGGTTTCCCCAGCTGGGCATTATGGGAGTCATAAGCCTATATAGGAGAGCAGCTTGTCTATATAACCCAGTTTCCTGCTGGGACAAAGTAAAAACCTGCCACCCGTCCTCTGTTTGACTCACTGGATTTGTCACCCTGTTTTGCCTAAGGATGGTCCTAGATGTGGAAGATACAGCTTACCTGATAAGTAATGCAGTGAGTATGAACCTCTAAGGAGATATAGAAGCTGAAAATTGGAGTTTTGATGGAGTATAGCTCAGAGAGCAGAGATGCTTAACTTCTATGTAAAAGGGGGAATAGGTCTTGATTTGCTGCCTCAGTTGTAACTTAAAACTGATGTAACTGTGTA
The DNA here is from genome assembly GCA_013400275.1 of Rhadina sibilatrix. Classification (NCBI taxonomy): domain Eukaryota; kingdom Metazoa; phylum Chordata; class Aves; order Passeriformes; family Phylloscopidae; genus Rhadina; species Rhadina sibilatrix. Next base: position 389,082 of record VWYO01013259.1, read on the forward strand.
ATTAAAAGGAAAATAGATGAAACGTAGAATGCTGTTGCCTAGAACCCTTATTTGCAACAAAATGTGCAGTGTGTTCCTTGTATCAAATTAAGGAGCTGAGATTTAGATTGAATTATTACCTCAGATATTGGAAGGTAATCAAACCTTTTTAAAAGGTTTTTACAGAGGCTGTACACTTCTGATTTCTACAGCACAGTTTTTGATAGATTTGAATTTAACTTGGACTTTCCCTCTGAGTGTTACTACATGGATAGTACATGAAGTTGTTACTACACGAAGTCAAGCAAGTCCTGCAGGAGCAGGCTGCACTAAATGACATGGATCATATCTGTGTCCTGTGCAGTAAATAAAGAATTCTGGTGAGATGCAAAGACTGGCTACTGCCTATACAATTCTTTGATTGTTGCATGAGTGTAACCATACCGTAAATAAGTGTCAGAAATAACTGTTAGTTTGTGATGCCCTTTATATATGTTGGCAAAATACTCAAATTGTTTATACCCATCTGATGTTCAAGTAGAAAAGAAACAAAAAACTGTTTCAAAACTCTTGTGTAAGTCACATCTAACTTAGAGATCCAAAAGATGGTGCTCAGCGGGACTTTGGTTTGTTAATGAATGTGTCCTTGGCTTTAAGATCAGTAAGCAGTATAAACTCTGTTATGCCAAATAATAGCAGTTTACTTCTTAATGTTGCTTTTCTGATAAGCACCACAATAATGTTGTGGCTATTTTTATTCTATTAGCAAACTTTAGACAGTTGGGTTTATGCTCAGGTGTGTACATCACAAGCCATAAAACAAACACATATGGCTGCTGATTTTATTGGAGAAGACTAATGCAATCACAAAGCTTCACCATGTAATAAATCCTTATGGCAAATAACCAAATACAAACTACTTAATGCTGCTTTCTTTGGGGAATAGTGTTTTTTTTCCCAGCTGGAGTTCTTTTGCTAGAAATCAGAAATATTTTATCATGGTGACTTGTACTTTTGCAGATGTTGAGAGTTAGAGTTGTAAGCTCCTGTTATTCTAGGTGTCATTACAACCAAACTGCTTTCATTGTTTTCTTAACCACCTTTTAATGTGATTAAAAACTGTTTAACTATTCCTCTTAGCACCTAGTTAGAGCTAGCAGCTTGAGTGCTTCTGTAATTGTCTGTGGACTGGAGAAGGAGACAGTCAAATGTAAAATGTCAGCACAGAGTCCCCACCATGGGGGAGAGCAGGAGGTGTCAGGATGGGATTGCAGAGCAGACCCTGGGATGGGGCAGGACCTGTGCTCGTGGTCCGCCAGGGTCTGCTGCAGCAGCTGTGGAGCACTTGGACAATCCCTGACAGATTCTTCCTGTTCTCTCCCAGGAACAAGATGTGGAGACCGTGCATGGCTCAGTGCGTGTCACCATGTGTGGCACTCCCAGGGGGAACCGTCCGGCCATCCTCACCTACCACGACATCGGGCTGAACCGTGAGTAGACTCCTCCTTTACCAGCACAGCTCCTGGGACAACACTGCCAGGATCAGAGGTGGGAAAGCAGCAGTGGTTAGGAAACCCTTCACAGGTCCTTGCTTGTTTGTGTGCATCGGAAGCTGTTAGATGGCACCTAACTCTTCTCTTAGAGCAAGTGTAATTCTCAGAGTTTTTTTATCCTTGCTCAGTAAATAATTGGAATACTTCAATTAAAGGGACAAAAGATCTCTGGTAGTTCACAGTGACTGTGTTTAGATGCTGTGAAAAATCTCAAGGGGAGGCTGATAGTGCATTGCCAACAGAACTGAAACTCTGCTGGGGCTTTGGGTCCTGTCTGCTAAGCAGCCTTGTGCTGCTCGGGTTTCTATGACTGACATGTCAAGTGAGTATGAAATGGGTGCAGGCTTTGTGTCCTCAGCCAGCATTAGGAAAAAAGACATTAAGTGCCTTTTATCTTATCTGTTTTATAATGAGTTAATATCCGGACCTTCTCTAGTTTGTCCTTTTGCCAGTCCTATTTGTTCCACACAGTTCATGTTTTCTTTAATCAGCTATCAATATTTAAAAACATGTGCTGATCATTACAGGCTGGCTATTGCAAGGGGGTGAATATTACTATTAAGACAGAAAAAAAAAAGCTTTCTTGCCTGTGTTTTGTGGAAGTGTCTTTAATTTTGATTTTTAGTCAATCAGGGGAGAGGAAATCTGGATCTTAACTTTAAATTAAACCTTTTTCTTGTCAGAGTTACAAAATTGTTCTGGACTTCCATATTCTTCTAAAGTTGATTTGAGCTGAAAGTATTTTGTATTCTGCCAAGATTTTGCATGTGTGTTGTGTGAGGACATTCGGAGAGCATTGAACCATTTCTAAGCATCTCAAAGATGGTGCTTTCCACACTAGAAGGAAAATATGCTATTCCTCTCTCTGTATTAATATTGCTTAAAAATTGGAAATCAGATCACCTCAAGCCTTGGAGCCTATGGCACTGAGTATCCCAAAAAGATGCTTTTCTTTTGACTTGTCTGCAGCAAGTTGATCCCATAATGTTTAACTTGTAATATTTGGGCAAAAGCACAAGTCACAATCTTCGTCTTGAATATTTTTTTTTCCTCCTTTTGTCTTGACACAATTAAAGCAAAAAAAACTGACAAGGAAATGGATAATTTAATCTAAGACAACCTGAGATGAATACTCTTGGCTAAATTTTGTTAGTATTTTAACTTTGCATAAAGAATGATTTTTTGAGGAATTAGGTGTACCAGGCAAATATTTTTAGTAGGTACAAAAATAAGATGGAAAACCTTAGCTGACCTAAATGATTCAACTTTTCATTAATCTAGGATAGATTATTAAATTATTTTTGTAGCTGTGAACTTGGTATTTCCTTCAACATAATTATTTCATATTTTCTTTTCCTTCCCAAGATAAAACTTGCTTCAATCCTCTCTTCAACTTTGAGGATATGCAGGAAATCACCCAGCACTTTGCAGTCTGCCATGTGGATGCACCTGGTCAGCAGGATGGAGCACCATCTTTCCAGGCTGGGTGAGTTGTCAGGGAAACAGCTCATGCTTTCATAGTTACCTCTTTTTGGTAAAAAGAGTCTTCATCTGCACTTTCATTAAAAACTACTTGCACCAAGCACAGTAGTTGGCTTTTGAACTCAAATCCTGACACTCTTTCTAAAGTACTGGAGTTTTGGGAGCTCTGTTTTGTTGTGCCAGTTCACAGTAGACTTTGGGGCTGCAATTTTGTGTTTTAGCTCTGATAACTAGACTGCTTGTAAAGCGGTTCCTTGACAGATATCTACATCTTGTCAATTTAAATATTGAGTTAGCTTGTTTTGTAATGATGTCCTGAATGTAAATACTAAATAAAAACTAAATGGTTATCAGCCTCTACATAATGTCCCTAGTAAATCTGTGGCCTGTATGAAGTGGCAGCATGGTAGATGTGAAGTTGATAGGCTACCTGGCAAATCCAGGTTTTGGGGCAGTTAGAAGGTGATGACCCCCCACAGAAGGCTGTGGAGAGCTGTGTACTCCTGACTGTGCCACGTACGGTGCTGTGACTCCTGGAGACCTTGTGTGCCATGAGCAGTCATTGCTGAAATGTCAAATGAGACAGGTTTACCTTGAGATGCCCCTTGGACAAGAATCAGCTTGGCTGAGGAAGGGGCCAGCCAGGGAGCCAAGGGGAGGATACAAGGCAAGGACCAGTTGTTCTGTAGGAACTGCGTATTAAGGAGCTTATAAGTACCCTTTTTGCATGAGCCAGTCTATTTCCCTGCTTAATTTTTAAGCTGGTCTGATGCTGTTGTTAGCTGCAGTGGCCCAGTTGTCTCTCAGAGCAGCCTACAAAGCTATTTCAGTCACCCTGTCTTTGCATTTGTTTGAATCGTGAGCTTTTAAGTGCCTTAGCCCTCATGTCCTGAGCAAGTGTTAACGCGTCTGAGTTGTCAGCTGCAGAGGGCAACCATGGGTCTGTGGCTACCAAAGGCTTGATAAAATCATGATGGCCATGTAAAAAGCTGTTTTGTCCCTACCTGCCCTTCAGCTGGGAGACCAGCATGCCCAAGTTAAGCCATAGAACCATGGTTTGGTTTAGAAGGGAAATTTGCAGGTTACCTAGACCAACCCCTCTGCAGTGAGCAGGGACAACTCGATCAGATTGCTCAGAGCCCTGTCNGGACAACTTGATGGTCTTGAATGTTTGCAGGGATGGGGCATCCACCACCTCTCTGACAAACCTGCTTCTGGGTTTATCACCCTCATTGTAAAAAAAACTTCTTCCTTAGATCTAATTGAAATCTACTTTCTTTTAGTTTAAAACAATTACCCCTTTTCCTATCACAACTGCCCCTGCTGAAAATTTATCCTCCTCTTTATGTGTCTCCTTTAAGTACTGGAAGGCTGCAATAGAGTCTCCCAGACCAAAGCTGTTGCAGTGACACCAGCTTTTGTCATGTTAAGTTTTAATTTCCCAACAGGAAAATGTAAGAAAATAAAATGTTTCACAGTCCTTGGTGGTTTTTGTTTGGTTATATTTTGGAGGCCAAACTAGAGAATAATTAGGTGTAATTCTGATGGAAAACAGAAATTTAAATACATCCTAGGAAGATGCTTTCCAGCTTTCTACTCTGGATAAATTTTTTCCACATGCTACTAAGTTGAGATTTTCTTCAGAATCTCCTTCTCTCAAAGTTTTATTTCTGCTTTTAAGAAGACCAGGAGCATTAAGAAACAGCTGTTTTTATTGATCCTTCATCAGCTTCACAGCCTTTCTTATGCCTTCATTTTCTCCATCAATATCAATAGATAGCTGTTCTCATTTATCCTATGATAATGTTTGTGCCCCTAAGAACATTTATGTGAATTTTTTGCCAAATATCTAGAACTCATTTCTGTAGTCTCTGATTATGCAATACTGGGAAACTTTTTTGTGGTTGACTAGAAATACAAACATTGGTTGTGGTTGGAAACTCATGTCTTATTCAAACTTTTTCATAAGTTCTAAGTGTTAACTTTCCTTGGGAAAGATTCATTGTGGTCTTTTTTGTTCTTAGACATCTATTGTCCTGTGACATATAGAATATATATAGATGATGCTAATATTTCTGAGAAATTACTTGTGCTTGCTCCTGATTTAAATTCAGCTCATACACTCAGTGTATGAGTGATCAGTGATCTCATTATGACTAGGTTTGGTGTTAGCTCTACAGTGATCACTGTGTCTCTGAATATGCCCGTGTACACTGCTGGATGTGATGTAGTAACTCCTCAAAAACATGCTTGTTTCAGGTATGTGTATCCCTCCATGGATCAGCTGGCTGAAATGATTCCTGGAATCCTGAAACAGTTTGGGTGAGTGCAGAATTGTTTACTTATTTCTCTTGTTCTCTCTACGTGGCTCACTGAAAGAGCAGGCATTTGCTTTGGCTTGGCTGTCTGGCATTTAGTTTCCTAGAACTATACTTGTGGTTGTTTTGGATTCCTGTTATAGATGGATTGCTTTTGCCTTGGTTTCTGAAAGAGCTTATTTTTTGGCCCTTTTTGAAATGTCTGTTTATTTTTAAACAGGAAGCAACTTAGGAGAAGTCCCACGTGCCTAATTTAGGGGCTTCCTCCGTTATTCTCTGTGCATCGCCCTCTCGGGGGCAGGGCACAGACAAATCTGTTCTTCCCTCTGTAACAACCCACGTTTTCCTGTGTGGTTAAGCAGGACTCACAAGTCCCATCTGAAGACATTTACTTTTTTGCTTCTGTGGCTTCAATGTTCTAGGAGGTCAGTCTGACCTCCCTGAGCCTCTTCTACTACCGAGTGTAGATGCCAGTGTTGAAACACCTAGTGGCAGTGTTCCTGGGTTGTCTACCTGCACCACATTTGGGGATTTGTCCTCCCTTAAAGTTCAGCTTTAGCAGGAGCTGTAGCTGAGAAAGATTCCTTTTCTGTAGAGCTCATGCTCATGGTGCAGAGTGGAGAGGGCAGGTAGACACCTCCAAGAGTTTTTAGAGCAAGCAAAGAAAACTTGGCATTCAGGGTTAGGCAGCTTTGGAATACACAGGCTGGAGCATCTCCCCAGTTTAGGCATTGCACAGTTATAACCAACTCTGTGGACCAGTTTACCTCACTACCTCCTTAGGGAATGTGTAATTTCTGAACTGCCTAATGTCAGGCACTGGGTCATCAGTTCTGTTGCACTGTGCAAAAAAAAAAGTGACCAATAACATCAATACCTTGAAAATCAATTAAACTGAAGAATATTTACAAAGTCTTTATTTAATATTGCTAATGAGAATCAAAACTATCATCAGGTATTTTCCTAAAAGTATTGAATAACCTGTTTTTCTCAGTGGTTTTGTCTAGCCTCCCCTTCCATGTATTTTCTACAACCTTGAAGGTGATGCTTTAAACCTGATTTCAGTTAATGCAAATATTTGGTTTGTCTCTGCCCTGTTTGGTTATGAAGTTTAAACTTCATCACCCTAGTGACTGGATAGCAGGAGATGTTTTCCTGCCAGCCTCCTGTCAGAGAGGAACCAGTGCCCCAGTTGGATAGCTGTGATGGGGAGGGGGCAGCTTTGCATTTAGGCTGCAGATTTCAGGTCTGTATCTTAAAAGTTTTTCTGGCAGAGACTAATCATTTCCTCACAGGATCAGAACAATGCTGTGGTTGCTCAGTATATTTACTTAGAGATAAGTGAGGATAGCTGCTGCCCTGCAGTGCATGAGGGCCAGGGTCCTGCAAATGTTACTGGGGCCACTGGCATTGCTGAGGCTCCACAGCTTACCCAAGCTGAGCCCACCCTCCTGTAGATACACAGTGGAACGTGAAAGAGGAAGGCTACTGGGGGAATTTATTTTCAGCACCCTTCCTCATTTGTCTCTTCTCTTTTATTGCTGAACAGGCTGAAGACCATCATAGGAATGGGAACTGGAGCTGGTGCCTACATTTTAACCAGATTTGCTGTAAGTTTTGTGGAGCTTCCCTAAAGCCTGAAACCTGATTTCCCTTATACATTGTTGTCCCCATAGCATGCATGGAGAATTCCTGTTCTGCTGTGCACATTAAATATACAAGCCAGGCTTTTAAGTGAAATACCACAATCTGCAGGATAGCTAATCCAGAAGACTAGATTTTCCATTTTAAGGCCTGGGCTCTACCCAGTTAATTTGCAGAAGGTTTTTATAATGGGAGTTCTCTATTTAAACTGAGGGTGGAGAAAAAGTTAAATTCTAATGTTCTCCAACTGCTCAGTTCAATTGCTCTAATGATTTTTTTTTCCATACATACGCTTCTTTTCTGCAAGATAAAACTAAACCTATCACTTTCTTCTCCATGGCATAATTTGCTAATTTAAATTTTTTGCTGACTGTCAAATTGCAAAGGATATCTGATGAAAATTGGATCTTCTCTTTTGCAGTTAAACCATGCAGAGATGGTGGAGGGATTAGTTCTCATTAATGTAAACCCTTGTGCTGAAGGCTGGATGGACTGGGCAGCAACTAAGGTAAAAATCCTTAAGTCAGAAAAATAAATCTTACTGCAAGCCTGTGGGACATGAGGAGCTTGGCAGCCTTGTATGTCAAGGCATGTCTGCAGATACTAAACATTCTGGGTGTCCCAATTCCTTTGGTGTGTATTCTTCCATTTGCAAAAATACTCCATGTGGGGCTAGTGATAAACATAAGTACTTCAGAAAACAGATTCATGTGACACAATGGAGCTACTGGGACAATTCTTAATGAGTTTGTAGCTGCTGGGGAGAGCAGTTTACCTGGATGTGGTAGTTTTGGGAACCTCTTTCAAGAAAACTCCAAGTGTAGCGTAGCATTCAGTGTTTTCTTGTCCGTGGCTTTGTTTACCAACACAGTCCAAAATATGAAGCAGAGCACAGAAAAATGTCCCGGACAGAATCCTTCATGTTTCAGTCATCTGTGAGTCTTAGATGCCAAAAGAACTCAGAAAAGAACATTGGCTACAGATTCTTCATACAACCAGAAAATGTTGATGTAAACTCCTAGGAGAAACTTGCAGAGGCAAGATGTAACATTCTTTCAAGGCTTAATTACTAAATATATTCCTATATCAAATGTATCAAAATAAACTGATAGATAAATGAAATGTATTAACTTTTCTATGCTGAAATTAACCTTCTGACCCATTTTGATTCTCACACATTGCCTCAAGGCATTAAATTCTTCTATAACTGTGCCTCTGCCTTTCACCTCTCAAGGTGAGAATTGCTCATCTCAAGAGCACAGCAGCTGCCTGATGTTCTTGTGTCCTTCCAAAGTTGGAGCATTTACTGTGAGCTTCTGGTACCAATTCCATTGTCAGGATGGGTTGTTAGGGAGGAGAGTGGGCAGTGGGGTTAAATGACACCCACCTGGCTGGTTTGCTTGGTGTTCCTGCAGGGAGGGATTCCCTACACACCTATGCCCCTAGCAGTGTATTCCCTGTATAACTGCATTAGTGAAGACATCTGATGAGAATGGCTCAAACATAAACCCCTAATGGTGTTCTGGTTGGGTTGAGGGGGGGAAATACCTGTTTAGGGTATTGTACATGTAGAAAGAGCAGAGAAACATCCATTGATCTATTTATGGGTAATTAGAAGGTGTCATTTGTTCAGGGGCTGTGTTAATAGCAGATACTTAGGTAATCTTGCTGTTCAGATTTCAGGTTGGACAAATGCTTTGCCAGACATGGTCATTTCACATCTATTTGGAAAGGTAACGTTCAAAAGATTCCTCTGATTTATTCAGTCCATCTGTATTTACCTTCTGGGGCTTGGAGGAGTGTGGAAGCTTTCAGTTAAACAACAAAAGACGAAGTTAAACTGTGAAATAGGATTCATACTTTTGTCCCCATCATTTTGAGCAATATTCTGCCATGGGGTTTTCTGTGTCCTGAAAACTCAAGTGCATCTCAGTTGTTACAACTCTAATAGGGGCAGCTCCCTGTCTAGGCAGCCAGCACTTAAACACGAGTATGAGAGCTGCATATGCTCGTGTTTTGGCTGAGAAACCCCACAGTTTTGGTTTTTTTTTTTTAATATAATATACTTGTAACTCTGTGACAGCTGGTTATTAGTATTAATGGTGCTCTCCAGTGCAAGCCTAATGCAAAGTGCTGGACTGTTTTCTGAGACTACTTTGCTGTGCTTGAAATTGTTAGTGAATGCAATGAAAAACTCCATTTCAGCAGAACAAGGAACTAATCTATAAAGATTTTAGGCTCCAACTGTTTGAAAATGTTACTGATTGAAGTCCTCGAAGCTTAGTTATTTACTATTGTGAAATTGAGTTCCACATTGCATGTTTGTAAGCTTTCAACATCTGCTTTTCCCTGGAAACATTTATTAGGCTTCTCACCCTGAATCATCTTCTTTTTGTTTGTTTTAAAACCTTACACTTGTCTGTAGCCATCTGCACTACAGCGTGTTTTGCAATTGTGAGGTTTTAACATTACAACATACTTGAGTTTTAAAGTGAAAATTGTGGTACTGCAATCAGAAGCTAATATTAATTCTGGGTGCTGAAAGCTGTCCCTTCCCTCAAGGTGCACTCCTGTTGTGCAGATATAAGTCTGATATACAACTACTGTGCCATGTCTTCAGATCCTTTCAGAAAATAGCCCCTGTTCTGAACAATTCTGTCTCCACTTTAGGAAGAGATTCACAGCAACCATGACCTGATCCATACTTACCGTCAGCATATCATTAATGATATGAATCAAACCAACCTTCATCTCTTTGTCAACTCTTACAACAGGTAAATACATTTACCTGATTTCTAACTGGAAACTTTTAAGAGGCTGTCCAGCTCTTTAGAGACACTATTTCTTGTGTGATGGGATTACATGTGTTCCCCCAGTATGAAGCTCTGCTTAATTGTGCCTTTAGGGATCTCAGGTGGTTTGCTTATTGGAGAAGGACCTTGTGCATTTGTGGGGTGAAAGGTTCTACACTGGGAACTGAACTATGACATTGATCCTTCAGTCTAAATGTGGTTCTACGTCAGTTATGGAGACCACAACATGTCAGATTAAATTGACATGTCAATGTCTGTGCTTTCTCTAAACTAGAAGAATATAGAGCTATCTATAAATTTCCAGTGTATCAAAGGCCTTTGTCCTCTCTGTGTTTTTTAGTCGGCGAGACCTAGAGATTGAGCGCCCTGTTCCTGGAGTGAATGTTGTCACCCTTCAGTAAGTATTTTATTTGAGAACTTGCTGCAAGTCAGGGAGTGCCATTAGGAAGAACTCTTCTCTTCAGTGTTGTAGTTGATATGCAGTGGTCGAGATGGACACTGCACTCGAGGTGCTTCACCAAAATCACCAGAAGGCTACAAGCATCAACACCTTGTTATTCAAAAGTCTCCCCTACCTTTTCTCTGTATCTCCCAAGAGCAGCTCCACACAGCTCTGGCTCTGTCTCTCCTTCAGTTCTGGCACGGTCCTTCCTGTCCCTGGCACGGCCACCTAACCCTGTCTGTCCTACACACAGTATCTTACCTTTTCTGGCTCTTGCACCACCTCCTGCCCCTGGGTCTTCACAGCACAGCCAGCAGACTCCAACTGACTTCTTACCCCTAACACACTCTTTATCACACCCAAGGCTGTGAGGGCAAGGCTGTTCCCACTCTAGGATAATTAACACAGCTGTAACATATTGAGGGGAGACTTCCTTCAGCCGCATCTCCTTTTGTCTCCCCACACTTCAGACCTGGCAAACATAATGAAATTAAAAGTTAAGTAGTTCCTGTCACTGTGCATGTGAAAATCTGGGCTTACAAAGTACTCGAAAAGTTAGTGTATTTAGATTTATGCAGAAATATGTTAGAGTTAGTATAGCTCTGAAACTATAGCTCTGAAGGCCCTTAAGCTGTGCTTATAGAAGCAAAAAATCCCAGCCTAAAACCATTTAGAAAACCAACCAAACAACAAAAACTTTCAGGAAGATAGAGCAGGTATGAAGATGACTGTCAGATCTGCCTTTTGCTTGTGCTGCAACTTGTGCAACATAGGTTGTCAAGTCCTTCCTAGCTCAGCTGCTGATGGTTGTACACAGGAAAATCTGTTCCTTTGACAATCTGCTTGGAATTGGATGGACAGATCCAAAAGCTGGAGCTCAGGGGCCTGGGGGCTGGTAGGTGTGAGACTGTTGACGATGCCCACGTTCAATTTCTTACAAAGCAAGGAAGGAAGAAGAGTACTGGCAAGGGCTGATTTGCTGCCAGCTGGGGAAAAGGACGGGTTCTCAGGCAAGGAATCAGAGCATGTCAGTAGATCTGCAGCTAATGCAGGATTTGATGTGTCTTTAAGGTGCCTGGAATACAAACCAGATCATTTCCATGTGCTTAGCAATCTCATCCTTCCAGAGACACAAAGTGCAGCTCTCAGGGTGAGTCTGGGCTGGGTGGCAGAGGTAACACCACTCGTGTGTGCTTCTTTGCAGGTGTCCTGTGCTCCTGGTGGTTGGTGACAGCTCCCCAGCAGTGGATGCCGTGGTGGGTACCTCAAGCCATCTTTGCCACCCTGCTGAGGATGGATGGGCGAGCCAGGGGGCTGTGAGGGGTCAGCAGAGCCCCTGCCACACAGCAGCCCTGCTGGCTATCAACCCAGCCCAGCAGCTCTCCTCTTCCAGGCCGCAGGAGAGCTGCCATTAATTCCATGCTGTTTGTCCCCTCTGCCTGTGCACTATTATTTAATAGCTACCACGTTAGGAACAATCACCACAGCAGTTCCAGTGAACCGCAAATATTTTCCTTTAGAGAGGAATCTGCTGCTGGTATTTCAGCTTGCTGTGTGGTGCTGGAGCTGTGCCCTGGGTCACTCTGGAAGTGAAGAGCTTCTTTTTGACCATTATAACTCTCCCCAGATGACTGGATGACTTCAAATGTTGTGCCTTAATGGGCATGCCCAGTCTGCTGGCCTGTGGCCACATGGCTGCTCACCACTTGGGACTCTACCAGATGACCCCAAATCACAAGATAAACAACATTTGTTGCCATTGAAGTCCCAGAAATAGATGAAAAAAAAAGTCTTCAGTTCCCAGCTATGGGTTTGTACATGGAAAAAATGCAGTTGAAAATGTGAGCTGACTTACTTGGTTTTAAACATGTGTATACATATACATAGAGTCTTCACACAGAATCATAAGACATTCAGTTTAGTCTGTATTAAGCCAGGATGTTGGATCTGTTTTTGTACAAGAGTTATACTTAAAATTTTGTGTGCAATGCCTTATGCTGCTGTTCCTTTCTATAGGTTGAATGCAACTCAAAGCTGGACCCAACAAGGACCACACTTCTGAAGGTAATAACAAAAACTTGTTTTTGTTATTCTATTAAAATGTGATTTTAAAATAAACATTCTTCTCACATAAAACCAGTTGGATTAGCTAAAAAAAGCAGAACTAGAGTGCAATACCAATAATACTATGAGAATCTAGTTCTGATTTAAAAAGACAGTTCCTTCAGGGTGAGAGTATTTTAATGGGATAAACAAGACTAGGGGCTTCTTGTCAGATTAACAGCAAGGAATTTCTCAGCTCCTCTATTTTAGGATAGTAGGGATGAGAGTTGAAATGTTCAGTATTTCACATACCCATAATGAATTTGACTAGAGCTGGCAAAGCTGATGTCTTGAGATATTTTGAAAGGTTTGAAAAGCTGTGAACAGAGTAGGAGTGCAAACCAGTTCATTCTGTTCCTGTGCTTGCCTCTCAGCAGTAGTGTCAGGTGAATCAACAGCTACTCTGTCAGCCACAGTTTGGTCAACCTGCCTTTTATGAGAGTACAGTCCAAGACATCTTACTGCTATTTTCCAGAAAAAAAATTGATAAAATGCATTTAGAAACAGCAGAACATCATGCAAAGGTTTTGGCTGATATTTGACATTCAGAGTATGAGTGCAATCTTCAGCTTGTTGCTGATGAAGTAATGGCATGCAAACAGTGAAACAAGTTTGGTCATGCTTTGCTGAGAGCTTCTACTTCATCTCTCTTTAGTGACATCCTCAGTGAAAATTGTAATAAATCAAGATATTTGTTTTTTTCCTCCTAGCATTGAGGAGTTACACTGCTGCCTTATAATGTGGGTGTGGCAGATACCCGAAGAAAGATTCTGACACTGTCTCACTGCCCGGGGAGGTGGTAGTCACCATCCCTGGATGTGTTTAAAAAAATACTGGATGTGGCAATTGGTGCCATGGTCTAGTTGAGGTGTTAGAGCATGGGTTGGACTTGATGATCTTGAAGGTCTCTTCCAACCTAGAAATTCTGTGATTCAGACCTTGTATCAGTGGCCAGCCCTTGCTCAGTCAGGGATATCCTGCTGCAGGCCTGTTTTGCTTCTAAGTAATCCTCAATAGGATTTGGGATTTCCTGTAATTTACAACTCTGCTGTTTTCAGCTTGTAGTGTTCCTTGGAAAAGGGCTGTTTTTGTTGGGTTGACTTTGAGGGGTGGAGTGGCAGGAAAAATGAAACGCTCCAAAAATATTTCATGCACTCAAGATAGCTTTTCTCATTTGGCTTTCCCCGCTTCCATTGGCAAATCAGGCTGATGCTTGCCATCAGCAATCTCAGCAAATAGTTTTTCCCTCTCACCTCTGAGCTTTAGGTGTTTGTTTTCTCTACTCTGTTTGCCATCCAGGTCAATACAGAGTCATATTATTGTAATTCAGGGCTGAAGTTGCAACCAGGACTAATAGGCTGGTTTCTAAGGAACTGGTAATCACTGCCCAGCAGAAAGCATTTGTAGCTCCAGCTGATGCTTTCCCTGAGCACCAGGACCCTTTGTGGTTTTCTAGGGTGCAGCTGTAGCTTTCACAAACATTTAACAGCTTGCTTTGATACGTTCATCCACGTGTGTATTACTCACACAAAAAAAGGAAATGTTTTTTTCTGCAAGATTGCTGAAAAGGTCATTTCAATATATCCTGGGCATGAGTGAGTTCCTCTGGCATTAGGCTAACTGGCTGTTCTCATCCTGTTTCAGATGGCTGACTGCGGTGGGCTCCCCCAGGTTTCCCAGGTAGGATTTGGCTGGCAAAAATCCTACTAATCATGTTCTGCTGCTCAGTGTGTCAGACTGCAACACATGGGTGTTTTCCTGTAGGGTACTTGCTGTTCCCAAATGTCAGCCAAAAGGATGGTTATGATTTCATGAATAATGATGTCAGTTGGTCATCTGAGCTTTCTTTTTTTCTTTAAAGAGCAATGAAGCACAAAATTAAGATTGGGGGGGTTATTATTTTTGCTAATAGAGTCTTAACCAAGTAAAGAATTGAGGTGGGAATGCAGAGGTATTATTTTATGCCTATTTACTAAGATAATGTGGATTAAGGCTTGAGCCAGTGACATTTTAACAATATTCTTACTTGGACTATTTACAGTATCCATCAGGAAAGTGAGAGGCAGGAAATAACAATGCTAGGGTATTGTATACACTGGCTTGGCTTGACTGTGGATGAACTGAAGTTTCTAAAGCACATTTAGGCATAACTTCCAAGCTGCTAATAAAGCCAGGCTGGGAAAGTTAAAATTTACCTATGCTCTTGTGCTGCCTCACTTAAAGAGTTGATTTGTAAATCAGCTTTGGAATGTGACTTAACATTTAAACAGATTTCTAAGCAATATAAAGTGGCATTTGTGAACTTCAGGAAAAGCTAAATTTGTAATTGCCTGCAGCTGAAGTTCATGCACAGGCAGTGTATGCTGCAACAGTGGGAATTAGGAAAAGGCTTTTTTAAAGCTACATGGTAATATGTGCATTGTGTTTGTTACAGAGAGCCCATTCTTTGCAGTGGTTCAGAGAATTATGCAAAAAATATTTTCATATGAAATAATTGAGACTGTGAAGCTTATGTGGCCACTGTTAGCAGAGGAGAAAAACAGGGAGAGCCTCACTGCAAGAATGTCAATTGTAGGCAGTTGTGCTTGTGTATTCCTGGTGGGCTTTCTTGCCCTATAAACATAACTATCAGCTCTGAACAGCTGAATTTGTTCAGCTCTACTGATTAGAAATTACTTAATTACCAGTCTTGTATGAACTACCTTGTACATTTTGTGAGGCCCGTTGTTGTTTTACTTTGGTTCACCTACCTCAGTAACTGCATAAGTCAAGTTTTGAGCCAGGTTTAGACCACTTGTGTTCCCTGGATCTCAAATGCATGTATCGATTTTGTAAAATAACAGGGGGAGACAACTAGGGAAGGGAGTGGTGGAATTTTCCTATAAATGAAGTTTTCATACAGTCTATAGAACCCAGGGAATATTAATATGTCCCTGTTAAGATAGGGCATCTTTGGAGTCTGTAACATTGTAATATAACCTACTGAACACTGCCTATAATAACTCTGTCTCTCTTTTGCAGCCTGCCAAGCTTGCTGAAGCTTTCAAATACTTTGTTCAGGGAATGGGATACAGTAAGTATTGGTTTTATTGAATGGCTGATCTCGCTACTGAAGTTAATTGGGCATCTAAGCACCCAGAGAGTCTCTGACCCCAGATATGTCACCTTTTGCCTTTTGGATATGCATTTGCAAGGGGAAAAAATACATGCTGTATCTGGGCAAAGGGTTGTCAGGCCAAGTGATGTTATTAAATAGTGGAGAGCTTTATAAAGAGCTTATACCCACAAATACCTCTTTTCCTTTTTCTCAATGTTTTAAAGGTGACTATTTGTAATAATGTCCTCTCATGGCATGAAAGGATGTGGTTCATCTACTGCACACATCGTGTAAAACCTCATTTGACTTGAGAGACTTCTTTGAGTTGTGGCTGGTTTTCACATAGCTGCTTCTGATAGCTGCTGTGAGGATGCACTATGAGCCTGGGCTGCCAGCAAAGGCTGAATATTGGAAAGTAATGGGAGGGCTGATGAGTCTCTTCAGGTTCCCTCTGGATTCTTGCAGCCACAGCAATGTGCCCTAAAGTTTCTTGGATCCCCCAGTCCTGGCCACTAATCCCACTGTAGTAATTTGGTCTCCTTAATGACATGCCTGGAGCAGGGGAGGTACTTCTGCAGGGGAAGGTACCCTGAAAAGTATCTATTCATCCATGGAGGCCCCTGCCAGGGTGGTTAAGGCCAAGAGAAAGACCAGGGCTCCCTTCCAAGCCCGTGCAGCCAGGTATTAATGAAAGACTCTCCTTGCAGTGCCCTCTGCTAGCATGACCAGGCTGATGAGGTCCCGCACTGCTTCTGGCTCCAGTGTCACCTCTTTGGAAGGACAGAGGAGCCGCTCCCACACCGGGGAGGGCACGAGGAGCCGCTCCCACACCGGGGACGGCACGAGGAGCCGCTCCCACACCGGGGACGGCTCCAGGAACCGCTCCCACACAGACACGCGGATCGAGCTGACGCCCAACTCAGCAAGCAACGCTGAACAATCGAGCCCCAAGTCCATGGAAGTGTCCTGTTAGATGGCTGTGGGAGGTTTCAAACTGGTCACAGTGTGAAAAAGTAATGGATGCCCCCTGTGTACCACAAAAACGTAACTGGTATTAATCTCTAGCTATTCTGTAGGACGAACTCTGCTCACCAGGGTCTGAGAGGGACCAAAGAAAAGAAGCATCTCATTTGCTCTATCATTATTCTTGTATCTCAGACAGCTGCTGCTATTGTGCCCTCCTTCAGTGGATGCCAAATTCTAAAAGATACTTGCCAAAAGCTGATGTGGTTGTAAACACTTCAGAGTCAAACCAGAATTGCTCAATACCCTCCTTTAAAATCAAAGCTGTTACAGGCCCCTTTATCTCTTACTCTCTTGAAGTAAACTGGCACAATTTGAGATGAGTTTCGAAGCGGGGGAGAAAAAAATAGCTTCTAAGGATATCTTTAAGAAAAGGAAATGAAACAAATGTGTTATGGCCTCATGTTGAAGCTGGAGTTGAATTCATTGTATATAGCTTGACTTCAAATGATAGAAAAGTTAATGTATCGTGCATTTATAGGCCTTCTAATTCATTAGTATTCAAGCCTGTTTTCCTATGTACAATAATATACTACTAAAATAGGCAATTTTAATGTGACTTTGAGATGAACTAAATCTTTAAGGTTTTTCATTTCACTTTTTTGAAATTTAGTTCCAGTCTTCCTTTCCTTCCCCCCTCCTAGACCCTAAAACCTGCTTAGCCAAATGAGGACAGGATTAAAATTTGGTAAGCAAAGTAGGATTTCCTGTTTGGGAACTTGGGCCAAAGGGTTTACCAAACTGCAGAAGCTGGTGTAGTTGTAACAAATAGGGTAGCTGTACATGCCAGCTAAGCAGAAACAGTTTGATATTTCCTTCAGAAAGCTTCTTATCTTTGCAGCTCAAGTTCTTTTGTGTCCAGCACAATTGTGATGAATTTGGAATTCTGTAAGTAAAGACAGATCCAGCTGTTCTTTGTCAGGAGAGATGAATGACTGTGGGATGGGCATGTAATTAGATACTGTACATTCACCTGCCACTAATTACTAGATTTGAAACTGATGAGATCTCACTGGTGCTGAAAAGTGTATTCCACGAAGTGGTGGAGCAGCAACACTGTATCTCTGAAATACAGTGTCTAATGACTTTGTAAATGTCATGATCTGCTGGTTCTGCATCTTTGCATAGCCTCCTTGGGTTACTTTCTTTGAAGCTAGTGGCTTGATACCTTTCTGCCACTCAGAATGTCACAGCTGGGTGTTCTTACGTTTGTCCTTCCATAGCTAGTGGGACAGGATTTCCAGAGCTCCAGTGCATACCTGCTGAACTGCAGTCCTCACACAGGCAAAAAGCTCAAATGCCGAGCAGTTAAATAGCAAATGTTAATACTTTGGGATTGCTTGTTCAGAAGAACACCATCTAGGTTCCTTTATATTGACTAACTTCAGCTCTTGTGTAGAATATCCATAACATTTTGTGGGAAGAACAGACAATTTCCAGAAAGAATAAAGCTATTGTGTAAAGTCTATCAAGAAAAGTTTCTTAATGAAGTATTTGTATTTATTTCAAAACAAATAAATTTGTAACTTTGCAATGTCTGGTGTCTTCATATTTTACCAGGAGTACAATTATCTTTTTCAGTCCAAATATGTTTTTGTCATCCCTTTGGTATCAATGAAGTTTCTTTTGGTTCTGCTCAGATCTGTCTTTCCTATTTTTGTGCTCAGAGGTTTCCCTCCTCCAGCCTACTGTTCTAAGAAAACATCCCACACTTCAGCATAGTTGCTGACTATTTTAGTACTAAAGGATATAGAAATATAGAAGAATATTGAGCCATGATACAGAGTATGATTTGCTGTTTGTACCTTTTTTCTGTCTCCCTGGATAAAGTACTGTCTAGTGCACACATCTGGGATCTGACTTCCTCACTGGGGTTGGTGCCACACTCATTGCATCCTTTCTGATCTTTAAATCTGTGATGAGTTCCCCATGAATAGCTGGTGTTATTCAGGCCTCCTGACTGAAATTGCAGATGCCAGTTGGCTTTTCTAAAGGTGGTTCTTTTTGGAGCTCATACAAGAATGTAGCTTCAAGAAAGCAAAGATTAACCTAGTGACTTACTTAACATACTGGAGTTTTCAGAGACAGGTGCTTTGATGACTTTGCTGGGACTATTTTGGGCTGCTCAGTCCTCCTGTATCTCAAAAAATCCTGTGATAGGAAGATGCAAAAGCAAATATTTGCCATGTCTGAGCCAAGTCTCTACTAGATGTGATGATTCAGCAGTCAGGACTGGACTGATACCAGCAAAGGACTTGACAGCCAGTGCCAGTGAAAACAGGAGCAACCTGTGCCAGCTCATCTTACAAAAGAAGGG
The DNA here is from genome assembly GCA_013400275.1 of Rhadina sibilatrix. Lineage (NCBI taxonomy): Eukaryota > Metazoa > Chordata > Aves > Passeriformes > Phylloscopidae > Rhadina > Rhadina sibilatrix. The sequence continues at coordinate 407,853 of VWYO01013259.1, forward strand.
CAAAGTTACATTCTTTGCTGAACTTTTCTGGGAATGGCTGATCATTCCTTCCACAAGGACACTGTGCTGTGCCTGTCAAGCCTAGCCAGTTTATTTCGGTTTAATGGGGAGGAATGCATCCAAGCCTTATTGCAGCACAAAGGGCTCTGCGAGCACTTCTGAGCTGCAAGGAGTTGCTAGGATCACTATAAATGTCAGCTTTGCAATCAGAAGTGTTCATTTGGCAGGGAACGCTGTGTTCCTGTGCATAAAAGCTGGAGGGCAGCACAGAGGAGTGGTGTCTTGCCTTTTACAAGGAGTTATGACTCCTCTTTCCCTGCAGTACTGGTCTCCTGGCATCTTTAGCTTGTGTTGGAATTGAAGAGAGGCAAGTGGCTTGCAGATTTATTAGAAATTTTTATAAAAACCCTTCCTAGACCTGCAAAAGCTGACTTCTGCATTAGTGTTGGAGACAAAATTAGCCTGGATCTTGTAGAGTGATTAACCTGGAAAACAGGAGCTGGGGTTTCACTTTTCCAAGTGTGAATGGCCACCAGGGAGCAAGGAGCTACTGTGGCACAGAGGAAATTCTGATTAGGTAACAAGAGGTTTCCAGAAAATAACCAGTTTGCCCCTCATAGTGCTTTTGGGGCTATAAAGAAAGAAAATAGGATGGGCTCCCAGGGACCGTGAGGCTTCCTGATTGCATTAGTGTATCTCAATCCCAAAACTTTGCTGCAGTGCTACTGTTCAAAACCACTAATAGATAGGATGCCATTGCTGAAACCCAAGTTATTTCCACCTCTGCCTGGGCCTCGACATCTACTGTGTAAAAATCTGGCTAAACTTCATGCTATCTTTCCTCCTCCCTGTCTTTGCAGTGGGGGAGTGGGAGAGGATGTGCCAATACCATGTCCTGTGGCAGCAGGACTTTTGTGCTGAAGGATGCTGCTGCTTTCCTCTTTAAAAGTCTCTATTGACTGAACAGCTGGAAACTTTAACCTAGATGTGTAATCGAGGTTTATGATTAATGTTATGTGTTGTGAGTGATGGACTGAGCTGGAGTGAAAACTGTTTATAGCAAAGCTGCTTATATTTTCTCTCCAGTGCTGGAATCCTCTCTCCCTGTCTGCTTTTGCATCTTGGGCAGTGTATCTGCTGCAATCCTCAATGTGCCCGTAATGGGGTCTGTTGCATCCACCAGCACAACACATTGAGGAGTGTTGCTTGCAGCTTGGCCCTCCCCCTTCCCACATGCTGTCTGCTTCTCTTTTTATTTGCACAATTTTGCACTATTTCACATTCACAGGCACAGAAAGCCTCTCTGTCTATATGAACAGCTGTTTTGATGCATGGATTTAACGTTCCCACTGAGCCAAATATAGACTTTATGTTGGTAGCTGATCACTGCTATGCCTAATGTTTAAATAACTGACAGAAAGGATGTCAGGGTGTTTTAAGAGCTCAACCCTTCCCCCTCAGTCCTTTGTAACAGACAGACACAGCTTCTCACTGTTTCTATCTATTGCTTCATTAAGGGCTCCATTCATTTTATAAACAACACAGCTGCTGACCAGTGTTAAGGGGGAAGAAAAAGAAGGAAAAAAAGGCTTCTGATTGCAACTGCCAGACAGTTCAATGTCTGTTCTCTGCAATTCAGCGTGGGGATTATTCGCTTACCCAGCACTCCTCTGGGCTGGAGGAGAGTTATTGTTTTGATGTCATTAAAGAGGCAGCCCCACATCCCATACACCCTTACTTATTTTGGCACTGGTGGGATGTGCATCAAACATTGGATGCAGACATCGCTGGGCATGTCCAGAAGAGCCCGAGGGTTGGGAAAGGGGATAGCAGGCAGTTTTTCTTCACAAGCAGCTGCACCATAGTGAGCTGTGACCTGCAGTACAGCTGCAAAAAGTATCCTTGGGTGACCTGCCACTCTCTGTAATTGCTTATGGCTGGAGTGGATTATGGTATTCAGGTCAAGGTCAGTGTGTGGAGGGGTCTGGGGGAGGGCAGGGTTGTTTGCTGGGCAGCAGTGCTGGAGAAGGGCTGGGGCAGCTCCAGGCAAAGCCTACACGAGCCAGAGCACTCGGAAAAGAGCAGGACATGCCACCAGCCTGGGCTTTTCATCCCCTGGCTCTGTGTGTGCACGTACCCCCTGTGTGCACAAGTCCCCACAAGGCTCAGCACCCAACAGGGCAGGGAAGATGGGGTGCTGAGCTCAGCTGTGGGTCTGCCCACCCGTTGGACCTGGCAGTGCCACAGGGAAAAGCCAATCTGATTGTAGGGTTTGACAAGCCCACCCCATGCAAAGGTGTCACCCAGCCCCTCACACAGAGGTGAGATGTAGTGTCTGACCAACCTGCTGGACCTCAGACCCACACAGATCTCCTCAGGTAGGAAATTGTCATTTACTGAATGACTGGAAGATGTTTTCATTTATTTTTAATGATAATATGACAAAAACCAAAAAAATCTGAGCTCTTTATCACCAGCTGCTGATGTTAAACATTGATCTGATCCTGTGGTGATTCCCTCTCTGCTGCTCGTGTGTGTTTGGGGCAGAGGAGATCCTACAAAGGCAGAGCCTCGCAAGGGGTCAGCACTTCCGTTGGGAAGTGCAAAGTACTGAGGAGAAGATGGTATTCCCAGACTAGTCAAAGCAGCCAGGAAGCCCTTCATGCAAAATTGTGTGCTGGGCAGCTGCCACACAGATGAGTAGAGGTTGCAGAGGCCAGATGGGACTTCTGGTGCCTCTAGAATCAGCAGGGAAATATGGTACTTTTGTTGAAAGCTATTGCCAGAGACACAGTTGGCTAGAAAATGCTTAAAAATGTAAAGTACTGCCCTTCCTGGGGAAAAAAAAAAAAAAAAAAAAAAAAAAAAAAAAAAAAAAAAAAAAACAAAAAGAGGAAAAAAGAAAGACAAAAAAGAAAAGGNAGAGAGAAAGAGTGAAATAAAGGCACACTGGAGGAGAAGGCTGGACAGAATGAGGAGAATGAGGAGAATGAGACCCGTCACCATAAACAAGCCCAACCAATCTCAGTCCAGGGCAGGAGGCCACTTAAAGTGTTTAAGTTCCCATCTAGGCAAGTAACATACTTCAGTCTGGAAGGCAAGCTCAATTTGTGGGAAAACACTACAGGTATTTTTTTCTAAAATTAAAAGGTAGGCTCCTTACAGGGGTTAGCTCAGGAGGTATGCAAATGAAGGGATACAAAACAGTGATTCTTTAATTTAAATGCTTTTCCCCATGTCTTTAATAACCTTGTTTGAACAATTTCAATATGTATGGCTGTTGCAAACGGGTTACTCCTGCACCTTCTCAGGAGAGCCAATAATGACGACATGCTTAGGCAGCTTGAGTAATACACTCCACTTTGCTCAAAGACTCTAGACCCGTGTCCCAAGTCCAATAAGAGTGCTGCAGGAAAAAAACCCAAACAATTATTGAGCCAGAATCAGACCAGCCAAGAAATGTAAGTTGGGAAACAAATGGTTTCTCCAATCTGCCAAAAGATTCAAAATAAGGGAAATGCTCTCAGACCACCCTTTTTTGCCACATTACAGTACAAGCTCTCTACTTTTATGTGTCCTCCAGTTGACAGTTTGTCAGAGATTGCAAATGCCCACTTGGACATCGACCAAGCAAGAAGATCAGAAAAGAAATGTCAGTCACAGATATATTTTACCTTCATTTGCTTGCCTAAACTTCTAAATGAGGTGTCAGTTACAGGTTCATTAACCATTTGCCACTTATTTAATATCTTTAAACCACAGTAGCAACATGCCATCTTAAAAAAAACCTCACCATGATCCTTTATAAACAAGGAATATGTTATATAGCTAGAATAACTCAGACTGCCAAACCAATCTGGTTTTACCATTAATTTTTCATATATTTCAGTATATGAGGCTTACAGAAATAACTCTATAGAAATGCTAAAACTGTAAAGTCACAATTTGAGAAGATAAATGTATGGAGATGTGCCTCTAGATAGTGAGAATATTGTCTCTATCAGTTTAATAAATTGTTTCAAATTTCCTTCAGGAAAGCTGGGACAAAAAAAAATCCCAGGATTTAATTTAAAAAATGACACAGCCTTTCTAAATGTTGTGGTTTTCCTGGATTACATATACACAGCACAACCCTAGTGAACACATCAAAAACCTGGCAATTGCACTACCCCCTGTTCCCAGTTGCATGCACACCAAAATGGTGTTTTAAATTCCAGCCAACACTCCATGGAAAGGCATTTTAATAAGCTTCATGCCTTCTTTTTTGCTGAGTAGATAATCTGTTTTCTGGGCCTCCCAAACAAGATGGCTTGAGCAACTGTCCTCACCCTGGTGAAGTCTCCACAGAAGGCTAATGGCTGTGGTCATGGAGATAGCTGGAGGCTTGCTGTTCATAGCAGCATGACCAGACCTTCAAAACCCCACCCTTCATCCTTGACCCAGCCTACAGGACCAACAGGGTGAGTACCATCAGCTGAATGCGTGTCAAACTGTCTTGGCTTAGGTGGATTGCAAAATCATCACTCTCATCCCTTCTTTAGCCTTTCAGTTGCCCATTGCAGCAGAAGGGTCAGATCCTGGGATCTCCTCAATGTTATCTATAATTGTTCTTCCTTGGCTGGTGGCATTGCTTTCAGGTCCCAGCAGTGACCTGGGCCCATTGCACAAGTGTACAATGGCATCAGTTCCTGCTGGAGGAGTTTTCACTCAACAGAGCCAATGAACAGTAGGGCCTTGTTGTTCTGGCTCTGAAATCTCAGAGGAAAAGTGAAGCAAAGGGCTGGATCCATGAAAGCTTTTGGGGATCTAGATCTTCAGTGAATTAAAACAGTAACCACAAAAGTAAATCCGTAAAAGATACATGATTTGCCCAGGCTCAGAGGGAGCCAGGGAACTGAATCTAAAGCTGGACTGTTGCCTTAGTCCTAGGGCTAATCTGCTTGTAAACACCCATTAAAACAAAGGATCTCAAATGTACCACAGACTACAGATCAAGTTAATTGGCTGCAAGTGATGCTCTTCCCCATTCAGAGCCACTGGACAGATAACCAGTGGCACAAGCAGGGTAGTAGAACCAACAGCACTTGGTTTCCTACAGATTTGTGTCCAATGTCCCCACAAAACCAGTTTAATAACCACTGTTCCCCATCTGTGATTCCTTCAGCTCTGCCTCCCCCATGGGTACTTGTTTCCAGCTGGCAAATCTGTTCAAAACCCCTTTATGCTGCTGCTGGGGTGGTTGGGCCACACTGCAGATGTGCTGGGTGCAGTGACTGCCTGGCAGGTGTGCCTGGGCTTGACAGCAACAACGTGGTCGGCCTCTTCCCTGCCCTGCTCTTTTGATTTAATGTTTTATTGCAGGAATTGCAATGCTTCTGAGATCTTTACATTTCTGCCTGCTTTGTTTGACATCTCCCACAAAGGGACTGCCTGACAGACAAACAAATGAACAGTATGGCAGCATACACCCCGTCTCCTTAGGAGACCAGGCTAGAGACAGAAACATCTTGGGTGCGTTGGGCAGGATCTGTGGTTTCCAGGCATTCACTTCACTAACAACCGACACACACTGGAGCTGCTGGCCATGCATTAGCTTTCAATAGCTTCTTTTATCTCTCAGTGAAAGCCTTGTGTTACAGCCACTGCAGCATTTGATTGCTGTGGTTACAGCATTAACTAATTGCAAAGCAGAGCAAGCCAGTTAAGGAACACAGTTTTTGATACGTGGTCTGGTCCTGTTTTCTTGCTTCCTTGTGTGTACTGTAAGACAGAGAAAGACTGTCTGTACTTGTACACATTATACATGCACTGCTTTTTATGCACTATAGGAGTAGACATATGTGAATATACATATATATAGATAGATATTCATGTGCATGTTTCCATATGGTTTTATATATAATATTATATACATTATATAGATGCCTGCACATGATATTTTATAGGTGTGTATACATCTACATATCAATGTGTATATATGTATTTATTTTTATGTGTGCATATACTTGCATGTATATACATGCATGTATGTACACACATGCATATATATGGCATTTTAAGATGGGCAAGAATTAGAACACAGGGTTCCAAGTCCTATTTAGGGGACCTGATTGAGAAAGAGGTCCTAGTATGCCTTTCCTATAACTTCTTAATGCACACCACTTTCTCTTTTGGAAAACATTGTCAAACTCTTGGCCACAACCTCTTTTTGGTATGTTCACATGGAACTTTTTTACCAAGGGATGGAGTTTGAAATGTAACATTCTCAGTCTTGCAAGTGCTGAGGTCTCATTTGACTGGAGGCAAATAGGTCAGGTATTACCTCTGCTGTCACGTCATCCAGGCCAAGGCAGTCATGAGTCTGAATCTTGCAAAATGCTGGAGGCTTCAGGTTCCTTTCACCAGAGAAACAAAGAGAAGAGGGGTTTTGTACCTGCATTGGAACATCTGGGCAGGGATCACCCTTCCTTTCTGCCGTTAGAGACTTCATGGAAGTTTCAGAAAATAAATAAAGCTTTAAATTCAGCAATTACTTAGGTATATAAAGAATATATGAGCCAAATCTTTGTATACAAATTAAGATCGTATTGGTGTTAACAGCTTTTGAAGATAGACAGCATTTTTCCTAATTTTTTTTACATAGGCATGGCATTGTTTTCAGCCCACTCACAAGAACTTTTAATTCTTTTTAATTCATCATAGCCAGAAAAAGTTCTCTGAGAAACTAATCAAGCTTCTGCTGGGTTATCAAGATGAAGACAGACAATTTGTCAGCCAAGAGTAAAGCAAAATTAACAACTGCATCATTCCAAGTTCAGCCTTGTACTGGTCAGATCTCCAGATCATGTGTCACTCAGCAGTTCTACTGTGCCACCAGGGATTTTTGAAATGAATAGTACAGTTCTCATGTTCATGCAGAAACTCAATTCTGCTCTCCCAAGTGAAACAACAGTAAAATGTGCCATGGGGTATGGCTGCTGTACTAACAATTTATTGGAGAAAAAATGGCTCCAACATCCTTCAGTGATGATAAGTTTCTTATCTGGAAAGGTAATGACAGGGTGGTTTTGTTTTTTTTCTTCTCTTAGCTGACATTTGCATGTGAAACCACTTCTGCAGAAAATGTTTACATTGATGTTTGCTCTAAGCATCAGCCCAGCTGGAATTAATGCACCACAAACTATGCCAAGGGTTGCCTGTTCCTTCTGTGAAGCTCTAACACCTGTTTTCTCATCTAACACCTCTCCTTTCCTCTACCCCAGTCACGTAAAACAATGATTTGTGTTACTGCCAAGGTGGCAATGGGAAGAGGCACCTGTGGGGAGCAGGAGGTGGTGGTGGTGGTGGTCCCCAAGCACAGGTCACACCATTTCTATTTCTGTTGAAATAAATGGATGCATGAGGTCTTGTCCTTGACCTCTTATCTGGCTCTCTCCATTTCATCTGCAGAGATAGCATAGGAGCAGTACATCACCTGTGGATTAGATGGCCTGTCCTGAAAACATGACCTCTGGAGTGGCTGTTTTGGATTCAGTCAGGCTATCCAAGATCAGAGAAGGCAGAGAACTATGAAATGTTCCTGGCATAAGATACTTCAAGAGATTGAGAAGAGTCCAAGGAGAACGGGACACAGAAGTTCTCGGACCCAGCCTAATGCAGTGAGAGACAGAAACACCACACAGATTTCAGGAGAAACATTCTTCTCCCTAGGCTTTTTCTCATGAAATTCACTATGGAGTAGAATCTGACTGAGAGTAACAGATAGGTGATTCTAGGACTGATCTCAGTGTGACAAATGCTGGACTTTAGCTGCAAGGGTCTGACCATCAAATCCTGGTGTCTAATGTTGAATATAAAACATATACGTCAGTTTTCCAGTTTAGACAATAACATTCAAGAAATGATAACAAGGATGTCTGAATATCATGTCTAAGCTAATGACAGCCACATTTTTGCTGTCATACTAGTGTACTGTTCTTTCCTATGGGCAATTAAACTGCTGGCTAGCAAATGACAGTGCCAACAGAACTGTCATTTAAGTCCCAGCGTCGGTGCATGAAGGAATTTCCGGCTACTGTTAATGGATGAAGATCTATTACAGTTAAAAATCTTGTTTGTTCAAGGCCTCTTGAAAAACAATGTGGCAAAACAAAGAGATTTAACATGGATGCCTTAAGTTTTAGCTTTAGTATTTTCCAGATTCTGCACTGCATTTTTAAACAACTCTGAACTTCATATAAAGTGTTAGCAAGTCCTGCTCACAGTGTAGTCAGACAAAACAATCGTTTTCCAGCCTGAGACCAAGGACACAGTTGCAGCTTCAGGCCCCCAAAAGTATAAACAATAGAGAATTGAGGAGAGCAATCTGGGAGCATGGAACTTCATAACCTGAGGCTGTAATTGGACAATTAACCCCAATCAGTAAATGGACCAAAACTTATCAAAGTGTGAAAATGTGTGACCTGTTGTCCATCTTGGGTGTAGCCTTGGCCGGGTTCTTGTACTGTCCAAGGTGTATCCTTTGAAGACCTTTTTAATAAATACCTTATTTATTCCTTTAACACTGTCTAGCCTCTGTTCTAGGTAACCCCTCAAGGCATCAACAGCCTAACTCAGGAAAAAAGCAAATTGCACATTGGCAGTGGATGAAGATTCTCCTTTTATTTTAAAACCTCTGTAAAATCAGAGCAAAGGGTCAATTCCAGCATTCAGTCAATTTAATTAGCGATTTCAGAGTAATCATAGTAATGAGCCAAGTCAGCAAAGATGTCATTGGGGTTCCTGCAGTTCAAATTGCAAAAACAAGCATTGATCCACATAATTTTCCAGGAAATCTCAGTTCCATCTGGGCACTGGAACCTCACTTCAATAGTCTTGGACTTGTAGGGTGTGCAGCACCTGTTGTCTGTGCAGACACCGCAGTATTTGGGCCTGTATGGACTTTTGCTCACACATCCAGAGATGGTGTAGTTCATGGGTTCATTTGCCCTGTAAACAGCCAAGCATTTCTTCCCAGGCTAAATCAGAGAAGAAAATAAAAGCAAAGAGGTTAATATTCAGTGCTGATACAGGTAGGACATAAAACCCACCTTGCTCTTTACAACTACCTGAAGGGAGGCTGTGGCAAGGAAAGGAAGATGGGGGGATGGGGGGCTCAGCCTCTTCTACCAGGAAAACAGTGATAGGACAAAGAGAAATGGTCTCAAATTGCGCCATGAGAGGTTCAGGTTGGATATCAGGAAAAATTTCTTCACTGAAAGAGTGGTTAAGCATTTGAAAAAGCTGCCCAGAAAAATGATAGAGTAACCATCTCTGGAAGTATTCAAAAAACAAATAGACGTGGCACTTTGCAGTGTGGTTTATCAAGCATGGTGGTATTCAGTTGAAGGTTGGGCTTACTCATCTTGGGCATCCTTTCCAGCTTTAAGGATTCTATTATTTTATGATTCCTGTGTTTAAAGGGATTTGTAGCTGTTAAGAGGACTTTTACAGCCCTGACCTAGGCGGTGTGAAAGATTTACATGTTTGGATATATGAACCCAATAGCTGCAAGTAGGATGTTTGTGTAATAGAGTTCATAACCATTAATAGAGTTTATAGCCATGACCAGACATGCAGCACTGATTTTCTGCCAGCTGAGTACAGGACTGTCCGAGCACAGCAGGCTTGGCTTGGCTTGGCTTGGCTTGTCTTTCCTTGCAAGGACTTTTGGCTGAAGCTAGAACTTTCATGGGAAGGTTTTCATACCAGCACAGGCAGGACACATTTTGGAACTCTGCACAGCACACAGTAAGTCCATGTGCAAATGCAGCCTCAGGAGGCCTGAGTGCTACCAAACAAAGGCTGACTCAGTGTTGAGCTCGAAGGGTGCACAAAGAAAGAGCCCCCACCTTGATGTGCTGGGTTATATCCACCTCACAGGGCCTCATGTTGCACAGGCGGCTTTCCTTCAGGAGCCGGCACTGGTCATTGTCATTGGAGATCCTGGTGGAGATGCCCAGCCCACAGGTCTTGGAGCAGGGACTCCAGGGTGAGGTGTGCACAATGCAGTTCTTCTGCCAGGCTTCATCCTCTCCCTCGTAAGCTGTGGACATAGATTAACCCCGCTTTATTCATCCTGGGCAGCTTTACATATCAAACACCCTCTCCCCAGCTCATTGCACATTCAGGCCACTAACCCAAATAATTAAACCACAGCAAAGTGGCTCAGCATTCCTGTGAACTCCCTCATCCCACTCCCTTTGTGCTGACCTACTTGTGTCAGACTCTCCATCGCTGTGAGCGCTCGGGGCCAGGGCCCATTCCTTTATTCCCCTTCACAGCCTCACACAAGGGGGTCCTTGTCTGGGACCCCCAGGTGCTGCCACAATATAAACAATTACAGAAGCCTGAGCCAGTGGGTGGAGAAAGGGGATGAGATCTGATCTCACCATGAAGGTTTACTTCTGAGCCCATTCAATTGGATGGAATTAGCAGAAAGTGGTCAACAGTCTCTGCTGGATGGCAGAGGGCTTGGGAAGCAGCCACAGCCTTTCTCTGGGAGGAAGAACAGCTTCAATAACTCTCAGAGAGTTCAGTAGCCATTTAAAGAAAGGGTGGGCTCTGCTTTGAAAGCAGCCAGCAACCTCAGTTATGGTTCTGTCCCAGCCTCAGCCAAAGTCCCCACTTCTTTACAACTCACAGCACAGTCCAAAGGCAAAACTCTGATAGAAACTGCTACAGTGAGTCTGCTCACTGATATATTGATTATTATATTAATTATCAGTTAAAATATTAATAATTATTTATTACATTTAATTATATTAAATATAATAAATACTAGTCTGACTCCCATAAGATTTCTCCTTACAAGAGAAAAGTCAGGAAAGCAAAGCTGTTTTTTTGCCCATTTTGGGACACAGGCCATGAGGACATAAGGCCAGTTTCAATAGTAGCTGTTTTGAATTTGGACCTACCCCACATTTCAGAGCTATCAGGGACAGAGAAGTGAAGGCTAAACTCTAGTGGTTTTAATTCATTATTAAGACTGGGGCTTTGTTTTGTGCAACAAAAATACAGTACAGGTTTGGGAAGATCTCTTACCACCAAGGAGCCAAAACCTTTGTTTACAACAGTCCCATCTCTCTTAGAGCTCTGCTTTGGTGAGATGGTCTAAAACATGGAGCTAATGTGGCTAATATCTCTACAGTGTGTCACAGGGCATGTTGAGAATAAATTTAAGACATACGGCAAGTTGAGTCCATCTTAAGCATTTGGGACAATGTTTGAGGCAAATGGTACCACCTCTGTGCAGTGGGTTGTGTGAGCATTACTATAAATGTGTGTAAGAGGACAGAACATTTAATGATGCCATCCATTCAGAACTGATGAAAAAAAAGCACAACTTATCCCGACTCAGTGAAATTTCTGCACAATAACTGCCTTCAAGGTGTTGTGTGAGTTTGAGACTCTAAAATACCAGGGCTCTAAAATCACGCTACAATAGCAATATAACCTGTACAGAAAGCCTCAGTCCCAAATTAAACTGAGTCCACTCTCTTTCCCAGAGGGTCCAGATTGAGGGGAAAAAAATGAAAATAAAGAATTAAAAAGGACTTTTGACATGTTCAAAGTTGCAGCAGAGGTGTCCTTCAAAGGAGGCTTTGGCACAAAGAATTCCAGAATGGTTTCACAAATATCATGACTATCATATTCATAGAATCATGGAATGGTTTGGGTTGGAAAGGACCTTAAAGATCATCTCAATCGAACTCCCCTGCCATGGGCAGAGAAAGCACCCACTAGATCAGGTTGCTCAGGGCTCCATCCAGCCTGGCCTTGAACTCCTCCAGGGATGGGGCATCCAAATCCATATTGCTACCAATGAGTCCCACTGGTGTTTGCCTGTCCTGTCCTTCGGCACATGCTGTGTGGGAGGCTGTCTCCCTCACAAAGGTTAGACACCTGCCAGGTCTGGCAGTACAAGCTGATACTTTGCTTGTAGACTCTGCCAGATGGCAAAGGAGAGATCGGCCTCATTCCTGCCATACCTGCAGAGGAGATGTGACGAGGAGATGTCTTCCTGATTTTCCTGGAGTCATCACAAACCCACTGCTCGCAGCACTTCCCTGCCATCTTAATCAGCTTTGGGTTTGGGCACCAGACAAGTGGAGGACGTGAGTTTGTGCACATGGGAACACAGCCCACAGCCCCATTAATGCACGTGCAATTGTATTTGCAGTTGGGCTGAAATGTCTCCCCGTTCTTATACCTGACTCCATTGAGGACACATCCTACACCAACAATCTCTGAAAAGAAAGAAAAAGAGAGAAAAAACACACAGAGCACCATTAAAGTACTGCTGGCAACAAACAGCTCCAACGTGTTCTTTTACCAAGCTGATCCCTGTGCTGGCAGTGCTGCAGAGCGACGTGTTCAGCCTGATGCTGTGCCAAGTGTAGTCACACCATCTAGGAAACTGTCTCCATTCTAAATCACAGCAAAAAAAGAGAACCTTTTAATGCTTCAATGAAAAAATCAGCTACAGAATAAAATAAGTTTTATCCACAAATTCTTACTTTAAAAAACCCCAAAACATTTCATAGCATGGTGGTAGGAATGCATGGTGGTAGGAATTACTCACAGGGGGAGAAATCAAAGTAATTAAAAAAGATATTTAGTGAAATTTGAGGTTTGCAGAGATGTATGAGGGAACTTCATGGAGTCGCACATGTGACACAGCTGTTCACAACATCTTTGTATATCTGAAGCAAAAGGGGAGGACAAACAAGGCAGCAAAAGGAGCACCTAATAGCACTCTATTCCTCTGTTTGGGAAACTGGATCTTACCCAGTTTATCACAGACCAGTTTTCTGGGAAAATGAAGTACACTTTACAATGCCATGAAAATAAATATTTGATGTATAATGTTTTTATATAAAATCACTTTAAAAAGTCAAGGCCTTTGATTGCCCATGAATAGGAATCACAGAGCAGCATTGTTTGTTTGTTTGTTTGTTTGTTTCAAATTATAGACAGTTACTTTGAAGCAGTGGCTTCCAATGGAAAATTCAAACTTTATTTTCTTGTTTGGTCACATGGAGGCACTGCACACGCACTGGTTGGGTTGCTTATGTTTTGAGTCTGGTCAGAAATGGTGATGCTTCAGGAAAACACAAATTGAAATGCTGGATTAAAACTCTGCAAGGGCTTCCTATTTTTAGAACGAGCTGAATGAAAACATCAAGCACAAATCCCTTCTTCTGCACAAAATTGAGAGCTGTTGGAATTCGAAGCACAGATTGAGATCTCCAGTTTATGCTCAGCTCCAATTTTTGTAATGCTTAAATCTTTGTACTGAAAAGGCACAATCCCTGTACTCAGTGCTGGGCCTTAGAATTCAGAGAGACTTCTAGGTATGCACACAGATTATGACAGTTCGAAAAAAATGCTGTATCTCCTGGTGTTTTCCTACGAGCATATTCCTCCTGGATTATGCTACCTTAGTCTCCTGCGGGTCTCATAAACCAAGAGGTTCATGATGAGAACATCCCCAAACACAGACAAAAGGGCTCTTGAATGCCTTTATGAAGAACCTCACTGAGTCTGTATCAAAATAAAGTGACTCGGAGGCACAACCCAATTCCCAGCCCCACATGGACAACACCTGCCTGACCCCCTGGGCCTGTGCTCAGCACCCTGCTGCCTCTACTTTGCTGCAGAGAAAGCCAACAGCAAAAGGAGAGCTGCAGTGACTCCCAGCAGGTCCCTATTTAATGTCTGTGAGGTTAGATCCTGGGGCACACCTCAGCATGGCAGTCCAGATACAGACTGAATTTCCCCCAGTTTGACACCACTCCTTTTCCCAACACATATTCCTAACTGTTTTGGGGTCTTTAGTTTCTATAAATTATATTGTTTCTGTAGCCCTTTGCACCCTGGATTCTTTAGATCTGGTCAAAATCATCCATGTGCAAAGCCAATTCCTCACAGCAGTTAGTCCCCAACACCCAGCACAGGATTCCCACTCACAGGAGCTTTCAGTTACCAGGTCAGGACAGAAGCTGGTGGGCTCATCGTGGGGTGATGCAGCCTATGTGGGACCCAGGGTATGAAAAGAACACATCAGCACACCCTGTCCTGTACCTCTACTTGGGTGTTGAAAACAAGAGAAAAGCCACACTTTTCTCTGGCAGTCAGAGACAATCTGCCTCAAATCCTAACCATGGACAGACCTTCCTCTTGTTCCCTTCAGCTGTGCACACCATAATGCCCCTCACCAAATAACCATAAATGTCACATAACAGGGGATATACTGCCATGGTAGTAGGGAAGTGAAAGCACAGATTGGGAATCCCTCTAGACCTGACTGGAAAAGCTGGGGGTCAGTCTTCCCTCAGTGCTGCTGCCACAGGCACACCAAGTGTGGGGGACTGCAAGAACTAAAAGATATCCAACTGAGAAAACAGCCATTTAAATAAATAAACAAATGCAAAGCAACATGAGGCCCTTTAAAGAGGCCTAGGAAGGCTGATAGCTTTGAGACAACATCCAGCCTGTTTTCCTCTCTCAGCACAGGGCCAGCTGTAACGATGTCATTCTTGACAATGTTTGTCTAACCTGCTCTTGCAGACCTCTCATGAATGTTCTACACACACCCCAGACAATACATTTAAATGATGTCATATCCTCTTTTCTTATCCTTAATCTTTTCTGATCTTGAAAATCACTGTTTGAGCTTACAGCTCCTAGCATGTAACTTCTAACTTCTCTTGTTGTTATTTTGCCTGTATCCTACAAAGATCTGGTTATACTGCACTTTTTTTTCTTTTTTTTTGCCTGAGCCAGTGCAAAGCCAAGGTCATTTCTTACTAGATTCCCACCCTTCTGCTGAGGAAGAACAATGCCTAATATCACTTCTGTGAGAATCTGCCATCTTACTCTGAACTTAACTCCTCAGACCTGTTTCCTGTGCAACCTCTGCTCATATTACGAGCATTTTCCTCTTCTGTGGACCAGTTATTCTATGAGTCCATCTCACAGTCAGTTCTCCTCCAGGTTTCCTTTCACCTTTACTTTTTCTCTTAGATCGTTTGTTTTTATGTTCCAGCCAAGAAGCCCCTCCATTTAAATGGCTTTTTCCTGTTTAAGAACCTAAAGCCATGACCATATGTTCTCATAACTTACTAAAAGCAGCCTTTCCCATCAGCAACCTGTGTGGTTGTGCTCATGATCCTTTCACTTTTAATCATTCCCAGAGTAATGATTTTCAATAATTTCTGACTTATTCTGAGTGGATCAGATTCCCCATCCTGTTCTGGAACTCAGAACAAGTGAATATACTCTTAATACATAGAAAACTACCTCATTTCTTTTTGCACTTCCTCTTGAAAAGCATTCCAGTGTCATAGAACCAAGAGTTTGTGTTGAGGCGGGAAGAGATCCTTCTACCTCATGACAGCTAATGTGACTGTAACCATTGTAAAATTAAAGCTTAAACCTCAGTTTGTAACTGATAAGCTCTGATAGGAGATGATTCACTCCTGACCATCTTGACAGGGTATTCTACAGACCATGTGCTATCCTTCCAAGGTATCCTCTACAGAGAATTAGCTAAAGATGTCATGGTTTTCATTGTCTTTAAATCCAGCTGCCTGCCCATCCTTCCTTCACCCCCAAACCACTACAGCACCTTCTCCTGTTACAGGGATCACAGAATAATCTATTTACACACATGGAAACTTGCAAATGCTGGTTGGTCTTTACTCTTGGCTGCAGCCAAATCAAAGGGCAGGAATTCAGGTGTCATTTCCCATCCAGCCAACTGCCCTGAGAACAAAGACAGCTACAAGGGAATGGAAGACGACACACGGAGGAGCCAATAAGCGCGCAGCCAGCTGTCTAAAACGAGATCAATCTCCACCCTTGCTCAGACTGACAGGAGCCACCAGCGCGTATCTAAGTCAAAAATATATGTACATCACTTACGTGCACACACTCCTATTTCGTACCTAGGTCTGTCTCCGCTGTAGTCGCAGTACAAGCCCCTGTGGAAGTCGCAGGTGTCGGCCTCGGTGCAGCGCTCCCCGCGCTGCCTGGCGCAGGTCTTGCAGCAGTCACAGCCGTCCGTCACCAGGCTGACGCCCAGCGCGCAGCGCGGCGGCGACCGCGGGCACTGGCAGGGCCACCTGCAGTACTGAGCCCGTGTGTAGGTCTCCGTGGTGGCTGGGACAGCGCTGCTCATGGCGAGGGAGGTCTGGGCAGTGGCCTGCAAGGAAAGAGGCACGGCTTGGAGAGCGTTACGGAGAAATGGGGAACTGCAAACCCTGCGCTGCTTCGTCCTCAGGTAAAATCCCTTCGGGTCTAAGGAGCTGTGATAAATATGGATGATAATTCGGGTTTGTTGTATATTTGGTTTTTCTAATGTTGTAATAAAAATACACAATCTACCGGCCCCCTGCCCCGGACCATCTCGGAAGCCACAGACCTCAAACCGAGCCCGAGGCTAATGTCCAGGAATGCACTCCTCACCAAAGACACTGGCCACCTGGAATTAATAAAATAAAGACAAGTGCACCTGGCGGAGATGAACACTCAAGTCTTGGTAATCTTATCAGCGACCCAGGACTCAACAACAGATATGTATCTTATCCATGTTCTCCACATGAATATGTACTCAAAAGGTACAATGCCCAGTTCCCATAAATCTCATCATGGATCTGGAGTTTCTCGGAAACTTTTCCAGCTGACCGGCAGCTGGGCATCAAGACTGCATGAATATGCAGTGCCAAGTTCCTGTAGGACCGATCTCGGACTATAGACTGCCCGGAAACCCTTTCAGCTGGCCGGCAGTTGAAAATCAGGACTTTATGAGTATGTATTCCAAGCAAAAGACAGCAACATGTAGCGAAACACAGTATAAAAATAAGACACTGGATGACCTGCGGGGGCACAGTGAGATAGAGGCCGTGCTTGTGGCTCACCCAGTGTCGATCCCGGGCTCGGCACTGACTTTGATTGTGGCATTTCTCGATTGTTCCGCTCAATTTTTCAATAAAAATTCTTTCATTGATAATTTGGCTGATCACATTCATAACATAAGCGAAAAAAAGCCTTCAACAAAGGTCAAGTCTGCCAGTCAATTCAGAATTTGATAATCAGATAAAAAGCCTGACCAAGGTTAATCAAGGTGGAAAAGGGATTTCATGTAACAAAGCGATGCGATTCTAGGTCACTGTTGCTGAGGTCATGGAGTACTGGGATGCCGTAGTTCATATCCAAACCCACAGAAGGTAGAGGCTCATTGCATTCTGAGCTCTCAAATTCCTAGACAACAAATTCTGGATGATGTTTAACAGCACCAGCCATGCTTGTGGTGCAGGAAGGGTGCAAATCAGGCAAGTGAAAAAGGAAAGATTTCATTTTTCTAGGAGGATCACTGCACAGAAAACCTGTGCTGTACATGGGGGTCAAGCAGGGCAGAGTATGTCAGGCACAGAAACAAATGGAATTATTCACATGGCATCAACAGCAGAAGGAACATGACACTGCTTGGGCACAGGTTGTCTAGAAGCCCTTTCTAGTGCTGCAAAAAATAAGTGTGTAACCCTAAAAACTTCAAATAAGGAAAGTCAGACTCTAGAAATTCCTAAGGCAGTTCCATCCATTGCTGCCTTCCCTGTACTGTACTTTGTATACTCAGTGTTTTGTTGCTTTCAGTTTGAGATGTCTCAAACAAAAGGCTTTCCAAAAACTCTCCATGAAGAAAATGCCTCACCCAGGAGTTTGTGGGAAAAGAATTAGGACTCCACAGCTGGTGAGCTATCCATCAGGATATCTCTGCAAAGATCCTCTACTGTCTTTTACAGGTTTGTTTTTTTTGTTAGCAGGCTCAGATTTTATCAAAGCACATTTCTAAGCCTGCTACTGCTGCATTTGAAAGTGTACTTAAATATCTTGGTAACTGGTTATCCTATATTTAGAATACTAAATCTGAACACATTGCTAAGCACTGCCAAATAGACAATGTGTTTGCTCTGGGCATAGTTCCCAATTCCATTAAGGCCCCCTTTATAAACAGTTGGCCTTAAAGTTGGCGTAAAAACACCTTTAAACTCTTGTTTAAACTAAAACATACCGATATAATTTACTCCCACTTTAAGGCTCCTTGATGCTGTCAGTGCTGTTAAAAGAGGAACATTCAGATTGATGAAAAGCCCTGGTCATTTAATGACAGGATTTTTCATTCCACTCACAATCATTTGAGTAGGTGCAATAATCTGCCACTTGAGAAGAGAGGCCTCCTCAAGTGCAATAAGCTTTTTTACTTTGTTGCTGATCATTAAAAAAGTGCTTAATAATCAGATCCAGATATACAGACAAAAGTCACACAACTATTTAAAGAGCTCATTGCCACAGCCCAACCCTGTAAGTAAATCCCTTCAACATCCCTTGTTTCTATTGTCAACATGAGCAAGCTTCTCTCTGTGCTGATATCAAAGTGTCTGTGAGCCAACACAAGCAGCATGGAGGAGCCCTCATACTCCTGTGGGTTTAGTTAATATGTGAAGGACTGAGGCTGAATTCTTGTAAGGCACAGAATAGCTGGGAGACATTTGGTGGCTTGTGATAGGCAGGAGTTTGGAGCAAATTATTCAACAGCCCTTCCTCTAGGTCTGACACCTGAGCTGGCCAGGGAAGCCTTTCCAGTGTCCTTACAGTGAGGAACTGTTGTGGTCCTTGGAGGTGCTGGCTGAATTGTTCAGTGGTGTGGCTGAGCCCATTGGGTGGACACAGTGTGGGCCCCGTGAGCTTCTTCAGACAATCAGTGTGGACAGGCATCAAAGCACTGGCACTCCTGGGTTCTACCAACAAGGACAGCATTGGAGTGATGGAGCTGGCATCATGTCCTAGGCTCTATCGCCGCCTAAGCAAAACCCAGCCTCTGGAAACTGCTGTCCACTGGAGTCTTTAAAAGTGCACAACCTGTACAGCCTTCCAGGTTCTCCTCCTCTCCCCTCCTAAGTCCCTCAGACCTTCACTATGGAAAAACAAACAAACAAACAAACATGAATAAATAAAATTCTGTAGATTTATAAAATTATTGAGTTTCTCATTTCCATGGTCAGCTGTTGTCACTGGAATACCTAAGTCTCTTTGGAAAAGTCAATTCAGCCCTACTATTTCAATGTCCCAGAACATTTAAAAAAAAATAGACCCTTCCATTTTAATGAGCATGTTGGTTAAATCGTCATGACTAATGCTTTCCACAAGTGCTATCAATAGGAAATCACACTGTAAGAGCCCTCCCCAATGGAAAAAAAATCCCAATGCAAATAAAAAAAACACTAGATAAAATCATCAAACAAACCCCTCACTTCACTAGGAAATAACACCAAACAAGCAAATCTGACCATGTAATTTAAGGTTTCAGTAATCATGTATTTAGGGTCAATATAA
Organism: Rhadina sibilatrix; assembly: GCA_013400275.1. Taxonomy (NCBI): domain Eukaryota; kingdom Metazoa; phylum Chordata; class Aves; order Passeriformes; family Phylloscopidae; genus Rhadina; species Rhadina sibilatrix. Next base: position 427,290 of record VWYO01013259.1, read on the forward strand.
TGTTTGGGAGGACAATGATTTTGTAAGAAATCTGAAATAAGAGCAAAGAGAAGATGAACACCAAAAGTCACAGTGGTGGGGATTTGACAAGTGTATTTTAAAATGTCAGAAAGATAAAAGAATATGCCTGTTAGGATACTGATTTTCCCAAGTACTAATAATTAACCTGTTTCATTTAATTATTCTTGAATCTTGGACTCTGCAGATTTTTTATCTTGGGTGCCAAGGAGAAAATATTCCACCAAAATTATTCATGAGTTCTAATTTTTCTGCTTTCAGAGATACAAGCCCATTCTCATTAAAACAAGATGAAGGTTTTCTCATCCGGCTATGCCTGATAACTCTCTATTAAAGTCACTCCTGATTTATGCTTGGCAAGCTCCAAAATTACTTTCTTTTTGCATCTGCAGAGCAGATTGCTAGCAACAATTTCCAGCTAATTTCTGTCTTCACATTCAAGAGAAGAGAAGAGGAGGAGAAAATAAAAAATTACCCACTATCTGCCATAGCCACAAACTCAGTAGTTTTAATAGCCAGGAGTTTTACTACAAAGTTTCCAGATACAAAATGGATAGCAACATTTTAGCATCACATTCTTCCTACTGGCAACATATATTTTCAATCTGTTGAAAAATACTGTAATTGTAAGTATGTTTTAGTTTTGAGAACTGGAAGAACCAAGCTGTGGTGTTGAAACCAGTGTATGCAGCCTAAACTACAAGCTAGGCAGATTTATTGCAGCACTTTTACATAATATATGATAAGCCTCTATCTTTGCTTTACAGCAACAAAGCATCACAATATACTCCTTAACTTCTAGTTTTTACAGATGTTTAAAAACATATTAATGTGCATTGATTATATTGCTTCAGTGCTGCAAGATCTTACTCTTAAAATCTTTTTCTTTCAAGTGTTTTTCTTGTCAGCTGGGTGAAGGTAGGGAGAAGCTAGCCTTGTTCTTCCCTTCCAATTTATTGATGGGAAATGTTCAGACAGGATGGTAACTTCGAAATTGGATTCCTCTGGCTGCCAAGAGAGTTGGAGAAGTGCTTCCATAGTAGCAGAAACCTGAGTACTTTATCAGCTTCCACTGTTTTCTCCTTGGTGGTAATTTAGTCTCAAAGGAGAACTTTTTATTTCAGGCAGAGCTGCCCAAGCTGTTTTGCAGGATACATGTTGTTGGGTGGACTACATTTAATTTCTCACAGTAGAACACATTAAAGAAATATTTTTAACCTGCATTTCTGATACTGCCTTTCTGAACAAATGCCAGATGTTGTTGATGGAGGGATACGATGTGATCTGGATTATCCCATTCTCTGTCTCTGACATATTCACAAGTGAAAATGATCAGTGAGGAATGTTAAAAACATTCTCTGTACTACAAGGTCTAACGTCATCCTGTCACTGTTTAGAAGTAACTCTAGATTTGGAGTTTGATTGTTCTAAACAGGAACACTGAAGTTAAAATCACAATTTTATGCAGACACTTTGGGATGCATCTCCTAGGAAAGGGTTGAACATTTGTACATGAAACACATCTGCTTTCCCCTGGTTCCACCTACTGGCTGAACTGTTGAGACAGCGCAAGCAGAAATGCCTGAAGAGTCAGTTCCAGTTCCAAGAACCACCCTAAGTATTTCCATTATCCAAAATTATTTTAAAGGAACCCCAGGAGACTCATGGATATTCCTAGAGTTTCTAGCACTAACCTGATGCAGCACATTCCCAGGGCAACACAGCATCTGGAGCCCAATAAATAAGTAAAATATGAAAAGATCAAATGAAATATAAACAATCCATTAAATAAAGCCACATACCCTTCCATCCTTCCCACCCAGTTGTATTTCTGGGCAAGCATAGAGATTACTTAGTTTCATCCCAGAACTGACAGAAGTTAAAAAATCTGCAAATAATGCTTGTCAGAGAGATGGCAATGTAAAACAGAACCTGGCCTCAGTGGGTTTAAATCAGGCCCTCAGGGTAGAAGTTTGCTCTTGATTTTGTTCAGCTGAAACTTCTGTGCTGAATATTTCTGAATATTTGCATTATTATTATACCCAAAACAGATGGGTTAACAGAGAGCCAGTTCTTACAGGGAGATTAACAGTAATCACAGTACCATTCAGGACTTCCTCACTGTTAAACTCTTGCAACAAATCCCTAAGTCCCCATGAATGCTCATAAACTCTCACAAGCTAATGCTAGGGACAAGTAGTATCAGGACAGAGATATAAATCAGATTCTGCAAGACACATAATTTAATGGTCAGAGAAAAATATGATTATGCAGGGCTCTGCTTCCCCATGCATGAGGTTCTAGATACCTCATTGAAATTGATCCCAGACATGAAATCTCCTGGACATATTGTGAAATAACAGACTCTGAACCTAGAAAATATAAGAAAAATAAGTTTTAAAGATGTCAGGTGCCAGCTGGATTTATTCTTGCTGTGCATGGTAGGTTGAGCAGAAAGGAACATTCTGCATGAAGCAAAACATTCAATAGCTTAAGAAAATAAAATATTCCCAGTGAGCCAACCATTATATGTCTGTGGATCCATGAATGATGAGCAATCAACTTCCCATAACTTTATTTTGGGAAATGTATCTGTGGGAAGAATGTAGACAGATGTTTGGAATAGTGTTTTCTAACTCAGTTTAGACAATTACAGAGTAAAGATTACATACATTCATCTCTTTGCCAAAAAGCTGCTTATATTGGCGAACTCAGTGTGACCTCCCATTTTCTTCATATTTTTCCATGGAATATTTAGAGGGAAAACTTCCCTGTTAGAGAGCAACCTGATGTTTTATAACTGTTGCCCCAGTAGAAGCACTTACTTAGAATAGGGTAACCTAAAATGTTTGGGCATCATTAACAAATTGACACAGTCACCACTGGCTCCACAAATAGAGATATTAAACAGCACAATTTCTGTGCTCTAAGAGCATTTTAATGTCTTGTGCTGCAATGAGCTCATCCCGTGAAATGAGCTTGAACTGGAGTTTGCAAAGTAACAGGGAACATCTGGAGGAGCAATGAGAAATGTCTCCAGAAGGTACAAGCAGACAGACTCCATTTTCAGGAAAGGGAAAATGCATGTGGATCCTCCAAAATCACAGAGTTTGAAACCATCCTAAAACTGTAGAGTAGAAGATGTGGCTGTATCAGCCAAAAGCTGGGTAGCAAAAGCAGTATCAGTTCCAGCTGCCAGACAAGAGCAGACTGCTTTGGCACAGGTTTCACTTTACAAGTGGCCTTGCCCTGCAATTGCTTATCTCCTTTTCAGTCACGGCTTTGAAATCAAAAGGAAGATACTTTTCATCTTCTTACTCTCCTGGGGACATTCTTCCAGGCTGTGTATAAAAAGTAAAGAAAAACTAAAAAAGCTCTGCTTATTATTTGTGGTGTTTTTTCCTCATGGCAAGAACAGTGCAGATTTCATTAAGTTCTTCAAAAATTATCTTTGTTTTCATGATCTTTTTAAAATAAAAAAAATATAAATTTGCATTTTCACGTATCCTGAATTTTCTGTTTCTGTTCCAATGAAGAGAATTTTGACTTAAAACAACTCATTTTTAAATTTCAATGTTATTTAAATTCTCTAATCTGAAACAATTTGCTTGCTCTTCCCTGGAGCTGTTAATTAACTGATGAAGTCATGCATCGTTATTTCCCTTAAATAACAATTTTCCCTCCATACCAAGTTTCCACAACTATTTCTCTCTAGCTCTAAATTTCTGCATTGGTCACTTTATTTTCCAAATATCAAAGTTTCTTCCTCCCTGAAATCCATATTAAGTGCTCTCATTCTGTTATTGCTATGTTAATAAGCTTATTTAGATGCAATATAGAAAAAATCTGGTCTTGGTGAGATATCAATAGATTAATTTCCTGGATTACAGTCTTGAACCTTGACTTTAAATGGTGTATCTGGGAATTTGCACTCTAGAGTATGGCAACCAGGATGGTCAGAGGCCGAAAGGAGAAGACACTGAGGGAGCTGGGCTGCTCTCAGTCCATTCTCCCCAGTGGTGGCAGAGGGTAAAAAAGTGGGCAGAAGCCACAAAATATAGCTGGGGAGGTTCTGAAGACAACTTCTTTACTAGCAGAGCAATGCAGCACCAGGACAGGTCATCCAGGGAGGCTCTGGATTCTCCATCCTCACGTGTTGCACTCTGACCTCCAGAGGGCACAGACAACTGGCACTCCTGGCAGCCTGTGCATGCACACCTTGCCAAATCCACATGTGGGAAATGCCCACAAACCCAAACCACTACAAGGCATCTTCCCCAGTTCAGCTCTGCATTGTGCCACCTAAAGTCTGCTTCTGGCTCAGGGAATAAAAACTGATCTATTTGTTAAATGGTGCATATAATGAAAAAGAATTCTATTTTTCAGGACCATCCCATCTCCTATCATAAGCCCAGCCAAACAAAAGCTATTTGACAGATTAATATTATTTTATTTGATAACAGGAAACATACCATAAATCTGGTTTTGTAGCTGGAAGATTTCAAGATAACAGGAGGAAAATGAAGCTGCTGCTACTGCTGCTTTAATGGCCCCTTTGGAACACATGGCATGCATGGCTTCATCCAAAAAACATAGCTGCCATTTAATACGGTGTTGCACCATTGTATCAAAGCCACCTCAAGACTCTCAATGAAAGATGAGCAGTCTTTGCATTGCTACATCCCTGTGGTTAAGTAAAAAACAGACAGAGCCTACAACTTGTCTGAATAAACAGCAGCCTTTCCAGATATAGAGTCCCATCCCAAAAGGATATTTTGTGCCAAGTGTGGCATATTTTGGTAACTGTGGCTCATAGTATGTCCTGAGATCTGCTAGGCAGGGAATACAGAAGGCAGACATAGGTCAGTAACATCCCTAGGGCCAATAGAAGATGCCAGACTTCTGCAAGCTTAAGGAGGACCTGAAACTAATCCAGAGTCTGATTGCAGAACATGATGATCCAGCTTGAAGTGGTATGTGTTATCTCACTCTTTGCCAGGCAAAATCATGGCAGAAGTCTCTTGAGCTGGTTCTGTGCATGCAAAAGGATCAGTGAAGCAGCATTTGTACATTTGAAGCAAAGGCATCCACGGCGCAGGGGATGGTCTCCTGATCTGGGTGTGGTCTGGCCATACCTCTGTGAGGAAAGTAGCTTCTCTTCACAGAATCAGGGAATCCAAATGTTCAACCAGACTTTAACTGGCACCTGTGGCTCTCTCTGGAAAATCAACTCAGGAAAGCAGTGAAACATGGAGTGGGAGAGGAGCATCATCAGACTTTTGTCTTACACCAAGCAGGGGAAAAGAATTAATAGCAAGAGTGCAATTCTAAGTGCCAGCAATGGCAAACCCCATCCACATGATTGCTCTGTTGTGCTTGCAAGGACAAGACTTGCACCTTGGTCTCCACCATAGCTCAGCTTAGCTTGTGGTACTTTCACATCTGTATTGTGAAAAATTCAGCTGATACCCCCACCAGGAGCTCCTCTGAGAAAAGAACAGATTAAATTCCAAAGATCAACTGGAATAGTACTTATATTAAAGAAGGGAAACACTACTAGAAAATGCATCCAGACAACAAGAGGCTTGACTGATGTTCTGAACAAGCACCAGACATCTGGAAATTCCTGAAAACAGGACTGTGGCAGTGCTAAGACATCCAGAAAGTGAATGAGTGTTGTCATCACACTGAGGGTGGAGAGGAAAAAGAGACTCACACAGAAGACAAACCACAAAACCCCCCTGTGAGTTAAAGTCATACGACATGGTTAAGGCAGGGTGAGGGACAAACCAAGAACATGAGATAACTGGGGTGCCCAGGTTGTCACAAAGAGGAAAGGGGAACTGAACACCTTCTCCCTTTTCCCCATCACTCTCTGGGGACATCTGATCACACTGACAGCAGGACAGAAAGAGCACCATGGCCTATGCTGCTTCCAAGGGTTACATTTTCTGCCTTCACTGTCAGGGAATCACAGAAGATAAGGGGCTAATGTGGATGTCTCAAACACCAACAACCAAATAGCTGTGGAGCCAACCAAGGTGTTGGTAANTCCACATTAGCCCCTTAACCAAATAGCTATGGAGCCAACCAAGGTGTTGGTAATACCACACTGAGAAAGCACAGGATGTGGCTGGAGAAGGGATCATAGGCAGGTAGAGGCAGTACATTTCTGGGATAAATGTCCTTGTCCTGGCTCCTGGAGATTAACACAATGCAGTACAGCACAAGGGCAGGGATGGGGCTGAGGAACAGGCATGGACTGTAGGAGGAATCAAGACCACTAAATACTCCCAAAGCTCTCCAACCCATTTCCAGAAAAGCCAATAAAAACAGACTGAGCATGCTAAATAATTTCCAGAGAAAATGAGAAATTTATCTCCAGGGCAGGGAAGACTTATCAATAAAAGAGTACCCTCATGAAGCCCTGGTGTGTGTGCCCCCCAGGAACATGGACACCCTATCAGGTGGATCACCAGGACTGGTGATGTCTCTCTTCTCTCTTCCTTTTTCTCTCTCTCCCCTTCTTTAATCCAATCCATCTCTAGCTCTCTTTTCTCTATCACCCTATCCCTTTACCCAAACCCTGCTGTGATGTGTTTACAGTAGGAGAACAGGGACTCACTTATACCAATTCCATGTAAAGTGAGTAATTTACCAATAAAACTTGGTCAACTTTCATGGATCCTTTGACTTTTGTCATTGTTTTCCAACATGAACACCTAAGAACCTTGGCTGCTCCCCTTTCTTTGAAGGATGGGACACCATGTAAGTCCCTCCTGCCTCTTTCAAAATCCCAGACAGTATTCCCATGACATTTCTCTATACTATAGTGTGAAATGATTCACTCAGACACACATCTAAACACTCCTCAGTTCAGGGATCTGAAGGAAAGTATAAAAACGATACACAGCACAGAGCAGATGCTGCTTTAAATCACATCCTCGAGGAACTGAAGTAGAGAATTCCCTGGGGAGACATTATCTTCCTAATCTGTTCTCTTCCTAAAGCTGCCATCAAGCTTTTAGCCATATCACAGGGTACCAGTGTCAAACAACTGCCTCTTAAAATCCCCCCGACAGATTTAATTATGTATTTTGTCACAGTGCTTTAGAATGTGCAGAAAAGGTTCTCCAAAGGAAATCTGAAGTCCTTTGCAGCAGTGACACCTGATGCTTAAAAAGAAGAGCAAGCAGCAGAATGTTAACACAAGCCTTCTGAGCATTTTTTCTTCTGACTTGAAAAGCAAAAATCTGAAAAAAAAAAAAAAAACAAAAAAACACCAACACACACATGCAAAGATAGACTTAAGACTTTTAAATAAAACCAGTAAATTCAGTATAAATGTAGCTGCAAGTACTATAGGAAATCAAAAGTACAGAAGATCATGGCTGGAAAGGAGTCTGCAGCCATGCACAGCAGGAAGGAAGCAAGCCAGACACAGGGTGGTCCATAAGCTGGAGAAATGATGAATTGCTGTAAGCTCATATTAGAAGTTAAACCGAGATCAGCACAAACAACCTTGCCAATTTTATGGTGAGATCATTTAGCAAGAGCACAGTGATTAGCTAGAGGCCTGCTTTTCCCAAGCTTTGCTGAGCTTATCTGCCTAAATCCCTGGAACAAGCCCAGCCTATCTGAAGAAATTTACTAGCTCAACATGTGGAGCAGACATTATGTGCCAAAACTTGTACACAATGACCCTTCCCAATGATGATATCAAAGAGCATTAGGCCTAAAGCTACGAGGATGGAAAGGAACACTAAAAAAAATCTGTAATTTGTTAACTTTTCTAGATGGTAGTTGAGACACTGAAGCAGATTGGAGTGCAGGTTTTGTAAGCAGAAAGGAGGAGACTGTAAATTTTAGATACTCAATGTATCCATCACCAGATGTACCAGATCCAGGACAACCCTGTGGTCAGTTTTTCATGATCTGTTACAAGTGACAGGCCTGCACAGGTAGTCTGTAGTCTACCAAAACAGCCAATGTCAGAAAGCAGCATCCTCTTCCTTTGAAATCTGGGAAAACAGACCTAGTGATACTCTTACCCAGCTGCTCAACTCAGTCCCAGTGGTGGTCAGGTGTGAAATGCTGTACAGTGCCTGAATTAAGAGACATGCAAAAGGACACCAGAAGCCCACAGACTGAATGCCATCTAGAATGAAACATCCCTTAAAGCTGGCACCAAGCTGAGACAGATGAATTCTTCATAACAGACTTTAACTTGTCTGGGGATCGTGCTAGAAATCAGCATCAGAACTGCATTTCCAAGAGAGCATCTAATAAGACATTTAAAATCATGAATTTTTTTTACATATTATTAATTTTCTTAATGTTGTCATAAACTTCCTGTGAGCTACAAGCCCAACCACAAGCAAAAAAGCTTCCACTTTTTCTTTAAGAAAGGAAAAGAAAATTTGCTTTCAAGACAAGCCCATCAGGAGGGAAAAGTTTTGGGGCACACAGTCATTTGAAGGTTAATTTATCCAATTAAGAGCAGAAAAGAAACATTTTTATTCTCTGTGAATGTAGAAGCTACTCATTTCTTACACATCCAAGAGGATCTCTGATCCAGATTTCCCCCAGAAAAGGCAAGAATCCACTAGACCAAGTTGCTGAGAGCCCCATCCAGCCTGGCCTTGAACACTTCCAGATACAGTGCATTCAAAACTTCTCTGGGAGACTGTGTCAGTGCCTTACCACCCTCACAGTAAAGGATTTCTTCCTAATATCTAACATAAATGTTTCCCCTTCTGATTTGAAACTGTTCCCCCTTGTCCTGTTGCTATCATCCCATGTAAAAAGTCTCTGTCTCTCTTTTTTATAAGCTGCTTTTATAGGTAATAGAAGACCAAAATTACTTTCTCTTTTCCAGGCAGAGCAACCCCAAATCTTTCAGCTGGAGAGACAGAGCTGGAGAGAGGAGGAGAAAGGAGAAAATCAGTTTTTATTGGGACCTGGAGATTCCCATGTAGTGAGAGTCCCACACAGTGAGACATAGTTACAAATAAGACTACAAAAGAGGAGTTTATTCTCTAATGTAGACCACAAAGCCACGTGGTTATTGCACATGGATGCATCTTGTTGACTTCTCATAGTCACTGCAAAGGATAAATGACAGGCAGAACAGCATGACTAAAACATCAATGCCTTAAAGGAATATTTATGCTAATAAAAGTCAGATAATTTTCACAGACAAATTAATTTGATCTAGTCCACAAATAATTTCCCTTAGAGTCAAATGTAAGAGCATTTTAGCTCCAAAAATGTGCTGTAGCAAGTCACCAGCTCTCTGTGCAGTGCTGAAGATTTCAGGCCTTTATGAAATTATGTGTCAAAACCCACCCTCTCTCAGCTTCTCTGAGCAAGGAGCTGCATTCACAGCTGCTGGGTGCAAACCCTGGGCCCCTCTCTGCTAAATGCACAGGGAATCATTGCATTGACCCCTCAGGAGACTTGAGAACACTACATGAAATGCCTGATTTTAATGCAAAGGTAGAGAACATAAACACTACGTTGGAAGAGCAGGGCATGACTTTTCTGTTTGAACTCAGTTTTAACCTCTCTGTGTCTGCAGAACAGCAAAGGTAACAACTCTTTTGCTGCAAGGAACAAACACTGAAGGTTGTGATCTGCCCAGACCTTGGAGGAACATGCAGCTGCCAGGGAGAAGGCAATGAAGGTGGGCAAGGGAGGGTTCCCTGTGAAGGTATCAGTACGGATAGGGAGAGTAGGAAACCCAGAGCTGCTACAGGGGGTACAACTCCAGGGCTTTGCTGGTGCTGTGCCTGGGAAGAACAAATTTCTATCCACTCACTCATAGAAATATCCTTATTCAGCTTTTAGCATATGGATTTTTCTGAATATGACTTTCAGATGTGTCTGAAAGAATTCAAATATGGTGGAGCACCACAGCTGAGCACCTTCAAGAAATCTACTTTAGGAAAAAAGGGTTTCTCCAGTTTGTTCACATAAGGGGAACAGTGATCTGGCAGCCAGCATATTCCTCAGGCTGGATATACCTGCAGCTCGAGTAGCAGAGAGGTTTCACTCAGGATGGCACAGTCAGATGCAACCAGGTCTTCACCAGTGGGTATGATATCACCAATGCCATCAATTAAATAGGGCATGATACCCCCAGTGCCATCCATTAAATGGTGTGCAGACCCAGAATAAAAACAGACACAGGTGAAGATTTTGTTCTGGTATGAAGGGCTGAAACATCCCTGGAATGTAATTTATCCCAGGCTGAGGTCTACTAGACTCTTATCTCATGCACTAAAATTTCCCTTTACAGAATTCTGGTACATTGGTTTTCTGCCGGTGTTCTTGCCAGGGAATTTAATGATTTCAACTACTGTGGATTAAACTTAGGAGTTGTAATGATTTCCCCTCCACAAGAACAACATGACAAAGCAGGGATTGTGAAGGACAGAAGTTGTTTTCACCAACAGCAGGAGGAAATCTTGTTCCTTTTGAATGAAGTGTTAAGCTATAGCAGGATGTGTAATGTGTGGGGATGTGCAAAAAGAAGGAGAGAAAAAAAAAAAAAAAAAAAGGATGCCCTGGACAGAGAAGGTAGGAGATTTCCTTTAAGGAGAGAAACTGGTGATGCTGAAGCAACATAATTGCAATATCTGAAGGGTTAAACTGTGTGTTTGCAGAGCCATCCAGTAGCAAACACAGCTGTATCAACAGGAAGTAGAATCTGGAGTCAGAAGTGCTTTTTTAAACTTGTCTTTTTCTTTCTCAAACCTACCAAAGAGATTAACAGTGGAGATTTAACACAAAAAAAAAAAAAAAAAAAAAAAAAAAAAAAAAAAAAAAAAAAACACACAAAAAAAAAAAACCCCAAGGTGGAAAAACACCACACAAAAAAANAAGTGTGCAAACTCTGCAGCAACAAAGGACAGAGAGGGGAGAGAGCAGGTTCCAGTGTGCTGGCACAGCACTTATCAGCACTTATCAGCAGTAGCATCCACTTTCCAGCCCACCAGGAAGACATAAAGCCTATTGAAGGCTCAAGGAACTCTCACATGATGGGAATTTACTGACATGAGGGTGATTGCCAGGCCCTTGGGTCGAGCTGAGCCAGAAGCAGCCAAAGTGCTGTGGACCAGACCTCAGTGACTGTCCATCTCTCAGCATACACCCCCACACTTTGCCTGGTGTCCAGGCCACTTTTATCCTCTCTCCCCTACTCTCTGTGGTTGAATAGCCTTAAGAAGTTATAATTTCAATTTCCTATTTCTCAATTCCTGCAGCCAAGCTCCAAGCCCCAGAGGAGTGTCCAACTCTCATTGGCTTCGATATAAAACTCAGACACAAAGTAGAGAAAAATAAAGAGATGTTAGAACATTGGTGTGGATGTGTCTCAGGTTCCTGACCCTACACACAGCTCCCATTACCTTTCCAAGAAAACTGTTGAATTCAGCATTTTAACTGCAATACAAAGGACTTTTCTTCCTGTTCTCACTCTTCCCCCACCCCCCATTTCTGATACAGTTTATCAGCTCTCTACAAAAATGGCAGGAAGTGCATTTGCATTTTTATCAGAAGGTGAGTAAAAAACTGCAAATTTTGTTACACAGCACTTGGAGTGTCCTTCCTACTCAGTCTCTTTTATTAGAAAAAACAAACCACAGACACACAAGCAAGCCAACCTGTTGGAAAGAGACTGGTGCAAAATGAGAAGGAAAAACATTTTATTTTTCCAAATACACCTATTTTGTAAGCCAAGAACAAATAATTTCAAGTCTGTTACAGACTACAGTGTGGTTGGGGGGAGTTTAAGGCTGACCTTTAGGGACCAGAGTCTCACCCCCCATGTTCACAGAGCCCACAACCATTAATCCACCAGGTCAGAAGAGAAAACAGACACTGCCTGCCTGGTAGTGCCCATGGAGAGAGGATGCCTGAGTTTCACATTCACTCTGCTACATTTTTACTCTATTTTTAATCAATAAGAGGGATTTAGATCCATACCCTGTTCATTTGGGGGTTTTATTTCAGGTAATTACTCAACTCAGAGTAAATGGTGATGTATCATTTCATGCCATAGATTTTAATAGCATCAAATAATCCACATAGATTGACCAACTCCCCCCCCTTCCCAACCTCAAACCAAAATAACCTCCCCTCTCCCCAAAAAAACAAACCACCCTCTCCCCTGTCTTACACTTTAATAACATCAAAGGGAAAATAAGATGATCACAAAATATTATGAGATTTAAAAATACCAAAAAGCACTGGGAGTTTCCACAGGCAGAGGCTGAAAATCCAGGGCAACTGCCAGGAGGCAGAAGGTATGTTCATAAAATTAAGATAATTTGGAATGTCTGCTATTCAAATATCTCATAAAGATTTGTTCAGTGTTTGTGAGAAGGGAAGAAAATAAGGGTTTTGTTCCAAAACAATGCTTCCTCAGCACTGAACTGGGGTTCATGAGGAAGTTCCCATCAACAGATGTTCTGAGATCATCTCTGCATCTCAGGTTCAAGGGAAATCTCTTTTTAATTGTTTGGCTCCTTCATAGCATTCTTTAAAGAAACTCTTGAATTCAAAATTTTCACCTTGATGTTCTCTCAGATTTGTAAAGTTTCCTTACTTTGTCATGGGCAGTTTCTCCACTCTGTTGGTCTGGATTACCATAAAGCTCACATTTAAAATTCAACAGACCTGGCACAGGACAGTTCCTTCTCTTGGCTGCTAGCTCATGGCTAGGAGAAGAATTCTTTCCCTTTCCGAAAATCAGCAGCACTTGGCTGAGAATATTTGGCATGTGAAGCTTGGATAAAGCTGGTTAGGCCCTCGTGCCAGCTCACAGGGCCACTGCATTGTGACAGCTCTGAAAAACCAGGTGTTGGCTCCTACCCAGGAGCCCACTTGGGGCTGTGGGTGCCCAGGCCCCGAGGTCACCAATTGGGGTTTTTCTGCCTTGGCAGCCCCACACTGTGGCCCTGGGACATAAAGAGTCCCTGGTGCTGACAGGACAACACCACAGGGTTCTCCCAGCCACATTTTGGCTGCCCAGAGGAGCTCCTGAGCAGAGCATCAAGGAGGAGAGGCCAGCAGTGAGACACAGCCAAAGGAGCTTGGAGAGAAGGTCACCTGGACAAGTCTCCCATTGAGGCCTGGGAGATGGGCTGATTCAAACAAATTTTCTAAGGGATATTTTTCTTTTTAGTGAGAACTGCTCTGGAGCAGTTTGAGGTAGCACCTTGTCCCATGTGCTGTGAAAGAGAAAAAAGCAGAGGTGATGAGACCCTGAACAGAGAGAACAGGCTGCTCCTGAAGATCTGGCCCAGAAACAGCAAAAAGAGCAAATTTGTGCAGTGGGAATGAGGGGGCTTAGAAGAAGTCAGAGCCAACACTTGAGCCAGCCTGGGCTTTGCACTACAGACCTTATTCCAGATATGCTTGAGGCTCAGATCCTCTTTTAATACACAACAGAAAGCCTCCAAAAGCAGCTGTACCTTCCAAACAAAAGCTGTACCACCCCTAACAAAAAATGACACATTGCAAATGTGGAAGAAAGAAAACAGAAAGAGGCCTTGACTTTTACAAGACTTTGGGGGCAAAACCATAGCTTTTGAATTAAATACAATGGAAACTACAAGCAAGGAAAAGAGAACAATTCCTGGCACAAATTCACTAAGAATAGAAGAAAAGGAGTGAAATTATAAATATAGAAAAAGGATTAATTGAGATGGAGAATTAATCCCCTGGATCCCAAGGTCAGTGGAAACAGAATTGAAATTCACAGCTTTGGTAAAAAGAGACGTCAGAGAATGAACCTAAAAAAATGGGGCAAGAATTAATTATGAAGGCTGGTATACTTAAAGGTATCAGCTCTCCAACTCGGAATACACACACATCACATGCACAAGCAAGAAGAGTGTGTCACATTCTGTTTCTAGGAGGGATTATTCCTGGTGGAAAGAAGCAATTCTCATGAGGGTGATATAATTAAATGATCCTGTTTTAATCTGGGGCCCCAGAGGTGAAGTGACTGTCCCAAAGGCAGGCAGGATATCTGTGGCAGAGCCAGAAATAGCAGTCAGATTTCTTGTTCCTACACTGCAGCCATTCCATGATCCTTCCTCTTACACACATCTAATAACCTAAAGTCGCTGAGTTCTTAATGGATGCAAAGAGAAATCATTCCACTGAGCTGCCTCTCAGGCGCTGTCAGCTCAGGCAAAGCCAGTTTCTTAGTGTTTGGCTTTCAATCATGCACCTTATGCCTGCAAAAGGGCAGAACTCTTTCACCTCTCCAGCCCCTTCAAATCCCACACATCAGTGGTGATCAGCAGTTTAGAGCTTGATGGATCTGTGCAAAGTGATGAAATGGGTCTTTCACACACGATTCCCTCTTGCTTGCAGGCAGCTCCAATACTGCTGTGGCTGAACCAAGCAGGTAACAAAATCCCTGTTTGTGATCCAGAGACCTGCTGACACCGTGAATGGCATAACACAGAACGAATCAAAGCCAAACAAAAGCAGAACTTCGCTCAGGCCAGGGTATTGCTGCCACTTCCCCATCTCAAACAATGCCAGCCGGGAAAGTGGCAGCACCTCAGCCCTTAAACAGTTAACGTTGTGCTTGCACCCATAGAGGAGGACACCAGCTGTGTGGTTTGTCTCTGGGAGGATAAAGATGAGTTGCTAATTACGCGGTTACGAACCTTTTTGGTCTCCCACAGCCCCGACACGCGAGGGCAGTGTTGGTGCACGAATGGTGCTCCCCAGCAGCCCTGCACAGAGCCCGGCTCCTCCCGAGCATCCCCCGGGCCAAGGCTGCTCCACGGACACCACTCGCACCAGAAAAAAACACATTTGAGAAGCGTTTGGGGAGGGCGCGGGAGGTGTCAAGGCAGGATATTTATATCCTGTCAGAAGCAGTTTTTCTAAGGATGTTTCCCTTAGGTGTTAGAGGGTGAACAATCAACGAGCAACCCCTTTATAGCCACATAGTCACATGGGAATGAAACAAATTCAATTATTTAATAATCGCTCTATAAAATGCTACAGTTATCGAGGACACAAAGGTTTTAAAGGAATCTCATCTTTGCTGCTGTAATGTCCATTTACTCCTCTAATCAAATACTCCAGCCTCCCAGATGATAGTCTGGCAAGCATTTTAATATAGCTGGGACAGAGAGAGACAGTGAAAAACATGGCACAAACATCTCCTCAAGTGCCAGCAGACTCTCTGTGTGATATCTATGGAAAAACTGACACAAGTCAAAAAAAACCCAAAGGGAGTGGGGGGTGAGTATATGCATATATGTACTGTATCTATTTATCTGTATATATATACACATGTAATTCACACAGAATTAAACATATCTTTAAAAAGCAGAAGTATCTTATTTGAGCCTGAAACTAGGCATGTAATGCATTGTTCCACCACAAAACCCAGGAGTTCACCCACACCCAGGCAGTTTTGGTGGGTAAGGAATTCACCAGCCTTTATAAGCAGGATCACACCACCTCTGTGGAGAACCCCAGTGCACTGAGCAAAATTAGCACAGGTTTTAATGCAAAATCTGGAAATATAAGTCAAGCAACTTCCAGAATTCCACTGTCTATGACCCCTTTGTCAGGCTCATGGACTGCTGTGCCTCATAGAAATGTTCCAATAAATGTAATTTTAAAAATGTGCCCTTGGGACTCTACTAGAACAGTGAAAAGTCATAGTGAACAGTCTCTGTAAATGAACTGCAGTGTTAAATAGCAGGGATGTCATTTTGTATTTAACTACTAGGGTCAAATGTGGAAATAAAACTCACAGAAAGGAGCCATATTAATTTGCCCTCATTCTCTTGCATCAATGTTTATCAACCCACACACAGATGCTGTGGGTATGATCCAGTCCTGTAAGTCCAAGATCCAGCAGGAAATTCTGCCAGCAGTACTTACAAATAAATCACCTGCTGAATGGCCAAACTAGGAAATGAAACCTGGATATTTTCCTAATTATTGTTTTCCACCTTTTTTTCCCCCCTCATTAAAATGTAACCAAAGAGTTTTATAGTGTAATCCACTTGCAGATTCTTAGCACTGGCTGCAGCTTTTGTGGTTTGGTCCTTCCTTGCTAAACAGCTAAAATGACCCAGCTGTTAGTCTAAACCCAGGGAACTGGCAGCCTGGGGGCAGCCAGGAACATGTGCCAGCCATTCAGAGGAGAACTTAATTCTCCCCACATGGATTTCAATGTCTTTGCCTCCTTATCAGCCCAGAGACAGAGAGTTCCCTTTGTCACAGCTGGTACAAGTTGGTGATCATAAATGTGAGCTATAGTCTCCTTGGCCATCACATACACCCAGGAATATACTGGTGGACATGAAAAAAAAATCAGAAAGGAGGATTTGCAAGTCCAAAAACCTCAGATGCAGAGTGACTTCATGTACCCACAGCTGTGGGAATGCCAAGGGCACATCAGGCACGGCAGTGATAATGGCACAGGGGTGTAGAGCACTGCAGGAGATGCCACAGGATATTCATAGCACTTTGTGGGGAAGTTCCCAGTCTCTCTGCAGAGCCCTGGTATGTTATTGTTCACCCAGTGCAAGAAGGCTGGTCCCTACATGGATAAACATGTTCACCAGAGTCATTGCTTTGGGGGATTAGTGTCCCCAAAAGGCATCAAACTGTCTTTCAGCAAAGCCATGCTCCATTTTTTTCACTATATTCTTATTTTCACAGGCCAAGGATATGTATGTGGAGAAGAGGAAACTTCAGCAAGAGAAAGAAACAAAACAAGACAAAAAAACCCCCCTACCCATCCTGCTATGACTTGTAACTCAAAAAACTTCAGTAAGAAAACAACAAAAAGCCTGATCATAGTGTGGAATACTAGTGAAGCATGAAGAATCAAAACTTCTAAGACACTCAGAAATTAAAGTGTGAGTTGCATTTACAAACTCTAGAAAAGGGAAAGTGCAGCAGTTCATTCATCTATAAATTATTGCTACCTTCTAATGAAAATAAAAAAGAAGTGTTTAATAATGATAGTCTGTGAGTCATTCAGAGCAATTTTGGTCAAAGCTGTGAAGCCTGTGTGGGCTGCACTGTTGCTGGTGGCATACAGCTGATTTTCTGTCAGGTATTGTACAGAGTGACAAAGTTGGCTACTACTCCTGACTTTACTGTGTTCTGTTCCTTATATACAGATACTGCAAGGGTGCAAGGGCTGATGGCTTTAAACTGAAGAAAGATCAATTTGGATTAGACATAAGGAAGGTTTTTGGAAGGGTGGTAGAACACTGGGAGTGGTTGCCCAGAAAGGTGGTGGATGCTCCATCCCTGAAACTATTGAAGGTCAGGTTGGAGGGAACCTGGATGAGGTTGAAGATGCCCCTGCTCATTGCAGCAGGGTTGGACAGTATGACATTTAAAAATCCTGTCCAATCCAAACCATTCTATAATTCTATGACTACACATGATATTTAAATATTTCTGAATCTAATGTAAATACTAACTGAGTCAAGCTACACAGTTTCATGATAGAGATGTAATAATAAAACCAACCATCCTACCTGGAAACCTTTCACTGGAGATCATTTCAATATGTTTGGAAGGGAAAGGGCAAGTTTACTTTAAGATGAGTAGGAGGGGTTTGTTTCAGCTCTATGCAAAAGGTATAAAAGCAGCCAAACACTGCAGGTACTGTGATTTCTGTACATCTGAGTGTCAGTGAAATGCTGGACCAAGAGCCCTTGCTGTGCCTTCCCATCACCAAGCAAGAGATTTATTTTTTTTTTTTCCTAGGAAATCCTGTGAATTTGCAAGGCAAGCTCATAGGATAATGTCCTTTTACAGTGCTGGAATTGCTCTGTGACAGCAAAGACTTAACTGTGCAGGTGACTCATAACCCTCTGTGGATGAGCCCACAATTATTTCTGCAAATACCTCTCAGGTTTCCTTTTGGGCTCACTGCACTCCATCCTGGATTTCATGAAACTTGGCCTTCCAACTTGCTCATCTCTCATTTGCTTTTTAGTTTAAGTGGAATGACAGACCCAGACTAATAAAACAGAAGAACAACGTGGGAGCTATTGAGAAAGAGAAGAGGAACTGAGATGACCACACAGTCCTGGAATGTGTTACCAACCCAAGTATTAGAAATTCATTATTGTGCCACAAAGCTCAGCTTAAGTGTTATCTTCTTCCACAGCTGTTTCAGCCTAAAGGCTCTCCTTTCCTAACCCAACCACAAGGATATTTACTTGTGGGACAGAGCCAGTGGCACCCACAGAGGTAAAAATGCTTTTTTCCCTTTTACTTTCCCACACCTAGCCCAGATGCAAGGATTAAAAAGCCCAGCAGCAGAATATGAGAAGATACAAGGGATTAAAAGAATTTCAGAAGCTTCACTCAGGATGCCAGAACACACACAAGGTTTCAGTATGGATGCAATAAATAGCAGAGCATCAGCAGAGGTACATCCCAAAGCTGGGAGACCACCTGGCTGTAGGAGAGCCCGTGATCTTCACCCATAGGTAGGAAACTCAGAGCAGCACTGGAGAATAACCTGCACAGAGCTCCTAAAGCAGCAGTCAGAGTCCCTTGACCCAGCAACACATCTATAAAAATCAGATCTGTGATCTCCTGCCAACCTGCAGCAATGGGAAGCCGAAGACAACTCACCTCAGGATGCAGCAAATCCTGGGTGGCACAACACAGGGAGAGGGAATGATGGGGAAATTTGGTGCTGGAAGAGCAGTCCAACTTGGTGGACATCAGAACACAGAAAGGAAACATATGGGTAGAAGTTCTTTGAGTCTATCAACTACCAGTCAATGCTTCTACTCAACAGAAAGGGAAATTTGTGCTTTTAAGATAAGGACCATAAGAATGAGGATGCTTGGACTGTATCATATGAAAGCAAAGGGGGAAGTAGGAGGAACAACTTAATCTAGGATACCTACCCAAACCTCCTACTGACAAATCTGAAAGACTGAATAAAATCTCACCCTGCTTTCTGGCCCACAGCATGTGACACTGTCAGGTTTAATATTCAAATGTATCTTCAGCTGAAGCTGTGGGTGTCCAGCTTTTGCCAGGCCACAGCTGCCAAAGTTCACATACATGATATTATTTCTTGGGTTTATAAACAGCTTCAATTCCAGTCATGTATGAGAGCCAGGGCTGTCCAGACAGGAATGCTCAAGACCCCTCTGGGACCCTGAGACATCCAAAAGAGCAGTTCTCAGTAAGCTGAGCCCTGGCAAGATGCTAAAGCAACTCTTAACATCCTACCATGGGAGCCCAGAGCTTCTGAAGAAAGAAAACAAATGTCCCATATGGGTATAGAGGACTTCTGAAATTTTTGACCATAGCACCTGGGGAAGGCAAAAGAAGCTAAACATGCATGAGCCTCTGAAAGGACAGGCACACAGAATCATCATATAAATTTCACACGTCTGCTAAAATCCACAGCAATCACTTTAACTAATGCCTTCTCCTGGAGAAGCCTCACGTGGGGGCAGGACTGCTGCAGTGTGGAATGGGGACAGGACCTGCCCAGGGGACATAAACAGGCAGTGGCACAACTGTGAGGAGGGTGAGGAAGAGGGTGTCTGCATCTCTGTTGTGGTTGATGCTGGAAAAGACAGTGTTTCGCACTACCAAAGCAAATTCAGGCACTTATAGGAGAAATAATGAAAGAAAATGCATCAAGTCCTGCTTCTCTCAGCAGAAAGTCTGTGTGTGTGTGTCTGTGTGTGTCTGTGTGTGTCTCTGCGTTTGTATGTGTGCGATTTCTTTGACTTAGGAAGCATCTTCATCAGAAACAGACTTGGGTGTGGGCCTCTGATGCGTGTGAAGAACATTCAGTGCTACCTTCAGGATGTTGCCTTAGCAATGATTTCATTCTGCAAGTGGATGTGTGAGGGGGGACTGCCAAATGAAAGATCAGCTTTGGGAAGGCCCTGTGCACAATGCAGCCATACCCATGGGAGCTGTGTCTGCCAGCTTCAAGCCTTTAATTTTCATAGCTGAATCTTCAGCTGCTATAACCAGAGCAATTTTAATTGTCATCTACAACTTATGGAAGTGTAGGATAAGAGCCCTTCTACAGAGAAGTGTATCCAGTCTATCTCTGGTAACCAGATGTTGTCAAGCAAGAGGGAAGAGTGGGAAGGTTATGAGGACAAAGCACAGCAACTTTGAACCTGTGCTGCCTGAGATAATCTGTGCATCATTAGCCATGGTGCAAACCAGGAGCCTTCTGTTAAGAAGCACTTAACAGGTAAACCTCAGCTCACCCTCCCTGGAGAGCCATGGGGTTTTTGCAGGGAAAAATAAAGGTGTCACTTTTTTTTTATTTCTTTGTGTTTTTGTTTTGCTTTGTTTGGGTTTTTTGTTTATGTTTAGTCAGAATATGGTTTTTTTTCCTTGGAAGAGCCCAAAGAAATTTAATAATTTTTCCTGCTACCAAATCCAAATATTTTAAAGATTAAATTCTTGTCTTTGTATCTCTAAGCTAAATCTCATAAAAGAAGGAAAAAGAATACATTGTGGTTCTTAGCACACAGCCTGAGGCAGTCCTGAGCCTGGGTCATTATCAATTACTATGTATGAAATAGATGTCCACAAAGGAGATGGTGCCAAATAAAACCATCTTTTGAGCATCTCTCTCCTCAGAACCACCCATCAAATCCAAAAGCTTTGTGTTTGTGTAACATGACTGCATCACTTCAGATAAATCAATACCTGCCTACCAGTAGATGCAATGAAGAACAACTTGATTCTTTGTTTTCTTTCTCTATTTGAGAAGTCTGCAGGTTTGCATTCACCCTATTATTTTTTATTTTAGATTGTCAGATCCACACACCACACATTCCTCCACTTCAAATGTTTAGAAACCTCCAGTGCTGTTCTTCCTACAAAAGTGCCTTTACTAATTTTCTACAAGGTGCAGAATAGTTTCTTTAATCACCACCCTGGTTTAGGACATTTTGTCCTTTCTGAATAAGTGGTCTCACATTTCTGAGTCATCAGGACTAGAGACTGAAGATGCTGGCTCTGACTCCTGAATGTGCAACCCTGAAAGGAGCCAACGCATCCAGTTTTAAATTCCTTGCTTCAAAAATGACTCAGGCACAGAGGAATCTCAGCCTGGTTGAAGGGACTTAGGATCCCATGGTCTCTGTCCTTATATCTATGTTAAAAAAAAATTAAAGAAAATTTTCAAAATTTATGCCTAAAATTCCAGCTGTGTTCATTTATTTTACTCTTCATGAGCCCATCATCTGGGCACTTTTGCCTTAATAAAACCCCCTGTTGATAAAACTCTAAGAATTCAATAACTGCTTGTAGTTTCAAACAGTACCAGGGGATGCAGAACCTGAAAGCTGCCTTCTGAAATGCCTTTGAGACTTGCCTGACCTTCCTATATTATCTTCTCTGCATTTCTCCCTGGAGCAATATTATATTCAACCCAGAGAGTCAACCCTCTTCTCTCCCAGTGGAAGATCTTTTTCTGTGCATAGTTCCCCCTACATGTGAAGAGTGACAAATCTCCAGGGAGACCACAGGGCTTTGCACAATGTGCACAGTGACCTGCCTGGTGCTACCACTCCATGGATGTCTCTGCAGAGCCAGAAAGATCTTTATTACTGTTGTGATAATGCCAGCAAAGAAAAACCACAGATGATGAAGTGGGGCAGTGCTAGAGCTTTACCAGGACTCATCTGTTATGACTCTCGTGACTTAAATATCTCATGAGCAGGGTGGCCATGACAGCTAAATATTCACAATATCCCAAAGTAATTGCAATATTCCTTGTTTTTATATACAGCACCCTTAATCAGACCAAACTAAGCCTTGTCTGCTCCCAAAAGTCCTTTAAACACTACACAGGCGAATACTCCATCCCAGACGCTCTTCTCACCCCCCTCAATGAGCCCTGCTGTACACTTTTTTCATCCCTGTTTTTTCCCCACTCCCTTGTATATGACAAACAGAAACCTGCTTTTCATCAGCTTACCAGTCCCCAGTCACTTCCCAGTTCAGGCATGGAAAGGGTCCAGAGAAAACCAGTTCCTTACTGGGGAGAAATTATCCCCACTCTAAGCACAGCCTTCCAAGTTCCAGCCCCATGGGTGTCCAGGAGGTGACAGTGTCCCTGAATGCTCCAAGGAGCAGCTTTACCTGCTCTGTTCAATGGAGAGCCTGAGCTGGACCTGTTGAGACCCAGGAGATTTTTTTAGGCTATTTTTTTTATACTGTTTTGAGCTCCTTTTAGACGCTCTTTAGACCAAACATGCTGCTAGCAATATCTGGATTGCACTCACTTGTCTTTCCCCTCAGCAAGCACTTGTGCCTGCATGCACACACACAGATTTTCATGCCACAGCAGGTTTTTTACAAAAGTCTTTGATACCAAGGGAACCCAGGACAACCACAGCACAATTCACAAGATCTCCTCTAGTGACAGAGGGGACAGTGTTGGGGGGGTGGGGGGCACCTCCCTCTGTTCGATTTTTTTCCTTGCTGAGCAAAAATCAGCTGTGCTTAGATCCCACAGGAGCACAAGAAGTACAGTTCGTTGTCGTCAGTTTTTGCGGTGTGTTTTATTTTACAGAAGAGCCCCTGTTGTCAGCATCCAGGCAGGGCTTATCTGGGTGCCATCTGCTGTCACGCAGGTGTGCCTGGTGTGCCGCACCCCGCCTGCCGCTCTCCGGCTTTCAAGTGCGGCTGTATTCCACAGAACACCAGCCAGCCGCGGGTGCCAGCAGCCCTCCGGGCAAACCCCCCCGAGCACAGGGATGCTCAGGCACAGCTTACACGTGCCTGGCTCCGGGAACACCCCACCTCAGGCTGGGTGGCCCAAACGGGTCTCCAACAGCGCCAGGGTCCCCAGGGCTCCCAGAGCCCGGCGCGGCTGCGGGGATGGGACGGGCAGCGCTCACCCTGCCAGGACGGGCGCTGCTCCTCCCGTCGGACCTCAGCGCTTCCCACGGCGGCTCCCAGTCCGGGAATTCGACCCAAGCTGCGGGCACGCACCGGGAAAAGCAAAGCAAAACTCCGACACCCTTGGGGAATAAGCGGCTTCCCCGGAACGGTTTTTCCAAAGAGGACGGGGAGGAAAGCGGCTGCTGCTGCTGCTGCAGCTCCAGGAGATGGGGAGGGGGATCAAACCCTCCTCCCTCGCCGGCCCCGGGGCAGCGGCGGAGCGGCTCCACCTGCGGGAGCGGTCGGCGGCACCGCCGGGACCCGGTCCCGGTCCCGGTCCCGTTTTCCTCACGGCTTCGCCCCACCCCGGTACCGGCACCGGGACTGCCTCGGTCTCGGCACTGCCAGGCACCGTCGGGAACCTGTCCTTTCTGTCCTTTCCCCTCCATACCCGTGGACTGACAGCCTCAGCCGTGCTGTGGGGATCTCTTCATCTTGCTTTTGCTCCCTGGCACAAATATTCACAATACAAAGTAAAAAACCCAACAGTTTTCTGTGCTGATGCACCTGGATGCTGAGAAGGGCTCAGCTCTGAGGCACTTCTGCATCCTCCTCTCCTCTCCTCTCCTCTCCTCTCCTCTCCCCCAGCTCACCTTTCCCTTCCTGCTCTCCCACCTCCCCACAGGCTCGCACTCGGCTCTCCCAGCCCACCCTGCATTAAACCCGAGTGTGTTTGCAGAAGACAGACAGGTCACCCCGGCAGTTTCCGAACTCACCTGCAAAATGCTGCTTGCTGCTAGAATCCAGGGCAAAAGCCACCTCATCCCTGGAAGCCGGGATTAAATGCATTTGATTGAACCCAGATTTAGAGCCGTTTTGAACAAAAACACCACTTTGGGGAGCGCAGAGCAACTCTGAACTGGCAACCTAGCCTAGGCACTCTGCCTTTTTCTCTTGGCTCTTTGGGGATTTTATTAAAGACAGGTCTGACGTCACGGTGAAGGACAAGCCCTGCATTTTTCCTCTGGAGAAACTTTTCCTGCCTTCACTTCTTCATTTTTGTGTGTGGTGTTGTCCCACCTCCTGCATTTCAGTGCATCGCCGTGAGCCAAAGGGCTCTTAAAGGGAAAGCTGCAGCGCCGGGGTCCAACACGCTGCGATTTTAGCGCAGCTCCAAAGGCTCGGAGCTCATCCCTCGTGCTGCTGATGGCGTTCAGACTCTTGCAATGTGGCTAGTGCAGCAAGAAGCGTTTGATCTGGCTTTACTGGTTGCAATCAATGACATGACACGTATACAATTATTCACAGATGTCTGATTTATTTGATTTTTTAAAAGAGTGACTTCATTTGAAGAGCAAAAGGACATTTGTCTTGCACACCCTGTGGGAAGCAGTCTGACAACTCCTTTGGGACTCCCCTCTTTACAGAGCAACCCCGGATCACACAATCCCCTGCCATGCTGCACATCCCTCCCATGATTTCAGGGTTTAGGAGTGTGCATCAGCCCTGGGCCCAGGTACACTTCTGTCCTGTGCCAGCAGTGGGCATGACAAATGTTATCCAGGTACATGGGAGTGCAAACCCCACCCTGAACTCAAACCTCACCCCAAACTCTCTGATGCACTTGTATGCCCTGATTTTAGCTGAGAAATGTCTGATGTATTTTTCTTCTTTTACTTAAGCACAGGTATAGGTTTTCCCCCAACCATTTTAAATCTGAATTTGAAAGAATTTAAAGTTTCTTTCATCCTTAAACTGAAATAGAATATTATAAGGAAAATGAGTGCTAGCAAAAGGAACAAAAACCCTGTTAAACAGCTTCACAGGTCTTAAATATAAGAATTTATTCATGGGCTAAAATAAGTGTCAAGGTAAATTTAAAAGTAGGCAAACCCTTCTTCTTGATGTGACAGGCTGGGCAGTGATGGGTGGGTGAATCACTCTGATGACCAAACTAGAACTGAGACGTTTCCTCAAGTTTTGCTCAGCTTTGGTTACCACCTGGAACTCAGGTGTGCCAGGTTGGGTTGGGAGGAGCCACTCCCACCCCCTCACCCTAAGGAGCCATCCAATATAAGAAGGACCTGGAGCTGTTGGAGTGGATCCAGAGGAGGCCATTAAGATGTTCAGAGGGATGGAGTACCTCTCCTATGAGGTAAAGGCAGAGAGAGTTTGTGTTGTTCAACCTTGAGAAGGCACTAAGAAGACCTTTTGGCACCTTCCAGTATGTAAAGGGGCTCCAAGAGAGCAGGGGAGGGTCCTTTGGCCTTCACGTAGTGACTGGATGAGGAGAAATATCTTTATGCTGAAAGAGGCTACATTTAGATTAAGTATTAGGAAGAAACCCTTCCCTGTGAGAATTGTGAGAGACTGGAACAAGTTCTCCTGAGAAATTGTGACTTCCTTGTCCCTAGAAGTGTTCAAGACCAGGGACTCTGACCAACCTGGTCTAGTGGAAGATGTCTCTGCCCACATAAGAGCAGCTGGAACCAGGTGATCTTTAAAATCCTTTCCTACCCAAACTATTCTATGATTCTATCCCAGCCCTCCTGAGTATCTGATGCTCTGTGGGGTTTGCTCCACAAACCTGGCACAGCTGAATGCTCAGGGCTGGGGCTGACACTGAGTGGGGTGGGGAGAGTGAGAAATCTGCTCCAGTAACTTCTGGTCACAGAGTGACTTCCATCCCTTCATGCTGGGTGACATGGGCAGTTTAATGGATTTACACCTCGTGGATCAGGGAGCTCCAAAAGATCAGCTTGTTTGTGTGACAGTCTGGACAGACAGCTGCTCTAGGAGATGATTCAAACATGATTAAATACAAACTGAAGGAAGCTCCATGAGCTGTCTTCCTCCTCCAGCACCTTTACCCCTACCACAGCCCTTTCCCAGGACTCATAACCCTGAAGACCAGGCTCAGGATGGTGTTTTCTGTCAGGCTGATCCAGAACGATGTCTATTCTCCCTTGTGTATATCCTCCCCCTTTTTCCTCACTTCCCCCTCTGTTTGTTCATTCTAGCTTTTTCTATTTCAATATTTCTCACTTACCCTGCTGTCACCAGCACATCCTTCCTTGTCCAGTGTTGATATTCTTCTGAGGAATGTAGAACAAACCCTGCTATCTTGGTGTCACCCAGGTGGTGTTCATCTGCATGTGGATGTTACTGAGTGCCAGACTTTGGGGTCCAAACCTCTAATATTTTGTGAAGTGAAAGTAGTATTTTGAGAGTTCAATTCCCCTGACCTAGGTGATATGTTTGTTTTTTGTTTTTGTTTTTTTCCTTAATTGAAACTATTTGGGTTAGCATAGGGTGAAAGGCTCAGATGTAAATCTGATAGATAATATTTCATATAAATTGTGATTGCTGGCTTGGAGATGAAGGAGCCGTGATAGCAGGTCTAGCAAAAATAACTTTCCAAATAAAGGAGGAACAAGAGTTCAAAGTTCCTGTGGTATCAGACTACAGCATCAAGGGAAAGAGCACTTTAGAAATGACATAAAAATGGCATTGTGTTGGTTTGGGATTTTTCCAAAAAAACATTTGGTTATCTCCCTCTCTTTGACTATTTCCTCAGCATATTTCATTGCCTCAGTGAATTCCTTAGCAAATGCTGTGGTCAAGCATGTCAGCAAGGATGAAATCATTGAGACATGGACATCTGGGTGTTTGAAGCTCCACAGCCCACCTCAGCTGGCTTGTGAGAGTTTGTCATGTGGTCACAAACCAGACACTCTGTCTTAGCTTGGCTGAGCCAGGGCTCAAGGCCTGGGCCTGCAGCCCCAGGGCAGGGCTGCTGAGACATCCAGGTGCCTGAGCAGCCTTTCTGGTGGTGACTCCTGTGTAGATATGGGGACATTTACAGGTGTGTCTGGGTGTAATGTTATTTAATTAAATCCCAAATGACAGGGGTATTTTGGCTCTTGTTGAACTCTTTGATAACAGCAGCCCAAACCTGGGCTTCTATGAGCTCTCAGGTCCCTCCAAGGATGACCATGCTAAAAGAGATCACTGCAATCCTCTATCACCCTGGCTTGATCCTGGGGAGTCTTGTACTGGCCCCAGTAAGTGAAAGCTCTAAAGACACATCTCTGTTTTATTCAAGGACTTCAATTTAAGATCTTTAAATGATGGAAAGTCCACTTCATGTTTTGATGAGTTCAGTTACATTCACTATTAAACATTTGTGCCATATTTCAGTCTGAGTTTGCTGGTTTCATCTTTCTGCCAATGTCTGCTTGGCTGATGAGAATTCAGCACCTTCTTCCAACATATAAATATGCAAAAGTTCCGTAAATCACTGCTGACTCTTCTCTTTAATAAAACAAGGAAGCCACGTTGCTTTTAATTCCCAGTGTAAAATTGTTTTTTGGAAACTCAAATGTAATAGTTTTATGACTTTTATCTCTTTACCTTTCCCTTTCCATGGACAGTATATCTGGCAATGCCACTATCCACCACTCCATAGCTATCCACAGGGAACAGGCAGCATGTCCCAGTTCAAGGCAGCTCTGATTCAGTCAGGCTCGTGCTTTAATATCATTTCTTCTTCAACACATCCCTTATGCTTCTCGGCCACATAAACAGGTTTCTCAATTTGACTTGATTTTACAGTCTTCTTAGAACAAATAAACTGGGAAATAGATTGATTTATTTTGTGCTGTTTTTTTACCTTTACTGGAGGCTGTAGCCAGTCAAAGAATACAGGGACTACAAGGAACAGAAAGAGAGCAAACATCGGATGCGTGCTGTTTTCTCTTGCAAAATCATGGCAGGAATAGCTCCTTGCCTGTAGCTGATTTCCTTTGTAAATAAGTGATTTCAGAGTCAGGAAAAAAAATAAAAGAACACCTTGGACTTTCCTGACTCATAAAAGGTAAAGACTGAGTCATGAATCTTATAAATGAGCCACAACCACTAGTTGTGTTAGTTCCTATCAGGGTGCTGCTTCTTCTGCTTCTCTCCGTGATGAAGGTGGCATCCCTTTCAGTCAGCAGAAAGGCTGGGATTCAGGAAGCACATGCTGGAATGGAAAGGGAGATGGATCAAACTGCACCATCAATTATTCTTGTTACAGACACCACTTAGGTGATAGGAAGGAGTCAATCAACCTGGGCCTTTGAAATATCAAAGAAGCTTTACAAGCAAGAGTATGAAAACATCTGTTTAAGCTGACTCTCCATAACATCACAAGCATCTGCACACTCAGCCAGCCCCACTGCAGCACAGGTAAACATCTCATTTTCAGAGTTGCTGGCCTTTGCAGGTGAGACCTGACACCTGAGTGAAAGAAGCTGCAGTACTACAGGAAGACCCACTCTTTTGCTGTCTAGAGTCTTTCCAAAGAAGAAGATGGACAGGAACCACACTGTGGATAGAAAGCCAAACGTTCCTTTGCTCCTGTTCAGCCTCATGTCCCCTGATAGAGATGCAGAAGGTACCAGGAGCTAAGGTGGTAAATCCAGCACTGAATTCCCTCAGTCCTTTAGAAAATACCAGATGAATGGGTTTACCTTGGAATGTTACTCAGCCTAGGTTTCCATTACTGAGAACTATGCACCTTGCTGTGTGGCTTGAACTCCTTCTGCCAGAATATTTGTGAGGCTGATCACACACCCAGCTGCTAAACAGGAAATCAGCTGCTCCAGGTAAACCAGCCTGACTGTCAGCACTCCAGGACCAACTGGTCATTTCTCAAAAGAGCTGGTGTAAATCAGCTCCACTGATTTAGGTGAGGCAGCAGCCAAGTCTGAAAAATGGAACATTCAATATTTAATTCATTCATGCAGCCAAAACAATTTATTCCCACCATTTTAGCAGGACTGTTGCCTTTGAGGAGACATGACTGTGGTTTCATTCCCCATAAATAAAGTCAGATTTATTAGGACAGGTCTTCAGCTGGTGTCAATCTGTGTGACTGCTTTGATTTCAGCAGTACTAATCTGGCTGACAGCATCTGAGCTGCTCCACTGTGAGCAAAAATGTTCAGGCACCAATGACAGTAGCTAATAAATAAGTCATTAAAATACTGCTTTCTGTAGTTTCCCATAGAACTTCATATCTATTTTCAAATCTGTGTTACATTAGATTTTCAGTTACTGATGACAGCAACATTGTGTTTTCTTCATTGTCCTCAACAGCAACAGCCTTAGTACAGTGTTCCTGTATTCATAAATTCTCATCATTTCCTGATGGACATTTATGTGGGCAAAACACATACTCTGATGGTTTTGAACCACTACCAGACATTTGTTAGAACAACAACAGTACCCTAGGGTATCCAGTGTTTTCCCTGAGTAATTGTCTGTTTTAATATCTGCACTCAAACTCCCACCAATTGCTTAACTAAAGCTTTCAAATGGAACTTTGAATAAAAACTAATAACAATAATAATAAAAACAAACAAACAAACAAAAAAAAACCCCACAAAGACATCACACAAATTAGACACCAAGCTCTAGATATAATTAATGACCAAAATGAACAGGGCATAAAGAATGAGGAAACTGTCAGAAATAGTAACAAACTCTTAATAATTCCTTGCTGTAGAAAAGTAGTCATCTGGAAATAAATATTTACATAATATTTACTAACCATTAAAAGAAGCTGGCTTAATAATACATATTGAGCCTGAGCCTCAGCTGTCTAAGTGTGAAGTACTTGGAGTTACATTGATTTGTGGCATTCAGGGGTGCAATGCATTATTCATAAATATTAGTTCAACTATTTGAGCAAATGCAGAAAGTGCAGGGGAGGAATTAATCTTTGGCCTTGCCTCCTGCAGATGTTTTTCTTATGCCCATTAAAAAAGAGGAAAATATATTGGCTAACAAACTATGAAACGGTGAAGACTCCTAACAAATATTGCACACATTCCTGAAATGGCACAGCTTGCTCCCTTAGTAGGTTTGTCAGCTTCGTATCATGATCTCCTGGACAAGTATTTTCATGACATGCTCCAAAAAATGATATTACCCACTGCAGATAATGCCCACATTCCGACAATTCTATTCTCTAGATCAGTGACCACAGAACTGCAAAATTATACATTAATCTGGCTCTTTTTAAATTTCTACTAGTACTGCAACATTCTGCAGTCTCTGGGGTGGAGTTGGCTACATGAGGAGGGAAATCTCCTCTGTTCTCCTGGAAATTCTATTCTAGGAAAGACTAGACCCAGATTTGAACTTTTCAGTCACACACTGAGGCTCCCCAGCACTGTAGATATGTCTGTGAATTTCCAAGATTGGGTTAGATTACACATATATTTGATTGGGAAAAAAAACTCAACCAAACAAGCCCCTGAAATTGTCTTAAATGTACAAGAAGTAAGTGAAGTCTATAAACCAGAACCACCTCCTGTCTGAGATGGCCTTGGTTTTTTGTGGAACGTAGGTCTGCTCTTCTAGCCCAAGCGTTGTCTTTAAAATATTTTTTTAATAAATGCAGACAAATCATACTATTTTGTTATTAAAGAAAATAATAATGAAACCTTGTGAGATGTTTAGAGAAGTTATGAATAAATTCCTAAGAGATCAAGCCAGTTTGAAACAAGAAATATTTGAGGACCAAATATTTTTCCTCCATGGCCTAAGTATCCGAATTCTGCATTTTAACTCTGGTAGCATTTTATTCAAAGTTTCCTGTGGTATTTGGTTTGTAAACGTTTCCCCTTCAACAGAGCTGCTTTCAGTCTGTGTTTCCTGGGGAAATGGAGCTTATGCAATCACGTTGTACGTGTTCATGTCTGTCTGTCTGTCTGCGTGCCTTCGCAGTAGTTTCTGAGCCTTTTGGGCAAAACCAAGCCAAGTTTTGTCAGAAGGATGGGTGTCTCACTGATGATGGCATTCCTGGACTTTGTGAAAGGAGGCACCGAGGAAGATAACAGAGGCCACTGGAGTATCACTTTTGGGAAAAGTGAGGTGTTTATTCACACACCATTAGGGCCAGAGGAGCCACACAGCTGAGACCTGTCAGACTGCAGGAAAACAGCTTCAGCTGGAGCTTGCAGTCAGCCACCAGAAATAAATCTGTGGGGAAAGTGGCTTTTATTGATGTAATGCTCACAAAAATACTGCAACTTTAGGCACACATGGCCCACATGCTCTCAAATTCTCATATTTTTATTTTTTATTTCTTGCAAGCAGAACTTAACACTTCCTCTTCTCCCACCCCATGCCGATATTTGTTCTTAATTTGATCTTGGTTATAAAAGCAAAAGAGTTGAAAACAAAG
Organism: Rhadina sibilatrix; assembly: GCA_013400275.1. Taxonomy (NCBI): domain Eukaryota; kingdom Metazoa; phylum Chordata; class Aves; order Passeriformes; family Phylloscopidae; genus Rhadina; species Rhadina sibilatrix. Next base: position 458,451 of record VWYO01013259.1, read on the forward strand.
ATATCCACTTTCACACTACCACCTTAGGAAGAAAAATATTAAGTCCATTCCAAATTTCTGCCTGGATGCACTCAAAGTGCAAAGATACGGTCACTTTCCAGTAGATATAGAGTGGTTCTGTCCCAAGGAGATGAATAAATTGAGGGTCTTGATGATATGAGCTCTTTTAGACCTCTTCTCAACAGGAGGTCTAAAATGAACACATTCAGAATATACATATTTTTATTACTGTTGATAATTGTATTTGAAATATTTAAAAATATGACAATGAAGATAATAAATTACTTTTCTATGCCCTGGAAGGTGCTCACCACAATGTCTGCTACCATTCAATGTCAGTTTTATAAAATTGGGAGCATTATGACTTTGTTTCCTAATTTCACTTGAGCCCTGTTGCCAATACAACAATCCCAATGCAAAGAAAGGAGCCAGGGCACAGGAGGTGATGTATCACACCTGAGGTGCCAGAGCAGAATCACTGCCCTAAGCTCTGATCTTTGTGATCAGTTCTACTTTTTTCCATCCCTGCCCAGTGTGATAAAACTTTCCGCCTTCTCCTGGTCTGAGGGCACCACGCAGAGTGATCACTATTTCCCTCTGGACTTATTTTTCTTTCTTCTTCTTCTGTCACCCTTTAAGAGCAGAAGACATGCTATAGACTTGTATTCAACATGAGGGAAAAGAAGATCAGGCTGGATCAAAACACTGACCTGACATGCTCAGGGGAAAGATTGGTGCAGTTGATGTCTACCTTGATCCAGCAAATGTTTTTCCTCTTCATCAAGTGAAAAAAGGGTTTCCTGGGTTCTGGCAGCACTTTTTCCCCTTTAATATGGCTTTGGTCCATCTCCCTTTAACCTCACCTGAAGTTTTTGAGTCCCTGAGGAACGGCTGGGCTGCACGAGTTCAGTCAGAACAGGCTTCCAAAAAAAAATTTGGACAAGGAAGATGTATTTTGGGACACTGTGTGTGACCTCATAGGGGATCCACAACACTGTGCTTCTTAGTCTGCATTAGTTATTCCTGGGTTTAAGCATCAGAAAAATATACAGAGGGAAAAGCCTGTAGTTCTCATATTGAGTAAAAATTGTGGCCAGCATGGTGTCTGGTGTGTGTGTGTGTGTGTGTGTGTCTGTGTGTGTGTGTGTGCTTGTTTGTTTGTTTGTTTGTTTTTCCCCAGGAAAACCACTCTCTGCTCTGCACAGTGGGGACTGTTGTCTCCACCTTCTGTCACCTCCCAAAGGCAACTCAGGAAGAAAAATATCTGACCAATTTGAGGTTTAAAGCAGTTGCTGAGGTTACAAGTAAGGTGGACATGTTAGAAGAGCTTTCATGTGTTAAAAACCTCTTGGCATTATTTATTCACCATGTGCTGGGTCAGGCTTCTTGAAATGTGCCCAGGGAGTGTCCACATGGGTGATGGAGAGGCTTGGCTTCCATCAGGGTACCAGTGATGGAGCACAGCTCCTGGGAAGGAACCTCCTCAGGTGGGAGCCATCACAACCTCTCTCCTGCCTCAGGACTCCAGATTGTTTTGGAGCAGGGAAAGATATGGGCTGAGAGCAGGGCCAAGGTCCTGAGCCTCTAGTGAGCTGACTCCAGAGATGAAGAGGAGAAATGGGAGGGAGAGGGAGGCAAGGGAATACATCTGAGTACAGAGTCAGAGAGCTGGAAGAGACTAAAGGGTTCCTCTTGTCTCCCCTGCCCCAAGGCACAACCTGTATTAACTAAACTCTTACTGACAGATGCTTGTCTAACCTTGTCTGTGGTGAGCACAGATCCTTCCCTCTTCTTTCTCTGCACGGACTTGTTCCAAGCCTTTCCTCTCCTCAGAGAGTTAAACCCAATCTCTGCCTGAAATCTCTCTTGCTGCAGAGTAGGTCCACTGCTTCTTGGGCACTCTGGAAAAAAAGTCTTTTCTTTGATCTTCATGACAGAATTTCATAAGTTTAAAGACAACATACATATATCCACTGCAGCCTTCTGTCTTTTCCTTTGAGGTTCCCCAAACAGAGCTAGCACTGGGACTAGACAGAGAACTGCTCTTTATTTTTCCTAGAGTTCACTTCCCACTTCCTTCTTCATGACCTAGACTGCAGGAAAGCACCTATTCCCACTGTAGTGGTTGCTCCCTCTGAGATCAGTGACTACCAAACCAAGAGGCCTCAGCTGCACAGCCACAACCCTGTTGTTCCCATCTGGGAGAGCCAGTCTGGTCCCCACTGCAGTGGAATAGGGAGGATGTCTGTAACACCACTTAAATTTGCTGGAATAAAATGGCTGTCAAAAGCCACAAATTCTTAGCACCAGCAGCCATCCTCAGATATGCCCTGGCAGGATGAGTAACCTGCAGGGCCTTACTTCTCCCCATCTCTGTACTTCCCCTGTGCTGGATTTCATATGATAAATATGAATCCTGTTAATGCATCCTTGGAGAAAATAACTGTCAGTGTGGCTGATACAGCTGAGGGCCCAGAGGCAACTCCACGCCTGCTGTTGTCCTGAATACCTTTATGAAATAATTATTTCATAGGATCTCCATGGGACCTTTTACTTTCAAACCTAGGCTTGCATCATCAGCTGATGTCACCCCTTTGTGCTGCTGTTGAAGACAGAAAGATTTTGAAAGACCCCGGGCTACATTCCAAAGCCCCACTCCAGCTTTCCCTCCAGGACAAGAGGGCAGCACAGATAAGCCCTGCTGAGGATAACTCTCCTACCAGGTAGCCACCCACTCTACAGGATAGAATCTGGGTTAGATTCCCAATTCACTTGAACAAATTTTGTGTGAAATAGTGGAAAAAACCTTCCCACAGTCAGGGTGAAATCACACCACAACAACTTCATCCTCTCTACTGTATATACTCTGTCTCCCATACCTTCAAGATCTGTCAAGTCTGGCATACTTTTAGTCATGATTTGTTTTTCAGAGTGTTCCAAAATGGTCTGTTCCACTTGTTTCAATGTTTTTTCTAGGTGTTGTAGTATGCAGATTGGTTGATAATTCCCTGGCCCTTCCTCTTCCTTCAGAGCATCAGACCTATATCTGACCTTTTCTCTCCCTCCTAGGTCTCACATATCCTTCAAGAGAGTGGCTAGCCAGTTTTGCAATTTGAACCGAAACAACAGCAACAACAACAAAATCTGTGTTTTTAATGAAATCTCTTAGCCTGCCTTTTGCCTGCTGTCAGTTGAATTGCTCCTCCCCATTCACTGGTATTACCACGTTAGTTATAAGCTCATTGCAGTTTTAGTGAGGGCTGTAAAAACATTAACCACTTCAACCCTCCAGGCATTATCAGCTTTTCTTCCTTACTAAGTGAAGGACCAGCTTCTTCCTTCATCTTCTTCCCTCTGCTGAAATATGAATAAGAAGCTCTTTGCTATCTTTCATACCTTGCTAATTGTGTTTAGTTTTGTGTTTTGGTCTTTATGATTTTGTCCCTACACGCTCCAGCAATTCTTTTATAGGCATCTCTAGTAAACTGACTTAGTTTCTACTTCTCACATGTCCTCATAAAGCATTTATCTGATGCCTGGAATTGACAGTCCATACCAGTGTAGGCTGTGATTCACCTCCAAGCTGGAGACTGGGGGAAGCCAGGATCCTCTACCAAATCGTTTCCACCAGGATGAGGTTGCTAAGAAGGAATATTCTAGGCTCTTATCTTCTGTGAGTGAAGAGAAGCCTCAGTATTACACTGGATTGGGAGCAGATGCCTATCAAAGAGTAGTGCCATTGAATGGCAGAAGGTGTCAACCCTCTGTATTCATTTATAGATGTCTCTTTTTAACACTCTCCTTGGCAACTGAGGCATGGGTATTTTGAAGAGCAATGGGATATTCAATGGTCTCAAACTCACATCCCTGTGCACGAATCCTCTCCCACGTTTTCTTAAAATTCTGCTCTTTTGCTCTAGAAAAAGTCAGAATGGCAACACATCCTCACCAACAAGCCCAAATTTGGCATTTCTTGTGTCATCTCCCCTAGGAGCTGCAAGTACTTGCTGAGGGATAGCTGTTTCCACTCTGCGTTCCTGTGGAGGAGTGTGGTGGAGAAAGTGCTGGAGTAAATTATCTGCTGTTTGAATTATTGTCATGAATGATAAAACAGATGTTTCTTATGCATGAACTTTTCATGATCTTGGGCTGCAGGCTGGAGGGATAATCAAATATTATGACAGCATGGAACAAGGAGTTGTAATGGGTATATAAATCCCAAATCTAGCTCCCGATGATATAGCTTTTTCCACAGCTTATCCCTTGAACCACACACGTGCTAATTCTTGCACATCCAGCAGCATTTTCTGTACCAATTCATAGCTGGAAGTGAGACTTTTGGCAAATTATTTGGAAAACCCCATAAAATGTATATTCCTGCTTCCTCAGCTAATGCTAAGCTCAGTGCCCTTCAGTGTGCTCGAGGGCTCTGCAAGGTTCTTGGGCATGATGGTTTCTGTTGCCTTGTCCCATGTGAGAATGTCTACTCTTACATCTACCATTAGCATACCCTGGGCTTTGCAGGAGAAAATGCATCAAAGCCCATTGTAGTGCCCCAGGGACACAAAGCAGCTATAAAACAAGCTAAAGCAGTTAATTGCTCTGCTTCCCCAAAGCAACATAAAGGAGTTGGAGCTCCCTGGAGAATCCAGCATTTAGAGAGCAGTTTCTGTTGTATGAAAGACACAACTCTTAAAACCATAGACATAATGCTCAAAGGGATTTTAGATCACAAAGTCCAACTTTTCCCACTGAGGTGGGCTGAGGGTTAGAGGCAGGTTACAGCTGATGATGTTTGCTTACACCTTTTTATGAACTGAAGGTGTTTATACAGCATGTGTCTGGAGAGAGCTTTGTGCCTGCCCATGCAGAATGGCTGAGCTCTCAGGAGGGATTTGCACACCAAATCCTCAGCCTGCTCTGTTTGCTGTGCAGTTTTCATACCTACTGTAGAGCAGCTGACAGGAGCCAGCACTGGACATGCAGCAGAGCTGAATATCCCTGACATTCTGCACATGTTCATCTGAGCTCAACTCTAGATTATGGAACTGCCACATTCTCCTCTTGTAAACAGGAAAAAAAAAAA